>CM076575.1:861547718-861847314 GCA_034641835.2 Pinus albicaulis | reverse complement strand
GTTTTGGATCGGGCGGCTAAGATTTGGCTCGAAAACATAAAGCAATGGGCTCCTTTCGTTTTAACACACGGTTTTGCACATAAGTCACATGGGGAATCAAAACAAAAGGGGCTGAGACCCGATATAAATTTTAATTTCGGGTTTAAGACTTTGTAGTGTATTTTGTGGGCATAAATAGTAATGTTAAGCAGAATATGGGGGTTTTAGGCCACGACAGGGGTTTTAAACGGATTTGAATGGGGCTGTTGGCCAAAGTTTTGAATGGAGGGGCTGATATGTACAACATCGGCTCCATCTGGGGACGGCATGTTCATCCTTGGACATGTCGAGAACCTGCAGACCATCTGATCATGCTCTAAGTGGATTCTGCTCTTTAGCACCTCTAGTTTTCACTTCATAATTAATCGGCACCCACACATTATTAAAAGAATGATGAAACAAAAAGAAAACTAATGTACAATATAATACACCAGGCTATCTTCGCCTCCTGGGTCCCATACTTTGCTTTGATGGTATCCATTAGTTACATTATTCTTCAACTGTACCCCTCTATGTTTCCATATTTTGTTCTGCAATTTTCCTCCAGCTATGCTTTCACATTCTGTTCTTGTTTTTCCATTGCCAAATTTTCTTTGTTTTCTTGCTGCTATCTGCTGTTTCTAAGACACCTTCATCATCAGTCTTCTGATGCAGTCAATCTCTATGTCCAGCCTTTCTTTTGTCTGGAAGTTACTTTGCCCACTGCTGTCTTCGATTTTTGTTGCTGCTACTGTCTCGAACATTACTATCGATGTTGCCTCTTTTGGTAAAAATGTGGCTGCTTCACAAACTTCCTGAATATCTCTCAGGGTACCTCCTTTTGCAACATTCTTTTGTTCATCACCTACAAATTTACCTTTAAAAGGTAAATTACCTCTTAATTCTTTAACTGCAGTAGCATAATCGTTCATTCTTCCTTGTGTACTAGTAAGCATATTTAAATTCTGCAAACTAGTATCTACTCTTGCTCCTTTCACAACTTCAGGCATTTTCACTTCAGTGCCTGCAATTTCGTTCTCTTCTCTAAATGTTTTCAGTAAACAATTCAACCATTTGTCTACTAGCATTTCATCAATATGCTACATATTTGTTTCAGCATACTCTTCTTCTTCTTCCTTGACAATCTTCAGTAATTTTCCTTTACCCGCTTGATTGCTTCTGGCAATCAAATCAAGTTCTTCAGATTTTGGACTCCTATCTTCTATCAGAATGGAATTCTGATTTCCCATCACTGTAGTAGCTCCAAAATTCTGTCCTCTAGTCCTCTCTTTGTCTATCAGATACATCAACTTCTTCTTGTCATTATCAGTAATAACAAGTTCCTTCACATGAGACAGGGTTGCCTCACCTTCCTTCTTCTGCGATAGTTCATCTGTATCCAAGACAACTCCAAAGGGTGGATTGTCTTCTGCAATACCTGTCAACACAGCCGAATTGTCAGTTCCGAAATCATGAGACCCAAAAGTCTTACTTGATGATTCAATCACCAATTATTTTCTCAGAAATCTTAAGTCTCTCCCAGGACCCAGGAAGTCTTCACTGTCTTCATTTCCTTGTATCTTTACATCCTGCAATTCCCAATTTAAAAATTGAGGTTCTCCTTCCTGTATTGAATCATATTTATTCAACATACTCTCCAGCAATCTGATTTCTTCATTCCATGGATTAAAGTCCTTCACCGAATTTCCTTCCTCCTTTCTTTGACTATCAAGTGGTGTCAAATTTCCTTCGTCAGCATCAATCTCCATGTTGGAGAATTCACCTTCTATTGCTAGGAATCCCGTCATCTGTTCTTCATCATCAAAGACCTTCCAGGGCTTGTTATTATCTGGGGTGAATGCTGCTTCTGGAGGAAGTATGAAAGAGGCGACTTGAGATTGATATGCTGGTTGTTTCAACAGTTCAGTCAAGGGGACTAGGATTTTGATCTTCTCAAGTTCTTTTTGTAAATTGAAAGCAAAAGAGGATTTTTCTCCGTCACTATTTGAAAAGGAAAGATTCGCATCTTCCAGTCCATAGGCAGCGCCTTCGGTGGAGTCATCTACTAGACCTTCCAGGTGCAATGGGTGTAGTACCTGATCATGCTGCTCCTTTGCTTCCCTTGGCAATATTTGTAATGGTGGTCTTCTATACTGAGGATTATAACCTCTGTTCGGAACATTCTGAAAATTTTTGGGGGCTGGATTCAGGGCTTCCCATTCAAGCTTGACTATCTTTTCGATCATTTTACTTATTTCTTCCATTCGGTCCGAATCTTTATCCTGGTTGGAAGTAGATACCTCCTCTTCACCTCTTCTTCTGGCATCCTGCTCGACTTTTCCTTTTGATTTTCCGGTGGAGGCAAAGTTTGCTTCTAATTCAAGAGCATCTGACTGAGCATCATCTAGAGTGGCAGGTTTCCTTTCCCTCAAGGAGAAGCCAAAATCTGAATCAAAGGCTACTATGAAGACTACCTTAGCAGCAGTTTGGTGAGGCTTCATCTCAGGAGGCAGGCTCAAATATAACTTATTAAATCTTTTAATAAACTCTGACACCCCTTCATTATGTTTCTTCTTTAGAGTATTAAATTCAGTCAGACACATCCCATGATCTTTCTTTTCTCCCCATTTCCTGAGGAAAACCTCTTCCATTCTTTCCCAAGTATTTACAGAACGGTCTGCTAATGTTTTAAACCATTTTCTGGATTCACCGTCCAGATATTGAACAAACAATATTAAGACCACGTCCAGATGTTCAACATTCAAATTTTCTGCAAAGGCACATAAGACCTCAAGATGTTTCTGAGCATCAATCTCATTTTCTCCATTGAATCTAGGAAAAATCTTCAAATAATCCTGTGGCATATCATTTAGCACTTGTGGTAAGGCCAGTGGAGCATATTTGTTTAACAGGAACGCAGGAATATTAGCCATTGGAGGAGGTGGGGCTTGTGCGGCAATCTGATGTACAAATGAAGGCAGAGGAGGAGGAAGTGGAGTATGGATAACAATAGGAATGTACTGTACAGAAGCCTGAGGTGTAGATGGGAATAGTTCACGGTTAACAACAGCTACTTCTGTGACTTCTTTAACTTCTTCAGCCTCAGGGGTAGGATGAAAGTTCACTTTAGTTCTTGCACTTCCTCGGGGTGGACAATCTGACTAATATTCAGGATTTTCCTCGGTGGAGTCGAAATTTTCAACCAGGATTTCTTGAGAAGAGGAGGATGGATGATCTTCTACAGAATATTTAGGGACTTCAGCACGAGCTGATTGTCTTTATTTCCAACTTCTTCTATGAATAATCTTCTCTCGGTCAGATACAGAGGATGTCTTTAACTTAGAGGAATCTGACCTCAAATGTGGCTTTCGAGGAGCCAGGACTACCAATAGATTTATCAAATAAAGAACAGTGAGTCGCCAAGGTGAGAGATACGCAACTCTTCAACTCTCTGTGCTCACCTGATTAGAGAGTGAATATGATTTGTCGAGGCCCAAGGAAACTGATATTCTCAAATTCGTCCCCGGCAACGGTGCCAGATGTTGTCGACAATTCTTGTCTACCCTAGAGACAGCCTAGAGTTGCTATAGACTAGTGCCTAGGACATCTTAGCATAGCAAGGAGCTCATAATATATCTTGGGTTGTCAATCCAAAAGCTCTCTTACTATCTCTCGTAAAACAAGGAAATTAGTTTAAATGGAACCAAACTCTCTCAGAAGCTGATACAAAGATAAGAATAATGTAGGAACAGCATGCAAAACTCCAATACAAAAGCATCAGATAGTTAAGAGACAGCTTACTGCAAAGAGGGCCAGTTCAAATAGTATGCCACATAAATCAAATATCAGAAAGTGGATGCAGTGAGGAAAACATGAAGGAGATACTAGTTAACATGAGGCTGATACCCAGATACACAACAGAACCACATATAGGCTTATCCAACTAAGAATCCATACATGATAATGGCGTTTTAAAAGCACCCTCCTCAAGTAACTAATATAGCAGAAAATATGAATGACATGAACATGGAACAGTATATCATGACTAGGCCTATTTAAAGCGCTTGACTAATCCAAGTATGGGCACCAACTAGGATGAATCCTTACTTAAGATCGGTGAGCCACTCGCATTCTAGAACATGATACAAGAAGATAAATGCAATGAAATGAGATATTATATTAACACATAAGAAAAGATTACATACTGTGGGATACCAAAGACCAGAATCCTCATTACAGTTATAACTCCTCCTCACTGAGACCCTACGGGCTCTGAGCCTTCATATAGAAACTTTACAAGATGTATACAAAGCCTTTCACTGCACAGTTTGCTGATAGAAATCTGGAACCCTTACAATGTCTTTCTTCTTGGTTTTTATAGGAAAGACTGAAAACTCTAGAGAATGAGGTAGGTAATGTACATTAAATTGACTCATTAAAACCAATTGGTGAGGAAAAACCCGCCTATGTTGTTTGACGGTGCTGAAATGGTGCAAGTATTCTGCTGCTGCTTCATGGAATAAATGCTGAGGATGAAAATCTACTCTTAACAAGACACAAAGAATAAAATATACAAATGTTCTGTACTTGATTGGAAGAGAAAAATCTACTGCAATAAAACCCTGAGGTTGCTTGTGTTGGTGCATGATAATCCCGGTCTTCCAATCTTTAAATTAAAATTCAAAATCATAAGGCTAGGCACTGGCTTTCTCGATTTTCACTGATATTTGTATGCCGCCCAATTAATATTTCTTACTGTGTAATCTTTCCCTCTGCAGGCGTCTTTAAGGTTCAATGGATTTTATTTATGCTTCCATTAATGAGGTCATATCATAGCAACCACCGCCAGCCTTGTTCTTAAATTTCTGCCTTTAAAGATTGTCCTTAGAGAAGATCTTGGCCTCTGCAACGGAGGCGATATATTGCGGCAGCTCCTCCATATAAACCTGCAAAACTCGCAAATATATTAGAAAAACCAGACACAGGTGTAAGGGGAGTGGGGGTGGAGACAGTGGTGGCGTCGATGATATGGCTACATGGCAAGAACATGTGGGGTGACGGCGGAATTACAGAGAGGTTTTGGTAAACAGACAGGATGTAAGTTTTCCATGTAAAACAATTTAAACATGATGTATGAATAAAAATGATGAATATGAATGAAACACATATATATAGGTGACGGGGATGGAAATATAATGGGCACGCGGGGTGATGACACATAGGCGCACAAAAAGCCAAGGAGAACAGATGACGTGGCGGAGGACTTAGTCAAGCGGGGAGAATGTGAGTGATTATGGGCCACACGATCTCTGAATGAGATCGACGGTTAGAATGAGCCGGAGGGCAATCAAAGGTGGGCCAGGGACGCGGTTGACGTAGGTTAAAACACGTGCAGTTTTAGAAGATAAACACCGTTGGATGAAAGGCGCAGGATCGGACGACGATGATTGATTCCGCTGCACATCCTTTGGCTGAAATTTAATGTGCAGGGAGAGCAGAGGCCTGAGATAAAGCGCGTGCATCTTTGAGGCACGATGGCCGTCGGATGGAGGCCCCGAGATCTGACGGTCACCATTTACTCCGCTACCCGACCTTTGACTGATCATTAACGTGCGAAATGGGAGCGGTTTCGGGCCCGTAAAAAAGACACGCGACACACATTCAATGGAATCGCTGGCCTTGCGGAGAATACCGCCCTCTCGGCAATGGTGGTGCGGAATAAACCACTGGTTTTTGGGCGCGGGGACCACCAGGCGGGCATGCTATGGGACCGTTGATTTGTTTTGGATTGGGCGGCTAAGATTTGGCCCGAAAACATAAAGCAATGGGCTCCTTTCGTTTTAACACACGGTTTTGCACATAAGTCACATGGGGAATCAAAACAAAAGGGGTTGAGACCCGATATAAATTTTAATTGCGGGTTTAAGCCTTTGCAGTGTATTTTTTGGGCAGAAATAGTAATGTTAAGCAGAATATGGGGGTTTTAGGCCACGACAGGGGTTTTAAACGGATTTGAATGGGGCTGTTGGCCAAAGTTCTGAATGGAGGGGCTGATATGTACAACACCACCCCTAACAACTAGTCCTTCCTTTCTATTATCCTGCAAATTGAAGAGACAAAACCTACAGCAGAGCCGCTGTAATATCCTCTGTTCTCTCTCACAGTATCCCTCTCTGTTTCTCGCTCCGATAATACACATACAATACATGGCCGCAATACAATACCCTCATAAAAACGAGGGGTTGCCTTCTAGGGAAAAAAACCATAAACTACACATAACTTCTACCGTCAGATCATTTTCCTAATGAACGGCCCAGATTGACTAGAAATTACTATACTTTTACAAGGAAATTTTACATATGTTTTTAGCTTCGGGGGCGCTGACCCTGAAACCCCCCGCCGGGGGGGGGGGCTCCATAAAGTCGCTGCCGCCCCCCCTGGACCCCCCACGAAAACGATTAATTTACGGGCGGCGTTGCCGCCCCATTTAAGGTACAGGGGTCCAATGCTGTGATACAAAGTAAACAAGATAATCAGGCTCCACACCCAACAATCTCCCACTTGGAGACTGATTGTAGCAACTCCACCGCTGCTTTATTTGCTGGACAATGACTCCTCTTTGGACCTGGCTGTTTCTCATCTTCATCTTCATCCTTGAAGACCAATTGAAACTGAGCATGTTCTCAGTTTCTCCCTGGTTACAACTTTTGTTAGCATATCTGCAGGATTCTGGCTAGTGTGTATCTTTTCCAGCTTCAACTCTCCATCTTCCAATACTCACCGTATGAAATGGTACTTGAGATGTATGTGTTTAGTCCTGGAATGAAATGCTGAGTTCTTTGCAAGATGAATAGCACTTTGGCTATCATTGTATAGCGTGCCCATATCATGCTTCTTACCCAATTCATCCATAAACCTTTGTAACCAAATCATTTCTTTACTAGCCTCTGTAGCAGCAACATACTCTGCTTCTGTTGTTGAAAGTGCAACAACACTTTGGATTTTTGAAACCCAACTGACAGTTGTTCCACCTACGGTAAATACATATCCTGTAGTGCTCCTCCTGTTATCTCTGTCACCTGCCATATCTGCATCAACATATCCCTGTAGAGCAATGTTTGAACCACCAAAGCATAATGCTTGATTTGTGGTACCTCTCAAATATCTGAGAATCCATTTTATTGCCATCCAATGTTCTTTTCCTAGATTATTCATGTACCTGCTTACAACTCCCACTGCATGTGAAATATCAGGCCTTGTGCAGACCATTGCATACATTAAGCTTCCAACTGCTGATGCATATGGAACTTTAGACATATATTCCATTTCTTCGTGGGTCTTGGGGCACATCTCCTTACTAATTTCGAAATGGCTAGCAAAAGGTGTACTAACTGGTTTTGCATTCTGCATATTAAATCTTTTCAATACCTTTTCTATGTACTCATTCTGAGACAGTGTTAATTTGCAATTTTTCCTGTCTCTAGTTATCCTCATACCAAGGATTTGTTTTGCAGCTCCCAAATCCTTCATTGCAAATGAATTTGCCAATTTTCTTTTGAGCACATTTATTTCCTGCATGTTAGACCTTGCAACAAGCATGCCATCTACATACAATAACAATATAATATATCTGCCATCATTTTAAGGTGCTTTCAGCAAGTAGCTCCTACTTTGAGAAGCATTGGCTAGTATAACATCGAAAATAAAGGAAATTGAGTATGATCGAATGGATTCTGGTCTAAGGATGGTGTATTCTGCCCATATTGCAATTTTATCCCCCACTATGTGGAATTGAAATGGTGCTTAAATGAACTCCTTTTGATGGTAAAGTTAGGAAAAACCATTATTCTTGTATTTTACAACATTAAGCCCAAGCATCTCCTGTGGATGAGCATAGATAAAGATGGACATACACTAAATCATTGCTCAAATACAAGAGAACTAGTGACACAATATCAAAATAATTCAAAAATGGATAAAGTGACTCTTTTTTATGTTGTCAATGTACGCAGTTTGGAGTTGGAGGTGTTTAATGGGTGAGGATGTACCATTGTTCCAATCAATGTTATACATTTTTTATTTTTTTGGTTTGATTGGTTTAGGAACTATAAGTTGATATGGGACTAGAATTGCATAAAGGGAAGTTAAATGATATGAAAATGCAATGGGTTCTCTGCCATAATTTAGGTTAGGTTAGTCTGGAAGCTATGGACTATGGAAATGTAATGGGTTCTCTACCAGAATTTAGCTTAGACTAGTCTTTAGGAAGACCGGTAGATCCGGGTTATGGATTTTGTTTACTAGTAGATTGAGGTTATGACTTCAGGTTGTTGGTATATATTCAGGGTGATTATCAGGCTCTCTGAAGGTATCTATCCATATATATGCAAGTCATGGACTTTGGGCTTCCAAGTGGGTTTGCATCACCAACCATTCTTTATAGAGAACCAACATGATGAAGTAATGTCAATATAGTGGGATTCATGGCATTTTTTCTTTTGCAAGAAGAATTCTCATGGTTGGTGCAACTTCACATTGAGATCCATTATGTTAGATTGCAACTTGGGTTTCTTGGAAAATAAGGCAATGCCAATTCTTAAACTCTTAAACTTAGAGTAACCAAAACAATTTGCATTCCTCGTTCAAGATATTCCTCTTGTACTAGTTGGAATAACGCACAAAGAAAGGGTGGCGTCTTTTGTCAAGAAGTTGTACCCAAAATCTTATGAAAGATCCATGATTTTTACTGACATAGTAGAGTTATTTGAAATTTAGATAACCTTCTCCTTATTAATGATTGGTGTTCTTGCTAATATCTATTAGAATGGCCAAATATTCTTTTTGTGTATATAATTGTATCCATTCATTTCTTTATGTCACTCCCCACCATGTGCAAATATAAACTTAGGATTGCACTGAGATTAAGTATAGAAAAAAATGCATATCATGGACATGCAATTAGTAGAGTGTGCATAGAAAGGGAAGATATGCAACCATTAGTTGAAAAGTAGTTCTTAAGCATATTGGAGGTTAACTACCTTAAAACCTTCCTTGCAACCTTGAAACTAACAAGAAACAACAATAAAATGTTTGGGAATTTTATCTTATTCACATCCTTGAATAAGAAGGAAAAATCGGGGGGAAGAGGGCACATGTGATACTTAGCCTTTCTCAAATATTTTCATTATCATGCACAACACATTCAAAATTCTTGTTAATTAATTAACTTAGGTTGTCCTACTCCTGCGATGTCCTACTCCTCTACTGAGTATGAATGGCGACCTTACTTGCAATTTTGGAATAGGAATAAGGCATTCGTTCACTCCCTTATATAGAAAATATTTAACAATACAAGGCATTTTGAAACTAACACATGATTATCGTTTTGTCGTGTAAATCCAATCTCTCCCTTCCCACCCTTTATCAAGCATATTACATCATTTCTAATTAGTGAAAATGATGCCGATATAGTATATAATGGTGGCCTGTCAAGAAAGGCCCACCATCAAGATGAAGGTTATGGTACTCCTGAATATCTTGAGATATTAACGAGTGTATGAAGACAACAATTAATCAATTTGTAGTTCCTTACTGCTCCATGAAACATGTGTACATGTGTACAATTGTTAGTTTTTTCGACATATTAGCATTGACAAAATGGAAGTAGGGATTGGCGAGGTGATTGTATGTCAATTAACGAGTGGCATCTATTTCCAAGGAAAAACTAGTCCCCTTAACTTTAAGCTAATCTATTAAAGGCCATGTTTAAAGCTATATCATGCATGTGACTGGTGTCAAATATGTTTTTCCACATGTTAATTACCTGATATACTATATGTGGCATATGGTAGAGGCTACCAACTTGTATGAATATTGAAGACTGAATTTGTATTTTGCTATTGTTTTATGCAGTTAAAAGGCCATTGCTCTATTTGGTTCTACTTTATTTATCTTGAGTCTTTCTCAGTTTTTAGGATGTCGTTGTTCCAGAGATAATTGATTACCCATAACCCTCCTAGAATCTAAATAAGGTTTTCTGGATTTAAATTTGTCCATGTAAATTTGTCCATCAAGTTTGGGAAGGCTTAGTGTTATTAGCTAGTCCTTTCCTTTGTCAATCAAACACATGTCTAAAGGCTTAATTAGGGGTGGGCTAAATACACTATAAAAGAGCTAATGCTAATTATGAAGGCTAAAAGGGCACCTTGAATATCTTAGAGATAGGTGGTTGGGTCTACTCCTTTAGGGTTTAGTTATGACTCTGGTTCTAGACCTATATTTCTCTAGAGCCGTTGTTGAATCAATTGTTGGTTTACCTTTAATATTTGTATCTTTGTTACTAGAGGTGCGACAACAGGGGAACACACTTACTTGACTGGAATGCCAATAAGTGAACACACTTACCTAACTGGAATACCACGTTTAAAATTATTTTTTATAATTTATTTATGTTATTCTTAATTATATTTGTATTTCTTTGGTAGAATTCATTATTTGTATTGCTTTGGTAGATGTCATATATTAAAAATACATATAGAGCTTCACGACGACTTTAAATTAAAAAAGTGTATCTATCACTTTAGACTTACCTTATGTTTTTTTACATTTTGCCTCGTTATGAGGCCAAATAAGACCTCTAAAATTCTTATTGATTGAAATAACGGCAGAGTGAAGATCATTGGCGGAATGAAAGGTGGTTGAACACTTTATAGAATATAAACTTTGGTTATAGTTGATCAGCACTCGACTTATATTTCAAAACTTTGGTTATCCCTGAGCTGAACTAATGCTAACTTCCGGAAAGCGATTACAATAGTCCCTGCCATGCCGCAGGCGGCAGGGACTAATAATTTAATACCATGTAATGTCGTTCCTTACTTTAAAGGTAGTTGTCTTGATTCCTGCCTCGATGCAATCGATGAATGCTAAGCTATAAATACTCAGGACTTGCTATTTTCATGAGTTTTTATTTTACACGTTTTCTTTCTTTTAAGTTACTCCCTTTAGGTTATCCGTCTACTTTGTTTTATTATTTGACTTTGAGTCCCATTGCTAAAGTTTGTTCAGATTCCTGCATTAGTATTAAATTATGAATTAATTTAATGCCATCATTACATATTAAATTAATTTGGATTTACATTGAAGCCACTTGCTTTCTAATCCATTTTTTAATCCAAACATTGAGTCCCACTACCAAAATTTGCTCACATTCCTGCATTAGTATTGAATTAATTTCGTGAGAAAAGCATCTGGGTTACACTTTCGTGAGAAAAGCATCTGAAAATTTCACTCTCCCAAAAGTTCGGCTGATCTCTTAGGAAGTTCGACCAAAATTTTAGAAAGTTCAGACAAAATTTTGAAACTAATTTGGTCGAACTGTTTCTGCCGTTAACATTGACGACGTGGATAACCAAATATTTGGCCGAATATAGGAAAATTGTAAATAAAATTCCGATCGAACTGTTAGTTCCGATGGACTATTACTTCAGTCAAACTTTGTTTAAAAGTTCGGTTGAAATTTGTGTTATAAATATAGCGGCCATTAGAACCTAAAAATTTTTCGCAGGTTTTCTAACCGTTATGCTATTGGAGGGATAATACTGTTGGATCGATGTTTTCGTCTGCAACTCGGCATTGTTGGCTTGACGTCCTTGTCCTTGGCTTTGCGTTTGTATGCACTTCGGCTCCCTCGACCTTTGTCCGACATGCTCGTCCTCGGTCCGTCTCCCTCATCCTCAGCTTGGATGCATTTTTTTTTCCAAGCTATACTAGTCACTGTGTTAAATGTTTCTATGTTATGGGAATACTTGAACCTCATACTCATACCTACCGCTTTGGAATAGCTTGAAACTCGGCATTGTTGGCTCGACATCCTCGTCCTCGGCTCTTCATTTGTCTGCAACTCAGCTCCCTCGACCTCAGCCTGGCGTGCTTGTCCTCCGCCCATATCCCTCACCCTCGGCCCGAATGCGTTTGTTTTTCCAGGTTATACTACTCACTATGTTAAATGTTTATCTATTAAATGTTTCTGTGTTATGGGAATAGTTGAACCTCATACTCATACCTACTCCTTGGAACAGCGTAAAATTATGCCTTTTGGAACTCATACTAAGCCTTGGTACTCAACCTTTTGAACAGCCTGAAACTCGGCCTTTTGATCCTATGCATCAAATCTATGCCTTGGGACCTGACTTTCATTATTCCTTGGGATTACCTACCTCTTGGGACCTTACACTCTGCCATACTTCCTTTTGTGGAAATAACCTTTAAACACTATCATCAGAACGACTGCCTTTGGTCGGGTGTAAATATACTTGGTAACCTCCTTAAACTCATACATATGGCCGAACAACTTACTACCCCTTGCCTGACGATCGAACTACAAAGGTTACCTATATATTACTTAAGCAGATCCAAGTAAACAAACTATTCAATCTAATCAACAACTTAGCTTATTATGGAAATAATGTAATCTAAGCAGTATGTAATGTTGAATGATATGCCTTGTATAAGTATACATGTTACAACTTGATAGATAGGGTCCTTTGATTATGTAAGACTGATTGGTTATAGTTGTACACCCTAAACATAGTGTGTAATGATGCTTATGTCAAACTGTGATATCAATGTAGTGTAATCAATACACATGAGTATTGATTACACACTATAGTTACCTTAGAAATTAGTATACAAGGTGTATAACATTATGTAAGTACTTATGGTGATTCGAGTGCAATAAGCACATTCCAAGAAGATGAACTAGTAAGTGTATACTATTATCCATAACTAGTAGTGATACTATTGTAGTATAAGCACACTGTATTCAACTGAGAAATGGCATGGTAAAGTAAGCAGGTATATACAATAAAATTATTATCATTATGTAGATTACTAGGCTTGTTAGTAATCATTGATATCAATCACACATGTTGAACAATAGCCATAATGAATACGGTTATAAGAATATTTGTGTTATGGATATGGATTTTATGTGAATGAATGATGCTAGCTTATTGTGAGAACTTTCATGTATTTCCTAATTGTAATATGTTATAGTAATTCTGATTATAGTCTTGAGCGAGACCTTATTCGCTTATTCTTTTTATAGGTTATACTACCCACTATTATTCACTATTTTAACTCACTGTTATTCATTGTTTTAACTCATTGGTATTCACTGTTTTAAGTCATTGTTACTCATTGTTTTAATAGTTACTCGAATAGATGCAACAATGAAGCATTACATATGATGATTTAACATTTGGAGATATGCTAGAAGGAAGTCAGATGCACCCATTGATAGATATATAAATATTAGTGGGCAGGGGGGTTATTGTCAGCTCCTCTCCTACTTTCCATCTCGCCAGGAATGGCCACGACATGATCTATCATGGCCATCTGTTATCTCATGTTTTCATTAACTAAAGTTCTTAGTTATCTCCTTGTAGCTAAAGAGTAATTTCTAATTAAGATACTTTATCTCTCCTAGACTTTAAGCATACTAAAAATATCCTAAATTTTATTATACATTAGAATCCCCGGAGGAGAGGAATTACAGATAGGGGAAGACCACATCACTAATGGGCATCACTAGCTTACAGTAGGACACACCTTAGTCAGCAAGCCCAAATCACTAGCCTAGACATACATGGGATGTAAGCATGTTTAGATCCATATCCAACATTAGGACCCATAAAATCCATATTCAATTCATCGGTGTAGAAATAAAGAAGAAGTAATATCATATTTGTATCTAACTAAGACATTATATAAGGTTATAGAAGAAGTGAAACCTTTAAATAGTCAATATTATTTTTCATAGCAATGTTGCAGTTCTGATAATCAAGTAAATGTTCCTTTTCCTTTTATTTTTATCTCCCCCCTCCCCCCTCCCCCATCCCTTATACTTATCACCGTAGATGTTTGTTCTACACAACTGAGAGTCATTTAATCACTCCATTTGGTGATTAGCTGAGCAATCCTTCTGGCATATAAAGTTCATAGTTGTAGTCTAAGTGCTTCCCCTGCCCCGCCCCAATTCAATCTCATAATTTTTGGCTTCATCAATATGGATTTTCCATGTTTTAACTCATTGTTATTCACTTTTTTAACTCACTGTTATTCACTATTTTAGGAAAATCCCCCTCTTTGAAATGTTTCTGTGTTATGGATGCATATCTTATGTGAATGAATGATGCAATCTTGTTGTAAGAACTTTCATGTATTTCCTAATTGTAATATGTTATAGTGATTCTTATTATAGTTTGGAGCGAGGCCTTCTTCACTTCTAAATATTTAAGGTAGTATTCCCTGGTGATATGTCTACATAGAATGCCCAGCTTGTATGGTGTGATCAAACCCCTGCAATTATGTCTATATGTCATCTCAACAGGGAAATCCTAGTGATGGTTTTTGTGCATGATGTGATTCCCTGTGCTGTTTTTTGGTGTAGTGTATGGATGTCCTATTAAGGTAGGGTGGACTGTATTGGCTGTTAGGAAGGAATCAATTTCCTGCTTGTCTATATTGATACCTTGGTAGTCTGATACACTCGACAATTAGGAAGGATTTGATCCCCAGGGTGTTAAGAAGCGTGGATGTGATGTTCGGTTCAGTAATACCTACCTTTCTTTCAATATTTTCCTCAATTGGATCTGCTTCTCTTTGAGGGCATTGGAAAACACACTCGACCCACGTGAAATTCATAGTCTTAGGAGAAGACAGAACACCTTTAGAACATCTATTTTAAACCTCCTTGAAGGACCTTATATTCCCTTTATTTATTCATTCCCGAGCTTACAGTAACCTCTAATTAGTGATACAACTACAACCTGTTTCTAATATGAGTAACTAGTAATCCCAAAGCTCTACTTCTTTGAAGCCATTTGAATTGATTCTATGAGGTGTTGTAATGTTTTCTGTGAACGACTTCGTTCATGCAGTTTATGAATAACTTATTGTTAGCTTGTGAACCGATGGATTGATTCTGTTAATTTCCTCTATGTTTGCTGTAGCATTCCTTGTGAGGAAGGATAGCATTGTCTGGGTGTCTGGATTGTATCCCACTCTCAGTAAGACTAGATTCAAAAGTGGGTATTGGGGTCTTGAGGTTATTATTTGCTATGTATTTTTCACCTTAGGTCTTATGTGATAACACTTATATTCTTTTTGTTAGCAGCGAGACTTTTCCACAGTAGAATCAGTCCCATGTACCCAAACAACACAGGATCTCTTCACTCCTAATTTGAAGGCCATCATTTGGTGTTTGGTGCATTCTATAGATCTATATCCTGGATGTCAGGGAATGAACATAGAATTATTATTCCATTTGATACCATCAAAACACAACTTGTTACATACCATATTTTTCAACAATATAGTATAACTTGCAATATCAGTGGTCTTTGCCTTGTGATCTCATTTGTCTGTGCTCTCAGATGGGAATTTTCAGGTCTAAAATGGGCCTCCTAAGGAAATAATAAAATAATAGCTAAACTAGTAAAATAATATTTATGAATTTTCAATTCACTTTTTGCACCACAATCCATGTAACCATAGTTAAATTCAATTCAAAAGTTGTACCAAAATAAAATTAATAAAAAAAATTGTATTGATGTAACTATAAATAAGAATGAGTTTTTCAATAAAAAGTCATTATCATTGAACAACTAATGCATTTGTCCTTTGTACTTAAATAACTTAAAATAAAATATAAATATAAATTTATAAATTATTAATTATATTATATGCTATTAATTAAAATTTATATTATTTAAATTGTATAATAACATGTAATTAATATACTATATAAAAATAAAATAATATAATATAATAAATGTATAGGGATATGCATTATTTCTTTCAAGAAATATGAAATGACAATAATATATTTTTATTCAAAAAGTGTGAAATGAAATTTATTATGAGTACTTTACTTTGACTTTAAAAGTATTTAGAGCACTACCATGGTTAACCATGAGTTTTTATCCACCATTGAGAATGTGACAAGTAAGTACCTTTAACTCAAGCAATGCCACCTCAACCATTAGGGATGATGTCATCCCCTAAAATGTGATTGGTTCTCATAAAGTGAATTTGGATTGTACATTTTCCTTAGGAGGCCCATTTTAGACCTCAAAATTCCCTAATGATGCAACGACTTTCGTTAATTATATATCCCATTTCCACTCTCCTGTCCAAGTCTTTATGATCTAAGCATGCCAGATGTTTTCTAATTATATTTCTCTGTATTGATTATATTATTGTATTATTGAAAATGAAATAGATTTAGTCTGAAATGTGTATTCATATATTTTGGGTTTTTAGCTAAAAAGTTAATATAGTGCATGCATTGAGAAAATATATGTGCTTGTATTGATTATATTATTGTATCATTGAGAATGAGATAGATTTAGTCTGGAATTCTTATTCATATATTTTGAGCTTTTAACTCACAAGTTAATATAGTGCATGCATCGTGAAAATATTTCGAACAAAAGTTAAGATGGTTTTTTGTATTGATTTTTTTTTTTTTGAAAGGAACAACAAAAAAATGTTTTTCATCATTTTGGGTCTTCAATTGTTGATTTGTTGGGCGTTTCAAGTTTTTTTTTGGTTTATCTATTTATCTTATTGTATCATTGCCACAAGTATTGATCTGGAAAATCCTCTCCACATTGGCATCCCTTTGTTCTTCTAAATATGCAATGTACAACTGACTTAAAATTGCCCAAGATATATACTCAATATGTTACATGTTAAATTTTTAATGGCAACAATAGAAAAATCCTAAATTATAGAACCCCATTTATTTGCTTCATCAATCCATTCACTAATATTTGAAAAAGTATTAAACAAAGAATATATTGATGTTGGTGAGTAAGAAGGTCTCTTAGGCAAGACCCAAGTTCAGGATGGAGGCCAACAAGGTTTTCCGTAGTAGTCTAGCACAATGCCGACATTTTCAACCTACTCCGAAGAGCAGAGAGTCTCACCCAAGGCGTGTCGTCACCTTACTAAGGTTAGGATCATATCAGGTATCGATCAAGCATAACATATAACATAAATAAGACAGAACTAAGTGCCCCGAATAAGTGTAAATACTCTGCAAATGGCAATACTCATGAACGTATTCAGGACAAAAAACAAAATTTAAAGTAACTCGCACATTCAACTGAACGAGGAACACAGTACAGAACTTGGAACATCAAACCCAGATCATCATGTATTGCATTAACAACAAGAGATAGTTACATTTCTCCTTAGAGCGATCCTGGCAGAACTGATTACAATATTATCACATATGAAAGAACAGAATGAACAGAGAGAGAAAATAACGAACATAATGAACAAAGCTCTCCTACGGCTCCTGTCCTCTAATCCCCTCCAAATTAACCTGGGTTGGTTTGCTCTTGCGATGTCCCACTCCTCTACTAAGTATGAATGTTGGCCTTACTTGCAATTTTGGAATAAGAATAAGGCATTAGTTCACTTCCTTCTATAGAATATAGTTAACAGTGAAAGGCACTTGAAAACTGACACATGATTAGCGTTTCATAGTGTAAATACAATCTCTCCCTTCCCACCCTTTATTAAGTGGATTCCATCATTTCTGATTAGTGAAAATGATGCTGACATAGTACAGAATGGTGGCCTTCCAAGAAAGGCCCGTCATCAAGATGAAGGTTATGGTACCCCTGAAAACCTCAAGACATTAACTAGTGTATGAAGACAAAAATTAATCAATTTGTAGTTCCTTATTGCTCCATGAAACATATGTACAATTTTCAGTCACTTCAACTTATTATCATTGACAAAATGGAAATAGGGATTGGCTAGGTGATTGGATGTCAATTAACGTGTGGCAGCGCATCTATTTCCAAGGAAAAATTGGTCCCCTTAACTTTACACTAATCTAATCTATCAAAGGTCATGGTTAAAGTTATATCATGCACGTGACTGTGTAAAATATGTTTTTCCACATTTTAATTACATGATATACTATATAAATTTATATCATGCATGTGACAGTGTGTCAAATATGTTTTTCCACATTTTAATTATATGATATAATATATGTGGCATATGGTAGAGGCTACCAGCTTGTGAGAATGTTGACGAGTGACTTTTGTTAGAAAATTATATACTATGGAGCAATGCAACACATAAAATATGCGAAAAATACAAGCACACAAAAAGCACATAAAACCAGAGAGACACATATATA
The DNA here is from genome assembly GCA_034641835.2 of Pinus albicaulis. NCBI lineage: Eukaryota > Viridiplantae > Streptophyta > Pinopsida > Pinales > Pinaceae > Pinus > Pinus albicaulis. The sequence goes on along the minus strand of CM076575.1, from coordinate 861,829,070 downwards.
CGTGGTTCACCCAGTTTGGGCTACGTCCACCTATTGTCAACAATTCTTGTCTACCCTAGAGACAACCTAGAGTTGCTATAGACCAGTGCCTAGGACATCTTAGCATAGCAAGGAGCTCATAATATATCTTGGGTTGTCAATCCAAAAGCTCTCTTACTATCTCTTGTAAAACAAGGAAATTAGTTTAAATGGAACCAAACTCTCTCATAAGTTGATACAAAGATAAGAATAATGTAGGAACAGCATGCAAAACTCCAATAAAAAAGCATCAGACAGTTAAGAGACAGCTTACTGCAAAGAGGGCCGGTTCAAATAGTATGCCACAGAAATCAAATATCAGAAAGTGGATGCAGTGAGGAAAACATGAAGGAGATACTAGTTAACATGAGGCTGATACCCAGATACACAACATAACCACATATGGGCTTATCCAACTAAGAATCCATACATGAAAATGGCATTTTAAAAGCACCCTCCTCAAGTAACTAATATAGCAGAAAATATGAATGACATGAACATGGAACAGTATATCATGACTAGGCCTATTTAAAGCGCTTGACTAATCCAAGTATGGGCACCAACTAGGATGAATCCTTACTTAAGATCGGTGAGCCACTCGCATTCTAGAACATGATACAAGAAGATAAATGCAATGAAATGAGATATTATATTAACACATAAGAAAAGATTACATACTGTGGGATACCAAAGACCAGAATCCTCATTACATTTATAACTCCTCCTCACTGAGACCCTACGGGCTCTGAGCCTTCATACAGAAACTTTACAAGATGTATACAAAGCCTTTCACTGCACAGTTTGCTGATAGAAATCTGGAACCCTTACAATGTCTTTCTTCTTGGTTTTTATAGGAAAGACCGAAAACTCTAGAGAATGAGGTAGGTAATGTACATTAAATTGACTCATTAAAACCAATTGGCGAGGAAAAACCCGCCTATGTTGTTTGACGGTGCTGAACTGGTGCAAGTACTCTGCTGCTGCTTCATGGAATAAATGCTGAGGATGAAAATCTACTCTTAACAAGACACAAAGAATAAAATATACAAATGTTATGTACTTGATTGGAAGAGAAAAATCTACTGCAATAAAACCCTGAGGTTGCTTGTGTTGTTGCATGATAATCCCGGTCTTCCAATCTTTAAATTAAAATTCAAAATCATTAGGCTGGGCACTGGCTTTCTCGATTTTCACTGATATTTGTATGCCGCCCAATTAATATTTCTTGCTGTGTAATTTTTCCCTCTGCAGGCGTCTTTAAGGTTCAATGGATTTTATTTATGCTTCCATTAATGAGGTCATATCATAGCAACCACCGCCAACCTTGTTCTTAAATTTCTGCCTTTAAAGACTGTCCTTAGAGAAGATCTTGGCCTCTGCAACGGAGGCAATATATTGCGGCAGCTCCTCCATATAAACCTGCAAAACTCGCAAATATATTAGAAAAACCAGACACAGGTGTAAGGGGAGTGGGGGTGAAGACAGTGGTGGCGTCGAATAAAAACGATGAATATGAATGAAACACATATATATAGGTGACGGGGATGGAAATATAATGGGCACGCGGGGTGATGACACATAGGCGCACGAAAAGCCAAGGAGAACAAATGGCGTGGCAGAGGACTTAGTCAAGCGGGGAGAATGTGAGTGATTATGGGCCACACGATATCTGAATGAGATCGACGGTTAGAATGAGCCGGAGGGCAATCAAAGGTGGGCCAGGGACGTGGTTGACGTAGGTTAAAACGCGTGCAGTTTTAGAAGATAAACATCGTTGGATGAAAGGCGCAGGATCGGACGACGATGATTGATTCCGCTGCACATCCTTTGGCCGAAATTTAATGCGCGGGGAGAGCGGAGGCCTGAGATAAAGCACGTGCATCTTCGAGGCACGATGGCCGTCGGATGGAGGCCCTGAGATCTGACGGTCGCCATTTACTCCGCTACCCGACCTTTGACTGATCATTAACGTGCGAAATGGGAGCGGTTTCGGGCCCGTACAAAAGACACGCGGCGCACATTCAATGGAATCGCTGGCCCTGCAGAGAATACCGCTCTCTCGGCAAGGGTGGTGCGGAATAAACCACCGGTTTTTGGGCGCGGGGACCACCAGGCGGGCATGCTATGGGACTGTTGATTTGTTTTGGATCGGGCGGCTAAGATTTGGCCCGAAAACATAAAGCAATGGGCTCCTTTTGTTTTAACACACGGTTTTGCACATAAGTCACATGGGGAATCAAAACAAAAGGGGCTGAGACCCGATATAAATTTTAATTGCGGGTTTAAGCCTTTGCAGTGTATTTTGTGGGCAGAAATAGTAATGTTAAGCAGAATATGGGGGTTTTAGGCCACGACAGGGGTTTTAAACGGATTTGAATGGGGCTGTTGGCCAAAGTTCTGAATGGAGGGGCTGATATGTACAACATCGGCTTCATCTGGGGACGGCATGTTCCTTCGTGGACATGTCGAGAACCTGTAGACCTCCTATTTATCATGCTCTAAGTGGATTCTGCCCTTCAGCACCTCTAGCTTTCACTTCATAATTAATCGGCATCCACACATTATTAAAAGAATGATGAAACAAAAAGAAAAATAATGTACAATATAATACACCAGGCTGTCTTCGCCTCCTGGGTCCCATACTTTGCTTTGTTGGTATCCATTAGTTACATTATTCTTCAAATGTACCCCTCTATGTTTCCATATTTTGTTCTGCAATTTGCCTCCAGCTATGCTTTCACATTCGGTTCTTGTTTTTCCATTGCCAAACTTTCTTTGCTTTCTTGCTGCTATCTGCTGTTTCTGAGGCACCTTCATCATCAGTCTTTTGATGCTGTCAATATCTATGTCCAGCCTTTCTTTTGTCTGGAAGTTACTTTGTCCACTACTGTCTTCGATTGTTGTTGCTGCTACTGTCTCGAACATTACTATCGATGTTTCCTCTTTTGCTAAAAATGTGGCTGCTTCACAAACTTCCTGAATATCTCTCAGGATACCTCCTTCTGCAACATTCTTTTGTTCATCACCTGCAAATTTACCTTTAAAAGGTAAATTACCTTTTAATTCTTTAACTGCAGTAGAATAATCATTCATTCTTCTTTGTGTACTAGTAAGCATATTTAAATTCTGCAAACTAGTATCTACTCCTGCTCCTTTCACAACTTTAGGCATTTTCACTTCAGTGCCTACAATTTCGTTCTCTTCTCTAAATGTTTTCAGAAAACAATTCAACCATTTGTCTACAAGCATTTCATCAATATGCTGCATATTTGTTTCAGCATACTCTTCTTCTTCTTCCTTAACAATCTTCAGTAATTTTCCTTCACCCGCTTGATTGCTTCTGGCAATCAAATCAAGTTCTTCAGATTTTGGACTCCTATCTTCTATCAGAATGGAATTCTGATTTCCCATCACTGTAGTAGCTCCAAAATTACGTCTCTGATCCTCTCTTTGTCTATCGAGATACGTAACTTCTTGTCATTATCGGTAATAACAAGTTCCTCCACATAAGAGACGGTTGCCTCACCTTCCTTCTTCTGTGCTAGTTCATTTGTATCCAAGACAACTCCAAAGGGTGGATTGTCTTTTGCAATACTTGTCAACACAACCGAATTGTCAGTTTCGAAATCATGAGACCCAAAAGTCTTACTTGATGATTCAGTCACCAATTCTTTTCTCAGAAATCTTAAGTCTCTCCTAGGACCCAGGAAGTCTTCACTGTCTTCATTTCCTTGTATCTTTACATCATGCAATTCCCAATTTAGAAATTGAGGTTCTCCTTCCTGTATTGAATCATATTTATTCAACATACTCTCCAGCAATCTGATTTCTTCATTCCATGGATTAAAGTTCTTCACCGAATTTCCTTCCTCCTTTCTTTGACTATCAAGTGGTGTCAAATTTATTTCGTCAGCATCAATCTCCATGTTGGAGAATTCACCTTCTATTGCTAGGAATCCCTTCATCTGTTCTTCATCATCAAAGACCTGCCAGGGCTTGATATTATCTGGGATGAATGCTGCTTCTGGAGGAAGTATGAAAGAGGCGACTTGAGATTGATATGCTGGTTGTTTCAACAGTTCAGTCAAGGGGACTGGGATTTTGATCTTCTCAAGTTCTCTTTGTAAATTGAAAGCAAAAGAGGATTTTTCTCCGTCACTATTTGAAAAGGAAAGATTCGCATCTTCCAGTCCATAGGCAGCGCCTTCGGTGGAGTCATCTACTAGACCTTCCAGGTGCAATGGGTGTAGTTCCTGATCATGCTGCTCCTTTGCTTCCCTTGGCAATATTTGTAATGGTGGTCTTCTATACTGAGGATTATAACCTCTGTTCGAAACATTTTGAAAATTTTTGGGGGCTGGATTCAGGGCTTCCCATTCAAGCTTAACTATCTTTTCGATCATTTTACTTATTTCTTCCATTCGGTCCGAATCTTTATCCTGGTTGGAAGTAGATACCTCCTCTTCACCTCTTCTTCTGGCATCCTGCTCGACTTTTCCTTTTGATTTTCTGGTGGCTGCAAAATTTGCTTCTAATTCTAGAGCATCACAGGCCAGGCATCATCTAGAGTGGCGGAGTTTCAGCACCTCGAGGCCAAAATGCGAATCGAAGGTACATGGGAAGACTACCTTAGCGACGGTTGGTGAGGCTTCATATCTGCAGGGAGATTTAGATATAACTTATTAAATCTCTTAATAAAATCCGACACCCCTTCATTATGTATCTTCTTGAGTGTATTGAGCTCAGTGAGACACTGCCCATGATCTTTCTTTTCCCCCCATTTTCTGAGAAAAAGCTCTTCCATTCTATCCCAGGTATTAACTGAGCGGTCTGCTAATGTTTTAAACCACTTTACGGTTTCCTTTGTCCAGGAGATTAACAAACAATCTTAAGACCACGTCCGGATATTTCAACATTCAAATTTTTACGCAAAGGCATAGAAGACCTCAGATGTTTAAGGCATCCAATCTCATTTTCTCCATTGAATCTAGGCAAATCTTCAAATAATACTCTGTGGCATATCATTTTAGCACTTGTGGTAAGGCCGGTGGAGCATGTTGTTTAGGGAGCAGCATTAATATTGGCCATTTGGAGGAGGTGGAGCTTGTACGTGATCGATGTACAAATGAAGGCGAGGAGGGAGGAGGAAGTGAGTATGGATATGATAGGGAGTATCTTGTACAAAAAGCTGAGGTGTAGATGGGAATAGTTCACGGTTAACAGCAGCTACTTCTGTGACTTCTTTAAATTCTTCGGCCTCAGGGGTGAGATGAAGGTTTTCTTTGGTTCTAGCACTTCCCTTGGGTGGGATATCTGAGTAATATTCATGATTTTCTTCAGTAAAGTCAAAATTTTCTACTGGAATTTCTTGAGAAGAAGAGGATGGGTAATATTCTTGAGAATATTCAGGGTCTTTAGCACGGGCTGATTGTCTTTCTTTCCAACTTCTTCTATGAATAATCTTCTCTACGTCAGACACAGAGGATGTCTTTAACTTAGAGGAATCTGACCTCAAATGTGGCTTTCGAGGAGCCATAACTACCAATAGATTTATCAAATAAACAATAGTGGAGTCGCCAAGGTGAGAGATACACAACTCTTCAACTCTCTGTGCTCACCTGATTAGAGAGTGAATATAATTTGTCGAGGCCCAAGGAAACTGATATTCTTGAATTCGCTCCCCGGAAATGGCGCCAAAAAGATGTTGTCGAAAATTATTGTCTACCCTAGAGAAAGCGTAGAGTTGCTATAGACCAGTGCCTAGGACATCTTAGCATAGTAAGGAGCTCATAATATATCTTGGGTTGTCAATCCAAAAGCTCTCTTACTATCTCTTGTAAAACAAGGAAATTAGTTTAAATGGAACCAAAATCTCTCAGAAGATGATACAAAGATAAGAATAATGTAGGAACAACATGAAAAACTCCAATACAAAAGCATCAGATAGTTAAGAGACAGCTTAGTGCAAAGAGGGCCAGTTCAAATAGTATGCCACAGAAATCAAATATTATAAAGTGGATGCAGTGAGGAAAACATGAAGGAGTTACTAGTTAACATGAGGCTGATACCCAGATACACAACAGAACCACATATGGGCTTATCCCACTAAGAATCCATACATGAAAACAGCGTTTTAAAATCACCCTCCTCAAGTAACTAATATATCAGAAAATATGAATGACATGAACATGGAACAGTATATCATGACTAGGCCTATTTAAAGAGCTTGACTAATCCAAGTATGGGCACCAACTAGGATGAATCCTTACTTAAGATTAGTGAGCCACTCGCATTCTAGAACATGATACAAGAAGATAAATGCAATGAAATGAGATATTATATTAACACATAAGAAAAGATTACATACTGTGGGATACCAAATACTAAAATCCTCATCACAGTTATAACTCCTCCTCACTGAGACCCTACGGGCTCTAAGCCTTCATACAGAAACTTTACAAGATGTATACAAAGCCTTTCACTGCACAGTTTGCTGATAGAAATCTAGAACCCTTACAATGTCTTTCTTCTTGGTTTTTATAGGAAAGACCGAAAAATCTAGAGAATGAGGTAGGTAATGTACATTAAATTGACTCATTAAAACCAATTGGCGAGGAAAAACCCGCCTATGCTGTTTGACGGTGCTGAACTGGTGCAAGTACTCTGCTGCTGCTTCATGGAATAAATGCCGAGGATGAAAATATACTCTTAACAAGACACAAAGAATACAATATACAAATGTTCTGTACTTGATTGGAAGAGGAAAATCTACTGCAATAAAACCCTGAGGTTGCTTGTGTTGGTGCATGATAATCCCGGTCTTCCAATCTTTAAATTAAAATTCAAAATCATAAGGCTGGGCACTGGCTTTCTCGATTTTCACTGATATTTGTATGCGGCCCAATTAATATTTCTTGCTGTGTAATCTTTCCCTCTGCAGGCGTCTTTAAGGTTCAATGGATTTTATTTATGCTTCCATTAATGAGGTCATATCATAGCAACCACCGCCAGCCTTGTTCTTAAATTTCTTCCTTTAAAGACTGTCCTTAGAGAAGATCTTGGCCTCTGCAACGGAGGCGATATATTCTGCGGTAGCTCCTCATATAAACCTACAAAACTACTTAAATACATTAGAAAAACTGAGACACGGAGGTGTAAGGGAGTGGGGGTGGAGATAGTGGTGGCGTCGATGATGGCTACATGGCAAGAACATGTGGGGTGACGGCGGAATTACAGAGAGGTTTTGGTAAACAGACAGGATGTAAGTTTTCCATGTAAAACAATTTAAACATGATGTATGAATAAAAATGATGAATATGAATGAAACACATATATATAGGTGACGGGGATGGAAATATAATGGGCACGCGGGGTGATGACACATAGGCGCACAAAAAGCCAAGGAGAACAGATGACGTGGCGGAGGACTTAGTCAAGCGGGGAGAATGTGAGTGATTATGGGCCACACGATCTCTGAATGAGATCGACGGTTAGAATGAGCCGGAGGGCAATCAAAGGTGGGCCAGGGACGCGGTTGACGTAGGTTAAAACACGTGCAGTTTTAGAAGATAAACACCGTTGGATGAAAGGCGCAGGATCGGACGACGATGATTGATTCCGCTGCACATCCTTTGGCTGAAATTTAATGTGCAGGGAGAGCAGAGGCCTGAGATAAAGCGCGTGCATCTTTGAGGCACGATGGCCGTCGGATGGAGGCCCCGAGATCTGACGGTCACCATTTACTCCGCTACCCGACCTTTGACTGATCATTAACGTGCGAAATGGGAGCGGTTTCGGGCCCGTAAAAAAGACACGCGACACACATTCAATGGAATCGCTGGCCTTGCGGAGAATACCGCCCTCTCGGCAATGGTGGTGCGGAATAAACCACTGGTTTTTGGGCGCGGGGACCACCAGGCGGGCATGCTATGGGACCGTTGATTTGTTTTGGATTGGGCGGCTAAGATTTGGCCCGAAAACATAAAGCAATGGGCTCCTTTCGTTTTAACACACGGTTTTGCACATAAGTCACATGGGGAATCAAAACAAAAGGGGTTGAGACCCGATATAAATTTTAATTGCGGGTTTAAGCCTTTGCAGTGTATTTTTTGGGCAGAAATAGTAATGTTAAGCAGAATATGGGGGTTTTAGGCCACGACAGGGGTTTTAAACGGATTTGAATGGGGCTGTTGGCCAAAGTTCTGAATGGAGGGGCTGATATGTACAACACCACCCCTAACAACTAGTCCTTCCTTTCTATTATCCTGCAAATTGAAGAGACAAAACCTACAGCAGATCCACTGTAATATCCTCTGTTCTCTCTTACAGTATCCCTCTCTGTTTCTCGCTCCGATAATACACATACAATACACGGCCGCAATACAATACCCTCATAAAAACGAGGGGTTTCCTTCTAGGGAAAAAAACCATAAACTAAACATAAATTCTACCGTCAGATCATTTGCCTAATGAACGGCCCAGATTGACTAGAAATTACTATACTTTTACAAGGCAATTTTACATATGTTTTTAGCTTCAGGGGCGCTGACCCTGAAACCCCCCGCCGGGGGGGGGGGCTCCATAAAGTCGCTGCCGCCCCCCCTGGACCCCCCACGAAAACGATTAATTTACGGGCGGCGTTGCCGCCCCATTTAAGGTACAGGGGTCCAATGCTGTGATACAAAGTAAACAAGATAATCAGGCTCCACACCCAACAATCTCCCACTTGGAGACTGATTGTAGCAACTCCACCGCTGCTTCATTTGCTGGACAATGACTCCTCTTTGGACTTGGCTATTCCTCATCTTCATCGTCATCCTTGAAGACCAATTGAAACTGAGCATGTTCTCAGTTTCTCCCTGGTTACAACTTTTGTTAGCATATCTGCAAGATTCTGGCTAGTGTGTATCTTTTCCAGCTTCAACTCTCCATCTTCCAATACTGACCGTATGAAATGGTACTTGAGATGTATGTGTTTAGTCTTGGAATGAAATGCTGAGTTCTTTGCAAGATGAATAACACTTTGGCTATCACTGTATAGTGTGCCCATATCATGATTCTTACCCAATTCATCCATAAACCTTTGTAACCAAATCATTTCTTTACTAGCCTCTGTAGCAGCAACATACTCGGCTTCTGTTGTTGAAAGTGAAACAACACTTTGGATTTTTGAAACCCAACTGACAGTTGTTCCACCTACGGTAAATACATATCCTGTAGTGCTCCTCCTGTTATCTCTGTCACCTGCCATATCTGCATCAACATATCCCTGTAGAGCAATGTTTGAACCACCAAAGCATAATGCTTGATTTGTGGTACCTCTCAAATATCTGAGAATCCATTTTACTGCCATCCAATGTTCTTTTCCTGGATTATTCATGTACCTGATTACAACTCCCACTGCATGTGCAATATCAGGCCTTGTGCAGACCATTGCATACATTAAGCTTCCAACTGCTGATGCATATGGAACTTTAGACATATAATCCATGTCTTCTTGGGTCTTTTGGCACATCTCCTTACTAAGTTTGAAATGGCTAGCAAAAGGTGTACTAACTGGTTTTGCATTCTGCATATTAAATCTTTTCAACACCTTCTCTATGTACTCATTCTGAGACAGTGTTAATTTGCGATTTTTCCTGTCTCTAGTTATCCTCATACCAAGGATTTGTTTTGCGGCTCCCAAATCCTTCATTGCAAATGAATTTTCCAATTTTCTTTTGAGCACATTTATTTCCTGCATGTTAGATCCTGCAACAAGTATGTCATCTACATACAATAACAATATAATATAGTTTCCATCATTTTTCCTTTTTAGATAAACACGGTGATCAGAGTGACATCTAGTATAACATCGAAAATAAAGGAAATTGAGTATGATCGAATGGATTCTGGTCTAAGGATGGTGTATTCTGCCCATATTGCAATTTTATCCCCCACTATGTGGAATTGAAATGGTGCTTAAATGAACTCCTTTTGATGGTAAAGTTAGGAAAAACCATTATTTTTGTATTTTACAACATTAAGCCCAAGCATCTCCTGTGGATGAGCATAGATAAAGATGGACATACACTAAATCATTGCTCAAATACAAGAGAAATAGTGACACAATATCAAAATAATTCAACAATGGATAAAGTGAGTCTTTTTTATGTTGTTAATGTACGCAGTTTGGAGTTGGAGGCGTTTAATGGGTGAGGATGTACCATTGTTCCAATCAATGTTATACATTTTTTATTTTTTTGGTTTGATTGGTTTAGGAACTATAAGTTGATATGGGACTAGAACTGCATAAAGGGAAGTTAAATGATATGGAAATGCAATGGGTTCTCTGCCATAATTTAGGTTAGGTTAGTCTGGAAGCTATGGAATATGGAAATGTAATGGGTTCTCTACCAGAATTTAGCTTAGACTAGTCTTTAGGAAGACCGGTAGATCCAGGTTATGGATTTTGTTTACTAGTAGATTGAGGTTATGACTTCAGGTTGTTGGTATATATTTAGGGTGATTATCAGGCTCTCTGAAGGTATCTATCCATATATATGCAAGTCATGGACTTTGGGCTTCCAAGTGGGTTTGCATCACCAACCATTCTTTATAGAGAACCAACATGATGAAGTAATGTCAATATAGTGGGATTCATGGCATTTTTTCTTTTGCAAGAAGAATTCTCATGGTTGGTGCAACTTCACACTGAGATCCATTATGTTAGATTACAACTTGGGTTTCTTGGAAAATAAGGCAATGCCAATTCTTAAACTCTTAAACTTAGAGTAACCAAAACAATTTGCATTCCTCGTTCAAGATATTCCTCTTGTACTAGTTGGAATAACGCACAAAGAAAGGGTGGCGTCTTTTGTCAAGAAGTTGTACCCAAAATCTTATGAAAGATCCATGATTTTTACTAACATAGTAGAGTTATTTGAAATTTAGATAACCTTCTCCTTATTAATGATTGGTGTTCTTGCTAATATCTATTAGAATGGCCAAATATTCTTTTTGTGTATATAATTGTATCCATTCATTTCTTTATGTCACTCCCCACCATGTGCAAATATAAACTTAGGATTGCACTGAGATTAAGTATAGAAAAAAATGCATATCATGGACATGCAATTAGTAGAGTGTGCATAGAAAGGGAAGATATGCAACCATTAGTTGAAAAGTATTTCTTAAGCATATTGGAGGTTAACTACCTTAAAACCTTCCTTGCAACCTTGAAACTAACAATAAACAACAATAAAATGTTTGGGAATTTTATCTTATTCACATCCTTGAATAAGAAGGAAGAATCGGGGGGAAGAGGGCACATGTGATACTTAGCCTTTCTCAAATATTTTCATTATCATGCACAACACATTCAAAATTCTTGTTAATTAATTAACTTAGGTTGTCCTACTCCTGCGATGTCCTACTCCTCTACTGAGTATGAATGGCGACCTTACTTGCAATTTTGGAATAGGAATAAGGCATTCGTTCACTCCCTTATATAGAAAATATTTAACAATACAAGGCATTTTGAAACTAACACATGATTATCGTTTCGTCGTGTAAATCCAATCTCTCCCTTCCCACCCTTTATCAAGCAGATTACATCATTTCTAATTAGTGAAAATGATGCCGATATAGTATATAATGGTGGCCTGTCAAGAAAGGCCCACCATCAAGATGAAGGTTATGGTACTCCTGAATATCTTGAGATATTAACGAGTGTATGAAGACAACAATTAATCAATTTGTAGTTCCTTACTGCTCCATGAAACATGTGTACATGTGTACAATTGTTAGTTTTTTCGACCTATTAGCATTGAAAAAATGGAAGTAGGGATTGGCGAGGTGATTGTATGTCAATTAATGAGTGGCATCTATTTCCAAGGAAAAACTAGTCCCCTTAACTTTAAGCTAATGTATTAAAGGCCATGGTTAAAGCTATATCATGCATGTGACTGGTGTCAAATATGTTTTTCCACATGTTAATTACCTGATATACTATATGTGGCATATGGTAGAGGCTATGCAGTTAAAAGGCCATTGCTCTATTTGGTTCTACTTTATTTATCTTGAGTCTTTCTCAGTTTTTAGGATGTCGTTGTTCCAGAGATAATTGATTACCCATAACCCTCCTAGAATCTAAATAAGGTTTTCTGGATTTAAATTTGTCCATGTAAATTTGTCCATCAAGTTTGGGAAGGCTTAGTGTTATTAGCTAGTCCTTTCCTTTGTCAATCAAACACATGTCTAAAGGCTTAATTAGGGGTGGGCTAAATACACTATAAAAGAGCTAATGCTAATTATGAAGGCTAAAAGGGCACCTTGAATATCTTAGAGATAGGTGGTTGGGTCTACTCCTTTAGGGTTTAGTTATGACTCTGGTTCTAGACCTATATTTCTCTAGAGCCGTTGTTGAATCAATTGTTGGTTTACCTTTAATATTTGTATCTTTGTTACTAGAGGTGCGACAACAGGGGAACACACTTACTTGACTGGAATGCCAATAAGTGAACACACTTACCTAACTGGAATACCACGTTTAAAATTATTTTTTATAATTTATTTATGTTATTCTTAATTATATTTGTATTTCTTTGGTAGAATTCATTATTTGTATTGCTTTGGTAGATGTCATATATTAAAAATACATATAGAGCTTCACGACGACTTTAAATTAAAAAAGTGTATCTATCACTTTAGACTTACCTTATGTTTTTTTACATTTTGCCTCGTTATGAGGCCAAATAAGACCTCTAAAATTCTTATTGATTGAAATAACGGCAGAGTGAAGATCATTGGCGGAATGAAAGGTGGTTGAACACTTTATAGAATATAAACTTTGGTTATAGTTGATCAGCACTCGACTTATATTTCAAAACTTTGGTTATCCCTGAGCTGAACTAATGCTAACTTCCGGAAAGCGATTACAATAGTCCCTGCCATGCCGCAGGCGGCAGGGACTAATAATTTAATACCATGTAATGTCGTTCCTTACTTTAAAGGTAGTTGTCTTGATTCCTGCCTCGATGCAATCGATGAATGCTAAGCTATAAATACTCAGGACTTGCTATTTTCATGAGTTTTTATTTTACACGTTTTCTTTCTTTTAAGTTACTCCCTTTAGGTTATCCGTCTACTTTGTTTTATTATTTGACTTTGAGTCCCATTGCTAAAGTTTGTTCAGATTCCTGCATTAGTATTAAATTATGAATTAATTTAATGCCATCATTACATATTAAATTAATTTGGATTTACATTGAAGCCACTTGCTTTCTAATCCATTTTTTAATCCAAACATTGAGTCCCACTACCAAAATTTGCTCACATTCCTGCATTAGTATTGAATTAATTTCGTGAGAAAAGCATCTGGGTTACACTTTCGTGAGAAAAGCATCTGAAAATTTCACTCTCCCAAAAGTTCGGCTGATCTCTTAGGAAGTTCGACCAAAATTTTAGAAAGTTCAGACAAAATTTTGAAACTAATTTGGTCGAACTGTTTCTGCCGTTAACATTGACGACGTGGATAACCAAATATTTGGCCGAATATAGGAAAATTGTAAATAAAATTCCGATCGAACTGTTAGTTCCGATGGACTATTACTTCAGTCAAACTTTGTTTAAAAGTTCGGTTGAAATTTGTGTTATAAATATAGCGGCCATTAGAACCTAAAAATTTTTCGCAGGTTTTCTAACCGTTATGCTATTGGAGGGATAATACTGTTGGATCGATGTTTTCGTCTGCAACTCGGCATTGTTGGCTTGACGTCCTTGTCCTTGGCTTTGCGTTTGTATGCACTTCGGCTCCCTCGACCTTTGTCCGACATGCTCGTCCTCGGTCCGTCTCCCTCATCCTCAGCTTGGATGCATTTTTTTTTCCAAGCTATACTAGTCACTGTGTTAAATGTTTCTATGTTATGGGAATACTTGAACCTCATACTCATACCTACCGCTTTGGAATAGCTTGAAACTCGGCATTGTTGGCTCGACATCCTCGTCCTCGGCTCTTCATTTGTCTGCAACTCAGCTCCCTCGACCTCAGCCTGGCGTGCTTGTCCTCCGCCCATATCCCTCACCCTCGGCCCGAATGCGTTTGTTTTTCCAGGTTATACTACTCACTATGTTAAATGTTTATCTATTAAATGTTTCTGTGTTATGGGAATAGTTGAACCTCATACTCATACCTACTCCTTGGAACAGCGTAAAATTATGCCTTTTGGAACTCATACTAAGCCTTGGTACTCAACCTTTTGAACAGCCTGAAACTCGGCCTTTTGATCCTATGCATCAAATCTATGCCTTGGGACCTGACTTTCATTATTCCTTGGGATTACCTACCTCTTGGGACCTTACACTCTGCCATACTTCCTTTTGTGGAAATAACCTTTAAACACTATCATCAGAACGACTGCCTTTGGTCGGGTGTAAATATACTTGGTAACCTCCTTAAACTCATACATATGGCCGAACAACTTACTACCCCTTGCCTGACGATCGAACTACAAAGGTTACCTATATATTACTTAAGCAGATCCAAGTAAACAAACTATTCAATCTAATCAACAACTTAGCTTATTATGGAAATAATGTAATCTAAGCAGTATGTAATGTTGAATGATATGCCTTGTATAAGTATACATGTTACAACTTGATAGATAGGGTCCTTTGATTATGTAAGACTGATTGGTTATAGTTGTACACCCTAAACATAGTGTGTAATGATGCTTATGTCAAACTGTGATATCAATGTAGTGTAATCAATACACATGAGTATTGATTACACACTATAGTTACCTTAGAAATTAGTATACAAGGTGTATAACATTATGTAAGTACTTATGGTGATTCGAGTGCAATAAGCACATTCCAAGAAGATGAACTAGTAAGTGTATACTATTATCCATAACTAGTAGTGATACTATTGTAGTATAAGCACACTGTATTCAACTGAGAAATGGCATGGTAAAGTAAGCAGGTATATACAATAAAATTATTATCATTATGTAGATTACTAGGCTTGTTAGTAATCATTGATATCAATCACACATGTTGAACAATAGCCATAATGAATACGGTTATAAGAATATTTGTGTTATGGATATGGATTTTATGTGAATGAATGATGCTAGCTTATTGTGAGAACTTTCATGTATTTCATAGTTGTAATATGTTATAGTAATTCTGATTATAGTCTTGAGAGAGACCTTATTCGCTATTTATTTTTATAGGTTATACTACCCACTGTTATTCACTATTTTAACTCACTGTTATTCATTGTTTTAACTCATTGTTATTCATTGTTTTAAGTAATTGTTACTCATTGTTTTAATAGTTACTCGAATAGATGCAACAATGAAGCATTACATATGATGATTTAACATTTTGAGATGTGCTAGAAGGAAGTCAGATGCACCCATTGATAGATAGATAAATATTAGTGGGCGGGGGGGTTATTGTCAGCTCCTCTCCTGCTTTCCATCTCGCCAGGAATGGCCACGTCATGATCTATCATGGCCATCTGTTATCTCAGGTTTTCATTAAATAAAGTTCTTAGTTATCTCCTTGTAGGTAAAGAGTAATGTCTAATTAAGATACTTTATCTCTCCTAGACTTTAAGCATACTAAAAATATCCTAAATTTTATTATACATTAGAATCCCCGGAGGAGAGGAATTACAGATAGGGGAAGACCACATCACTAGTGGGCATCACTAGATTACAATAGGACCCACCTTAGTCAGCAAGCCCACATCACTAGCCTAGACATACGTGGGATATAAGCATGTTTAGATCCATATCCAACATTAGGACCCATAAAAGCCATATTCAATTCATCGGTGTAGAAAGAAAGAAGAAGGAATATCATATTTGTATCTAACTAAAAGACATTATATAAGGTTATAGAAGAATTGAAACCTTTAAATAGTCAATATTATTTTTCATAGCAATGTCACAGCCCTGATAATCAAGTAAATGTTCCTTTTCCTTTTATTTTTATCTCCCCTCTCCCCCCTCCCTTATACTTATCACCCTAGATGTTTGTTCTACACAACTGAGAGTCATTTAATCACTCCATTTGGTGATTAGCTAAGCAGTCCTTCTGGCATATAAAGTTCATAGTTGTAGTCTAAGTGCTTCCCCCGCCCCGCCCCAATTCAATCTCATAAGTTTTGGCTTCATCAATATGGATTTTCCATGTTTTAACTCATTGTTATTCACTGTTTTAACTCACTGTTATTCACTATTTTAGGAAAATCCCCCTCTTTGAAATGTTTCTGTGTTATGGATGCATATTTTATGTGAATGAATGATGCAATCTTGCCGTAAAAACTTTCATGTATTTCCTAATTGTAATATGTTATAGTGATTCTTATTATAGTTTGGAGCGAGGCCTTATTCACTTCTAAATATTTAAGGTAGTATTCCCTGGTGATATGTCTACATAGAATGCCAAGCTTATATGGTGTGATCAAACCCCTGCAATTATGTCTATATGTCATCTCAACAGTGAAATCCTAGTGATGGTTTTTGTGCGTGATGTGATTCCCTGTGCTGTTTTTTGGCGTAGTGTATGGATGTCCTGTTAAGGTAGGGTGGACTGTATTGGCTGTTAGGAAGGAATCAATTTCCCGCTTGTCTATATTGATACCTTGGTAGTCTGATAGCCTCGACAATTAGGAAGGATTTGATCCCCAGGGTGTTAAGAAGCGTGGATGTGATGTTCGGTTCAGTAATACCTACCTTTCTTTCAATATTTTCCTCAATTGGATCTGCTTCTCTTTGAGGGCATTGGAAAACACACTCGACCCACGTGAAATTCATAGTCTTAGGAGAAGACAGAACACCTTTAGAAAATCTATTTTAAACCTCCTTGAAGGACCTTATATTCCCTTTATTTATTCATTCCCGAGCTTACAGTAACCTCTAATTAGTGATACAACTACAACCTATTTCTAATATGAGTAACTAGTAATCCCAAAGCTCTACTTCTTTGAAGCCATTTGAATTGATTCTATGAGGTGTTGTAATGTTTTCTGTGAACGACTTCGTTCATGCAGTTTATGAATAACTTATTGTTAGTTTGTGAACCGATGGATTGATTCTGTCAATTTCCTCTATGTTTGCTGTAGCATTCCTTGTGAGGAAGGATATCATTGTCTGGGTGTCTGGATTGTATCCCACTGTCAATAAGACTAGATTCAAAAGTGGGTATTGGGGTCTTGAGGTTATTATTTGCTATGTATTTTTCACCTTAGGTCTTATGTGATAACACTTATATTCTTTTTGTTAGCAGCGAGACTTTTCCACAGTAGAATCAGTCCCATGTACCCAAACAACACAGGATCTCTTCACTCCTAATTTGAAGGCCATCATTTGGTGTTTGGTGCATTCTATAGATCTATATCCTGGATGTCAGGGAATGAACATAGAATTATTATTCCATTTGATACCATCAAAACACAACTTGTTACATACCATATTTTTCAACAATATAGTATAACTTGCAATATCAGTGGTCTTTGCCTTGTGATCTCATTTGTCTGTGCTCTCAGATGGGAATTTTCAGGTCTAAAATGGGCCTCCTAAGGAAATAATAAAATAATAGCTAAACTAGTAAAATAATATTTATGAATTTTCAATTCACTTTTTGCACCACAATCCATGTAACCATAGTTAAATTCAATTCAAAAGTTGTACCAAAATAAAATTAATAAAAAAATTGTATTGATGTGACTATAAATAAGAATAAGCTTTTCAAGAAAAAGTCATTATCATTGAACAACTAATGCATTTGTCCTTTGTACTTAAATAACTTAAAATAAAATATAAATATAAATTTATAAATTCTTAATTATATTATATGCTATTAATTAAAATTTATATTATTTAAATTGTATAATAATATGTAATTAATATATTATATAAAAATAATATAATATAATAAATGCATAGGGATATGCATTATTTCTTTCAAGAAATATGAAATGACAATAATATATTTTTATTCAAAAAGTGTGAAATGAAATTTATTATGAGTACTTTAGTTTGACTTTAAAAGTACTTAGAGTACTAACATGGTTAACTATGAATTTTTATCCACCATTGACAATGTGACAAGTAAGTACATTTAACTCAAGCAATGCCACCTCAACCATTAGGGATGATGTCATCCCTTAAATTGTGATTGGTTCTCATAAAGTGAATTTGGATTGTACATTTTCCTTAGGAGGCCCATTTTAGACCTCAAAATTCCCCTAATGGTCTGCAACTTTCGTTAATTATGTATCCCATTTTCCTTATCCCATTCAAGCATTTATGATCTAAGCATGCCATATGTTCTATGATTATATTTCCCTATATTGATTATATTATTGTATTATTGAGGACGAAATAGATTTAGTCTGAAATGTTTATTAATATATTTTGGGTTTTTAGCTGACAAGTTAATATAGTGCATGCATTGAGAAAATATATATTCCTGTATTGATTATATTATTGTATCATTGAGAATGAGATAGATTTAGTTTGAAATGTTCATTCATATATTTTGGGTTTTTAGCTGACAATTTAATATAGTGCATGCATTATGAAAATATTTCGAACAAAAGTTAAGATGGTTTTTTCTATTAAAATGTTTTTTTTGAAAGGAACATCAGAAAAATGTTTTTCATCATTTTGGGTCTTCAATTGTTGATTTGTTGGGCGTTTCAAGTTTTTTTTTGGTTTATCTATTTATCTTATTGTATCATTGCCACAAGTATTGATCTGGAAAATCCTCTCCACATTGGCATCCCTTTGTTCTTCTAAATATGCAATGTACAACTGACTTAAAATTGCCCAAGATATATACTCAATATGTTACATGTTAAATTTTTAATGGCAACAATAGAAAAATCCTAAATTATAGAACCCCATTTATTTGCTTCATCAATCCATTCACTAATATTTGAAAAAGTATTAAACAAAGAATATATTGATGTTGGTGAGTAAGAAGGTCTCTTAGGCAAGACCCAAGTTCAGGATGGAGGCCAACAAGGTTTTCCGTAGTAGTCTAGCACAATGCCGACATTTTCAACCTACTCCGAAGAGCAGAGAGTCTCACCCAAGGCGTGTCGTCACCTTACTAAGGTTAGGATCATATCAGGTATCGATCAAGCATAACATATAACATAAATAAGACAGAACTAAGTGCCCCGAATAAGTGTAAATACTCTGCAAATGGCAATACTCATGAACGTATTCAGGACAAAAAACAAAATTTAAAGTAACTCGCACATTCAACTGAACGAGGAACACAGTACAGAACTTGGAACATCAAACCCAGATCATCATGTATTGCATTAACAACAAGAGATAGTTACATTTCTCCTTAGAGCGATCCTGGCAGAACTGATTACAATATTATCACATATGAAAGAACAGAATGAACAGAGAGAGAAAATAACGAACATAATGAACAAAGCTCTCCTACGGCTCCTGTCCTCTAATCCCCTCCAAATTAACCTGGGTTGGTTTGCTCTTGCGATGTCCCACTCCTCTACTAAGTATGAATGTTGGCCTTACTTGCAATTTTGGAATAAGAATAAGGCATTAGTTCACTTCCTTCTATAGAATATAGTTAACAGTGAAAGGCACTTGAAAACTGACACATGATTAGCGTTTCATAGTGTAAATACAATCTCTCCCTTCCCACCCTTTATTAAGTGGATTCCATCATTTCTGATTAGTGAAAATGATGCTGACATAGTACAGAATGGTGGCCTTCCAAGAAAGGCCCGTCATCAAGATGAAGGTTATGGTACCCCTGAAAACCTCAAGACATTAACTAGTGTATGAAGACAAAAATTAATCAATTTGTAGTTCCTTATTGCTCCATGAAACATATGTACAATTTTCAGTCACTTCAACTTATTATCATTGACAAAATGGAAATAGGGATTGGCTAGGTGATTGGATGTCAATTAACGTGTGGCAGCGCATCTATTTCCAAGGAAAAATTGGTCCCCTTAACTTTACACTAATCTAATCTATCAAAGGTCATGGTTAAAGTTATATCATGCACGTGACTGTGTAAAATATGTTTTTCCACATTTTAATTACATGATATACTATATAAATTTATATCATGCATGTGACAGTGTGTCAAATATGTTTTTCCACATTTTAATTATATGATATAATATATGTGGCATATGGTAGAGGCTACCAGCTTGTGAGAATGTTGACGAGTGACTTTTGTTAGAAAATTATATACTATGGAGCAATGCAACACATAAAATATGCGAAAAATACAAGCACACAAAAAGCACATAAAACCAGAGAGACACATATATACGTGGTTCACCCAGTTTGGGCTACGTCCACCTATTGTCGACAATTCTTGTATACCCTAGAGACAGCCTAGAGTTGCTATAGACCAGTGCCTAGGACATCTTAGCATAGCAAGGAGCTCATAATATATCTTGGGTTGTCAATCCAAAAGCTCTCTTACTATCTCTTGTAAAACAAGGAAATTAGTTTAAATGGAACCAAACTCTCTCATAAGTTGATACAAAGATAAGAATAATGTAGGAACAGCATGCAAAACTCCAATAAAAAAGCATCAGACAGTTAAGAGACAGCTTACTGCAAAGAGGGCCGGTTCAAATAGTATGCCACAGAAATCAAATATCAGAAAGTGGATGCAGTGAGGAAAACATGAAGGAGATACTAGTTAACATGAGGCTGATACCCAGATACACAACATAACCACATATGGGCTTATCCAACTAAGAATCCATACATGACAATGGCGTTTTAAAAGCACCCTCCTCAAGTAACTAATATAGCAGAAAATATGAATGACATGAACATGGAACAGTATATCATGACTAGGCCTATTTAAAGCGCTTGACTAATCCAATTATGGGCACCAACTAGGATGAATCCTTACTTAAGACCAGTGAGCCACTCGCATTCTAGAACATGATACAAGAAGATAAATAGCATGAAATGAGATGTTATATTAACACATAAGAAAAGATTACATACTGTGGGATACCAAAGACCAGAATCCTCATTACAGTTATAACTCCTCCTCACTGAGACCCTACGGGCTCTGAGCCTTCATACAGAAACTTTACAAGATGTATACAAAGCCTTTCACTGCACAGTTTGCTGATAGAAATCTGGAACCCTTACAATGTCTTTCTTCTTGGTTCTTATAGGAAAGACCGAAAACTCTAGAGAATGAGGTAGGTAATGTACATTAAATTGACTCATTAAAACCAATTGGCGAGGAAAAACCCGCCTATGATGTTTGACGGTGCTGAACTGGTGCAAGTACTCTGCTGCTGCTTCATGGAATAAATGCTGAGGATGAAAATCTACTCTTAACAAGACACAAAGAATAAAATATACAAATGTTATGTACTTGATTGGAAGAGAAAAATCTACTGCAATAAAACCCTGAGGTTGCTTGTGTTGTTGCATGATAATCCCGGTCTTCCAATCTTTAAATTAAAATTCAAAATCATTAGGCTGGGCACTGGCTTTCTCGATTTTCACTGATATTTGTATGCCGCCCAATTAATATTTCTTGCTGTGTAATTTTTCCCTCTGCAGGCGTCTTTAAGGTTCAATGGATTTTATTTATGCTTCCATTAATGAGGTCATATCATAGCAACCACCGCCAACCTTGTTCTTAAATTTCTGCCTTTAAAGACTGTCCTTAGAGAAGATCTTGGCCTCTGCAACGGAGGCAATATATTGCGGCAGCTCCTCCATATAAACCTGCAAAACTCGCAAATATATTAGAAAAACCAGACACAGGTGTAAGGGGAGTGGGGGTGAAGACAGTGGTGGCGTCGAATAAAAACGATGAATATGAATGAAACACATATATATAGGTGACGGGGATGGAAATATAATGGGCACGCGGGGTGATGACACATAGGCGCACGAAAAGCCAAGGAGAACAAATGGCGTGGCAGAGGACTTAGTCAAGCGGGGAGAATGTGAGTGATTATGGGCCACACGATATCTGAATGAGATCGACGGTTAGAATGAGCCGGAGGGCAATCAAAGGTGGGCCAGGGACGTGGTTGACGTAGGTTAAAACGCGTGCAGTTTTAGAAGATAAACATCGTTGGATGAAAGGCGCAGGATCGGACGACGATGATTGATTCCGCTGCACATCCTTTGGCCGAAATTTAATGCGCGGGGAGAGCGGAGGCCTGAGATAAAGCACGTGCATCTTCGAGGCACGATGGCCGTCGGATGGAGGCCCTGAGATCTGACGGTCGCCATTTACTCCGCTACCCGACCTTTGACTGATCATTAACGTGCGAAATGGGAGCGGTTTCGGGCCCGTACAAAAGACACGCGGCGCACATTCAATGGAATCGCTGGCCCTGCAGAGAATACCGCTCTCTCGGCAAGGGTGGTGCGGAATAAACCACCGGTTTTTGGGCGCGGGGACCACCAGGCGGGCATGCTATGGGACTGTTGATTTGTTTTGGATCGGGCGGCTAAGATTTGGCCCGAAAACATAAAGCAATGGGCTCCTTTTGTTTTAACACACGGTTTTGCACATAAGTCACATGGGGAATCAAAACAAAAGGGGCTGAGACCCGATATAAATTTTAATTGCGGGTTTAAGCCTTTGCAGTGTATTTTGTGGGCAGAAATAGTAATGTTAAGCAGAATATGGGGGTTTTAGGCCACGACAGGGGTTTTAAACGGATTTGAATGGGGCTGTTGGCCAAAGTTCTGAATGGAGGGGCTGATATGTACAACGTCGGCTCCATCTGGGGACGGCATGTTCATCCTTGGACATGTCGAGAACCTGCAGACCATCTGATCATGCTCTAAGTGGATTCTGCTCTTTAGCACCTCTAGTTTTCACTTCTCATAGTGTCAGCACCCATTATTAAAATAATGATGAAACAAAAAGAAAAATAATGTACAATATAATACACCAGGCTGTCTTCGCCTCCTGGGTCCCATACTTTGCTTTGCTGGTATCCATTAGTTACATTATTCTTCAACTGTACCCCTCTATGTTTCCATATTTTGTTCTGCAATTTTCCTCCAGCTATGCTTTCACATTCTGTTCTTGTTTTTCCATTGCCAAATTTTCTTTGCTTTCTTGCTGCTATCTGCTGTTTCTAAGACACCTTCATCATCAGTCTTCTGATGCAGTCAATCTCTATGTCCAACCTTTCTTTTGTCTGGAAGTTACTTTGCCCACTACTATCTTCGATTTTTGTTGCTGCTACTGTCTCGAACATTACTATCGATGTTGCCTCTTTTGCTAAAAATGTGGCTGCTTCACAAACTTCCTAAATATCTCTCAGGGTACCTCCTTCTGAAACATTCTTTTGTTCATCACCTGCAAATTTACCTTTAAAAGGTAAATTACCTCTTAATTCTTTAACTACAGTAGCATAATCGTTCATTGTTCCTTGTGTACTAGTAAGCATATTTAAATTTTGCAAACTAGTATCTACTCCTGCTCCTTTCACAACTTTAGGCATTTTCACTTCAGTGCCTGCAATTTCGTTCTCTTCTCTAAATGTTTTCAGCAAACAATTCAACCATTTGTCTACAAGCATTTCATCAATATGCTGCATATTTGTTTCAGCATACTCTTCTTCTTCTTCCTTGACAATCTTCAGTAATTTTCCTTTACCCCTTCGATTGCTTCGGCAATCAAATCAGGGTCTTCGGTTTTGGACTCTGTCTATCGAATGGAATTAAGATTTCCCATCTTTGTAAATAGCTCCAAAAATTCTGTCCTCTGGTATCCCTCTATATATTTGTCCTATAGGAACTACATCAACTTCTTCTTGTCATTATCGGTAATAACAAGTTCCTTCACATGAGACGAGGTTGCCTCTACCTTCCTTCTTCTGCGATAGTTCATCTGTGTCCAAGAACAACTCTTGAGAGGTGGTTGTCTTCTTGCTTTCCCCTGTCCAACTGCAATGCACGAGTGTCGTTCAGAAATCATGGAGACCCCGAAAAGTCTTACTTGATGATTCAATCACCAATTATTTTCTCGAGAAATCTTAAGTGTCTCGGGACCGAAGTCTTCCTTGTCTTCATTTCCTTGTATCTTTACATCCTGCAATTCCCAATTTAGAAATTGAGGTCCTCCTTCCTGTATTGAATCATATTTATTCAACATACTCTCCAGCAATCTGATTTCTTCATTCCGTGGATTAAATTCCTTCACCGAATTTCCTTCCTCCTTTCTTTGACTATCAAGTGGTGTCAAATTTCTTTCGTCAGCATCAATCTCCATGTTGGAGAATTCACCTTCTATTGCTAGAAATCCCGTCATCTGTTCTTCATCATCAAAGACCTGCCAGGGCTTCATATTATCTGGGGTGAATGCTGCTTCTAGAGGAAGTATGAAAGAGGTGACTTGAGATTGATATGTTGGTTGTTTCAACAGTTCAGTCAAGGGGACTGGGATTTTGATCTTCTCAAGTTTTTTTTGTAAATTGAAAGCAAAAGAGGATTTTTCTCCGTCACTATTTGAAAATGAAAGATTCGCATCTTCCAGTCCATAGGCAGTGCCTTCGGTGGAGTCATCTACTAGACCTTCCAGGTGCAATGGGTGTAGTACCTGATCATGTTGCTCCTTTTCTTCCCTTGGCAATATTTGTAATGGTGGTCTTCTATACTGAGGATTATAACCTCTGTTTGGAACATTCTAAAAATTTTTGGGGGCTGGATTTAGGGCTTCCCATTCAAGCTTAACTATCTTTTCGATCATTTTACTTATTTCTTCCATTCGGTCCGAATCTTTATCCTGGTTGGAAGTAGATACCTCCTCTTCACCTCTTCTTCTGGCATCCTGCTCGAATTTTCCTTTTCATTTTACGGTGGCTGCAAAATCTGCTTCTAATGCTAGAGCATACGGTAAAGCATCTGTCTGAAGGTAGCGGTTTCATACCCTCGAGCCAAAAATGCGGAATCGAAGGGCACGCTGAGAAGACTACATGCCATGACGAGTTTGGTGAGGCTTCATCCCGAGAGCGGATAAGCTATCGCTTATTAAATGTTTTAATAAACTGCGACACCTTCATTATGTTTCTTCTTTGAGTATTAAATTCGATCGAAACACATCCCATGATCTATCTTTTCTCCCCATTTCCTGAGGAAAACTTCTTCCATTCTTTCCCAAGTATTTACAGAACGGTCTGCTAATGTTTTAAACCATTTTCTGGCTTCACCGTCCAGAGATTGAACAAACAATCTTAAGACCACGTCCAGATGTTCAACATTCAAATTTTCTGCAAAGGCATAGAAGACCTCAAGATGTTTCTGAGCATCAATCTCATTTTCTCCATTGAATCTAGGCAAAATCTTCAAATAATACTGTGGCATATCATTTAGCACTTGTGGTAAGGCCAGTGGAGCATATTTGTTTAACAGGAACGCAGGAATATTAGCCATTGGAGGAGGTGGGGCTTGTGCGGCGATCTGATGTACAAATGAAGGCAGAGGAGGAGGAGGAAGTGGAGTATGGATAACAATAGGAATGTACTGTACAAAAGCCTGAGGTGTAGATGGGAATAATTCACGGTTAACAGCAGCTACTTCTGTGACTTCTTTAACTTCTTCAGCCTCAGGGGTAGGATGAAAGTTCACTTTAGTTCTTGCACTTCCCCGGGGTGGACTATCTGAGTAATATTCATGATTTTCCTCGGTGGAGTCGAAATTTTCAACCAGGATTTCTTGAGAAGAGGAGGATGGATGATCTTCTACAGAATATTCAGTGACTTCAGCACGGGCTGATTGTCTTTCTTTCCAACTTCTTCTATGAATAATCTTCTCTGGGTCAGATACAGAGGATGTCTTTAACTTAGAGGAATCTGACCTCAAATGTGGCTTTCGAGGAGCCATGACTACCAATAGATTTATCAAATAAAGAAAATTGGAGTCGCCAAGGTGAGAGATACGCAACTCTTCAACTCTCTGTGCTCACCTGATTAGAGAGTGAATATGATTTGTCGAGGCCCAAGGAAACTGATATTCTCAAATTCGTCCCCGGCAACGGCGCCAGAAAGATGTTGTCGACAATTCTTGTCTACCCTAGAGACAACCTAGAGTTGCTATAGACTAGTTTCTAGGACATCTTAGCATAGCAAGGAGCTCACAATATATCTTGGGTTGTCAATCCAAAAGCTCTCTTACTATCTCTCGTAAAACAAGGAAATTAGTTTAAATGGAACCAAACTCTCTCAGAAGCTGATACAAAGATATGAATAATGTAGGAACAACATGCAAAACTCCAGTACAAAAGCATCAGATAGTTAAGAGACAGCTTACTGCAATGAGGGCCGGTTCAAATAGTATGCCACAGAAATCAAATATCAGAAAGTGGATGTAGTGAGGAAAACATGAAGGAGATACTAGTTAACATGAGGTTGATACCCAGATACACAATAGAACCACATATGGGCTTATCCAACTAAGAATCCATACATGAAAATGGCGTTTTAAAAGCACCCTCCTCAAGTAACTAATATAGCAGAAAATATGAATGACATGAACATGGAACAATATATCATGACTAGGCCTATTTAAAGCGCTTGACTAATCCAAGTATGGGCACCAACTAGGATGAATCCTTACTTAAGATTAGTGAGCCACTCGCATTCTAGAACATGATACAAGAAGATAAATGCAATGAAATGAGATATTATATTAACACATAAGAAAAGATTACATACTGTGGGATACCAAATACTAAAATCCTCATCACAGTTATAACTCCTCCTCACTGAGACCCTACGGGCTCTAAGCCTTCATACAGAAACTTTACAAGATGTATACAAAGCCTTTCACTGCACAGTTTGCTGATAGAAATCTAGAACCCTTACAATGTCTTTCTTCTTGGTTTTTATAGGAAAGACCGAAAAATCTAGAGAATGAGGTAGGTAATGTACATTAAATTGACTCATTAAAACCAATTGGCGAGGAAAAACCCGCCTATGCTGTTTGACGGTGCTGAACTGGTGCAAGTACTCTGCTGCTGCTTCATGGAATAAATGCCGAGGATGAAAATATACTCTTAACAAGACACAAAGAATACAATATACAAATGTTCTGTACTTGATTGGAAGAGGAAAATCTACTGCAATAAAACCCTGAGGTTGCTTGTGTTGGTGCATGATAATCCCGGTCTTCCAATCTTTAAATTAAAATTCAAAATCATAAGGCTGGGCACTGGCTTTCTCGATTTTCACTGATATTTGTATGCGGCCCAATTAATATTTCTTGCTGTGTAATCTTTCCCTCTGCAGGCGTCTTTAAGGTTCAATGGATTTTATTTATGCTTCCATTAATGAGGTCATATCATAGCAACCACCGCCAGCCTTGTTCTTAAATTTCTTCCTTTAAAGACTGTCCTTAGAGAAGATCTTGGCCTCTGCAACGGAGGCGATATATTGCGGTAGCTCCTCCATATAAACCTACAAAACTCGCAAATATATTAGAAAAACCAGACACAGGTGTAAGGGGAGTGGGGGTGGAGATAGTGGTGGCGTCGATGATATGGCTACATGGCAAGAACATGTGGGGTGACGGCGGAATTACAGAGAGGTTTTGGTAAACAGACAGGATGTAAGTTTTCCATGTAAAACAATTTAAACATGATGTATGAATAAAAATGATGAATATGAATGAAACACATATATATAGGTGACGGGGATGGAAATATAATGGGCACGCGGGGTGATGACACATAGGCGCACAAAAAGCCAAGGAGAACAGATGACGTGGCGGAGGACTTAGTCAAGCGGGGAGAATGTGAGTGATTATGGGCCACACGATCTCTGAATGAGATCGACGGTTAGAATGAGCCGGAGGGCAATCAAAGGTGGGCCAGGGACGCGGTTGACGTAGGTTAAAACACGTGCAGTTTTAGAAGATAAACACCGTTGGATGAAAGGCGCAGGATCGGACGACGATGATTGATTCCGCTGCACATCCTTTGGCTGAAATTTAATGTGCAGGGAGAGCAGAGGCCTGAGATAAAGCGCGTGCATCTTTGAGGCACGATGGCCGTCGGATGGAGGCCCCGAGATCTGACGGTCACCATTTACTCCGCTACCCGACCTTTGACTGATCATTAACGTGCGAAATGGGAGCGGTTTCGGGCCCGTAAAAAAGACACGCGACACACATTCAATGGAATCGCTGGCCTTGCGGAGAATACCGCCCTCTCGGCAATGGTGGTGCGGAATAAACCACTGGTTTTTGGGCGCGGGGACCACCAGGCGGGCATGCTATGGGACCGTTGATTTGTTTTGGATTGGGCGGCTAAGATTTGGCCCGAAAACATAAAGCAATGGGCTCCTTTCGTTTTAACACACGGTTTTGCACATAAGTCACATGGGGAATCAAAACAAAAGGGGTTGAGACCCGATATAAATTTTAATTGCGGGTTTAAGCCTTTGCAGTGTATTTTTTGGGCAGAAATAGTAATGTTAAGCAGAATATGGGGGTTTTAGGCCACGACAGGGGTTTTAAACGGATTTGAATGGGGCTGTTGGCCAAAGTTCTGAATGGAGGGGCTGATATGTACAACACCACCCCTAACAACTAGTCCTTCCTTTCTATTATCCTGCAAATTGAAGAGACAAAACCTACAGCAGATCCACTGTAATATCCTCTGTTCTCTCTTACAGTATCCCTCTCTGTTTCTCGCTCCGATAATACACATACAATACACGGCCGCAATACAATACCCTCATAAAAACGAGGGGTTGCCTTCTAGGGAAAAAAACCATAAACTAAACATAACTTCTACCATCAGATCATTTGCCTAATGAACGGCCTAGATTGACTGGAAATTACTATACTTTTACAAGGCAATTTTACATATGTTTTTAGCTTCAGGGGCGCTGACCCTGAAACCCCCCGCCGGGGGGGGGGGCTCCATAAAGTCGCTGCCGCCCCCCCTGGACCCCCCACGAAAACGATTAATTTACGGGCGGCGTTGCCGCCCCATTTAAGGTACAGGGGTCCAATGCTGTGATACAAAGTAAACAAGATAATCGATCCACATGACAATCTCCCGCCCGGGGCGGTTAGCAACTCCCGCAACTCGCCATTGTTGGACAATGACTCCTCTTTGGACCTGGTTGTTTCTCATCTTCATCGTCATCCTTGAAGATCAATTGAAACTGAGCACGTTCTTAGGTTCTCCCTGGTTACAAATTTTGTTAGCATATCTGCAGGATTCTGGCTAGTGTGTATCTTTTCCAGCTTCAACTCTCCATCTTCCAATACTGACCGTATGAAATGGTACTTGAGATGTATGTGTTTAGTCCTGGAATGAAATACTGAGTTCTTTGCAAGATTAATGGAACTTTGGCTATCCTTTGTATAGCGTGCCCATATCATGCTTCTTACCCGATTCATCCATAAACCTTTGTATCTAAATCATTGTTTCTTTACTAGCCTGCGATGCGACAACATACTTTGCTTCATGTTGAAAGTGCAACAACACTTTGGTTTTTTTGAAACCCAGCGTGTTTGTTCCACCTACGGTAAAATACATATCTGTAGTGCTCCTCCTGACTATCTAAATACGCCATGCTCTTGCATCAACATATCCCTGTAGAGCAATGTTTGAACCACCAAAGCATAATGCTCAATTTGTGGTACCTCTCAAATATCTAAGAATCCATTTTACTGCCATCCAATGTTCTTTTCCTGGATTGTTCATGTACCTACTTACAACTCCAACTGCATGTGCAATATCAGGCCTTGTGCAGACCATTGCATACATTAAGCTTCCAACTGCTGATGCATATGGAACTTTAGACATATATTCCATTTCTTCGTGGGTCTTGGGGCACATCTCCTTACTAATTTTGAAATGGCTAGCA
Organism: Pinus albicaulis; assembly: GCA_034641835.2. Classification (NCBI taxonomy): domain Eukaryota; kingdom Viridiplantae; phylum Streptophyta; class Pinopsida; order Pinales; family Pinaceae; genus Pinus; species Pinus albicaulis. The sequence continues at coordinate 861,799,174 of CM076575.1, read as the reverse complement.
AAAGGTGTACTAACTGGTTTTTCATTCTGCATATTAAATCTTTTCAACACCTTTTCTATGTACTCATTCTGAGACAATGTTAATTTGCGATTTTTCTTGTCTCTAGTTATCCTCATACCAAGGATTTGTTTTGCAGCTCCCAAATCCTTCATTGCAAATGAATTTGCCAATTTTCTTTTGAGCACATTTATTTCCTGCATGTTAGACCTTGCAACAAGCATGCCATCTACATACAATAACAATATAATATATCTGCCATCATTTTAAGGTGCTTTCAGCAAGTAGCTCCTACTTTGAGAAGCATTGGCTAGTATAACATCGAAAATAAAGGAAATTGAGTATGATCGAATGGATTCTGGTCTAAGGATGGTGTATTCTGCCCATATTGCAATTTTATCCCCCACTATGTGGAATTGAAATGGTGCTTAAATGAACTCCTTTTGATGGTAAAGTTAGGAAAAACCATTATTTTTGTATTTTACAACATTAAGCCCAAGCATCTCCTGTGGATGAGCATAGATAAAGATGGACATACACTAAATCATTGCTCAAATACAAGAGAAATAGTGACACAATATCAAAATAATTCAACAATGGATAAAGTGAGTCTTTTTTATGTTGTTAATGTACGCAGTTTGGAGTTGGAGGCGTTTAATGGGTGAGGATGTACCATTGTTCCAATCAATGTTATACATTTTTTATTTTTTTGGTTTGATTGGTTTAGGAACTATAAGTTGATATGGGACTAGAACTGCATAAAGGGAAGTTAAATGATATGGAAATGCAATGGGTTCTCTGCCATAATTTAGGTTAGGTTAGTCTGGAAGCTATGGAATATGGAAATGTAATGGGTTCTCTACCAGAATTTAGCTTAGACTAGTCTTTAGGAAGACCGGTAGATCCAGGTTATGGATTTTGTTTACTAGTAGATTGAGGTTATGACTTCAGGTTGTTGGTATATATTTAGGGTGATTATCAGGCTCTCTGAAGGTATCTATCCATATATATGCAAGTCATGGACTTTGGGCTTCCAAGTGGGTTTGCATCACCAACCATTCTTTATAGAGAACCAACATGATGAAGTAATGTCAATATAGTGGGATTCATGGCATTTTTTCTTTTGCAAGAAGAATTCTCATGGTTGGTGCAACTTCACACTGAGATCCATTATGTTAGATTACAACTTGGGTTTCTTGGAAAATAAGGCAATGCCAATTCTTAAACTCTTAAACTTAGAGTAACCAAAACAATTTGCATTCCTCGTTCAAGATATTCCTCTTGTACTAGTTGGAATAACGCACAAAGAAAGGGTGGCGTCTTTTGTCAAGAAGTTGTACCCAAAATCTTATGAAAGATCCATGATTTTTACTAACATAGTAGAGTTATTTGAAATTTAGATAACCTTCTCCTTATTAATGATTGGTGTTCTTGATAATATACATTAGAATGGCCCAAGGTTCTTTTTGTGTGTATATAATTGTATCCATTCATTTCTTTATATCACTCCCCACCATGTCTGAAATATAAACTTAGGATTATAGCGAGATTGATATAGAAAAAAAATGCATATCATGGACATACGATTAGTAGAGTGTGCATAGCTAGGGGAAGATATGCAACCATTAGTTGAAGAAGTATTTCTTAAGCATATTGGGGGGGGGGGGTTAACTACCTTAAACCTTCCTTGCAACCTTGAAACTAACAATAAACAACAATAAAATGTTTGGGAATTTTATCTTATTCACATCCTTGAATAAGAAGGAAGAATCGAGAAGAGGGCACATGTGATACTTAGCCTTTCTCAAATATTTTCATTATCATGCACAACACATTCAAAATTCTTGTTAATTAATTAACTTAGGTTGTCCTACTCCTGCGATGTCCTACTCCTCTACTGAGTATGAATGGCGACCTTACTTGCAATTTTGGAATAGGAATAAGGCATTCGTTCACTCCCTTATATAGAAAATATTTAACAATACAAGGCATTTTGAAACTAACACATGATTATCGTTTCGTCGTGTAAATCCAATCTCTCCCTTCCCACCCTTTATCAAGCAGATTACATCATTTCTAATTAGTGAAAATGATGCCGATATAGTATATAATGGTGGCCTGTCAAGAAAGGCCCACCATCAAGATGAAGGTTATGGTACTCCTGAATATCTTGAGATATTAACGAGTGTATGAAGACAACAATTAATCAATTTGTAGTTCCTTACTGCTCCATGAAACATGTGTACATGTGTACAATTGTTAGTTTTTTCGACCTATTAGCATTGAAAAAATGGAAGTAGGGATTGGCGAGGTGATTGTATGTCAATTAATGAGTGGCATCTATTTCCAAGGAAAAACTAGTCCCCTTAACTTTAAGCTAATGTATTAAAGGCCATGGTTAAAGCTATATCATGCATGTGACTGGTGTCAAATATGTTTTTCCACATGTTAATTACCTGATATACTATATGTGGCATATGGTAGAGGCTACCAACTTTAAAGGTAGTTGTCTTGATTCCTGCCTCGATGCAATCGATGAATGCTAAGCTATAAGTAGTCAGGACTTGCTATTCTCATGAGTTTTTATTTTACACGTTTTCTTTCTTTTAAGTTACTCCCTTTAGGTTATCCCTCTACTTTGTTTTATTATTTGACTTTGAGTCCCATTGCTAAAGTTTGTTCAGATTCCTGCATTGGTATTAAATTATAAATTAATTTAATGCCATCATTACATATTAAATTAATTTGGACTTACATTGAAGGCACGTGCTTTCTAATCCATTTTTTAATCCAAACATTGAGTCCCACTACCAAAATTTGCTCACATTCCTGCATTAGTATTGAATTAATTTAATGTCAGCATTACATGTTAAATTAATTTGACCTTTCATTGAAGCCACTTGTTCTGATTCCACCAATAAAGACTATTATTCTTATCAATTTTCCATGCTTGATTATTAAATGGATACCAATAGTTTTTCTATGGGTTTACATGTTTAAAACCACTGAGGCATCATCATTCAATGGTGTTATCTTGGCATTAATAGATTGAGGCATCATCTCTCAGCGATTCCTTCTTTAATAACATATCTTTTTGTTACAAAGATCTTGTGGATTTTCTTTATTTGTAGTGTTTTGCCGCTTTTGTTAATGAGTGCCATTTATAGGGCGTCAATTTTTTTTTGGGTACGAGTGCTGCTTGGTTTTTTGAAGTTCTTCCTATTTTAATTTATGGTACAATTTTATAAAGTTTTTGTGGGGAAGACGGTGCTTCGATTCTCTTTTTCATGTTTGGTGTTATTTGATGAACTTATTTCTATATAAAATATGGGGAAGGGGTGTTTGTCATTTATTTTTCACATTATATATGTTAATTTAGGTTATTTTGACTTTATTTTACAATTTTTTTTTATTTGACATTTGTATAGGTTAATATAAGGATTTTATGTATGGGGCTTTACTCAATGAACTTTTGAAATATCACATGTATTCGTGGCATACTAAACAATACTTTTAGTTTAACTACATATTGGAAAGTATCTATAAAAATCACATTATTTAACCCCCCTATCAATACGAACTCAATACACCTTCCCAATTTAAAAAGCCTTTATTTTCACTAGATATTGTAGTTATTCATTTTTTCATTAACATTTTTAATACCCTTTATATTTTTTCATTAACTTTGAGCTTCATTTTTTTATACTTGCTAATATCAAAACCATTTACCCCTTATATATCCCCCAATATATTATGTTATTTTTTCCTCAATATATATCCCCCAATATGAACGAACGTGGTATGGTATTGCTCCCCCAGTGAAGCCCCCATGATTCTATGTTGGTTTCTACAATCTGGTTTTGCTTTATATGGCGTTTGTATATCACATTTTTTTCTTATATTTAATTGTTTCAGGAATACTCTATTTTGTCAAAATATATTTCTTTGATATATGAATTGTACAAGATATTGCAGTGAATTTGTTTCTAAGTATGTTCAATGTCTCTTATAGGATTTTTCTAAAATGTTTGACTATTTATGTGTTACTTTCAACTAGTGATGAACCACATGATGATGGTTCGAAACAATGAACCATGCTGGATGGTTCAAAATGTGTCAACAAATGAATTTTGATGTGATCTTCTTTGAAAAATTTCTTTCAATAGTGATAGATCTATTGTATCTATTATCACATGGTAAGTTCAGGGTTTTTAGAAGAGTATATTATAACATAAAAATATACAAAGATGGATTGTGTTTTTTGAAAATATATAATTTTATGATATGAACGGTTTCTCTTGTGTTGATGGCACCAATGAAGGTTAAGCTATGAGCATTGAAGAAATGATATTCCCATCTAACTTTATTTTGTAATTTTCCATCTTTGACTTCTTAAATGTATAATAATAGTTTTTTTCTTTTCCGTGGTTCCATTTTAATTCTTAAAGGGATAAATTTAGATTTTCTATGGGTTTCCATGTTTAATGTATTAAAATGGATGCTTTCAACTATTGTTCGACTTCCTTATGCCTAAGTCCTTAACAAGACTAAATTTTCTATTTTGGCATAAAAGCAATTGAGGCATCATCGTTGCTTATATATAATTGCTTGTGGGTAAAAATGCAAAGCTGGGTTACACTTTCGTGAGAAAAGCATCTGAAAATTTCACTCTCCCAAAAGTTCGGCTGATCTCTTAGGAAGTTCGGCCAAAATTTTAGAAAGTTCAGACAAAATTTTGAAACTAATTTGGCCGAACTGTTTCTGCCGTTAACATTGACAACGTGGATAACCAAATATTTGGCCGGATATAGGAAAATTGTAAATAAAATTCCGATCGAACTATTAGTTCCGATGGACTATTACTTCAGTCAAACTTTGTTTAAAAGTTCGGTTGAAATTTGTGTTATAAATATAGCAGCCATTAGAACCTTGAAAGTTTTCGCAGGTTTTCTAACCGTTATGCTGTTGGAGGGATAAGACTGTTGGATTGATGTTTTCGTCTGCAACTCGGCATTGTTGGCTTGACGTCCTTGTCCTTGGCTTTGCGTTTGTATGCACTTCGGCTCCCTCGACCTCTGTCTGACATGCTCGTCCTCGGTCCGTCTCCCTCATCCTCAGCCTGGATGCATTTGTTTTTCCAAGTTATACTAGTCACTGTGTTAAATGTTTCTATGTTATGGGAATACTTGAACCTCATACTCATACCTACCGCTTTGGAATAGCTTGAAACTTGGCATTGTTGGCTCGGCATCCTCGTCCTCAGCTCTGCATTTTTCTGCAACTCAGCTCCCTCGACCTCAGCCTGGCGTGCTTGTCCTCCGCCCATATCCCTCACCCTCGGCCCGAATGCGTTTGTTTTTCCAGGTTATACTACTCACTATGTTAAATGTTTATCTATTAAATGTTTCTGTGTTATGGGAATAGTTGAACCTCATACTCATACCTACTCCTTGGAACAGCCTGAAATTATGCCTTTTGGAACTCATACTAAGCCTTGGTACTCAACCTTTTGAACAGCCTGAAACTCGGCCTTTTGATCCTATGCATCAAATCTATGCCTTGGGACCTGACTTTCATTATTCCTTGGGATTACCTACCTCTTGGGACCTTACACTCTGCCATACTTCCTTTTGTGGAAATAACCTTTAAACACTATCATCGGAACGGCTTGCCTTTGGTCGGGTGTAAATATGTGGTAACCTCCTTAAACTCATACATAACGGCCGAACAACTTACTACCCCTTTTTGACGAAGTCGAACTACGAAGGTTACCTATATATTACTTAAGCAAATCCAAGTAAACAAACTATTCAATGTTAATCAACAAACTTGTAAACATTATGGAAATAATGTAATCTAATGATATGTAATGTTGAATGATATGCCTTGTATAAGTATACATGTTACAACAGTAGATAGGGTCCTTTGATTATGTAAGGAGGCCCCAGTTTGTTATAGTTTTATAAATTGTATGTGTAATGATACTTATGTCAAACTATGATATCAGTGTGAGTGTAATCAATACACTCAAATATTGATTACACACTTTATGTTACCTTAGAAATTAGTATACAAGGTGTATAAAATTATATGAAAATCATATGTTGATTCGAGTCACCGATAAGCGATTCCAAGAAGATGAACTAGTAAGTGTATACTATTATCCATAACTAGTAGTGATACTATTGTAGTATAAGCACACTGTATTCAACTGAGAAATGGCATGGCAAAGTAAGTAGGTATATACAATAAGCTTATTATCATTATGTAGATTACTAGGCTTGTTAGTAATCATTGATATCAATCACACATGTTGAACAATAGCCATAATGAATACGGTTATAAGAATATTTGTGTTATGGATATGGATTTTATGTGAATGAATGATGCTAGCTTATTGTGAGAACTTTCATGTATTTCCTAATTGTAATATGTTATACTAATTCTGATTATAGTCTTGAGAGAGACCTTATTCGCTTATTATTTTTATAGGTTATACTACCCACTGTTATTCACTGTTATTCATTTTTTTAACTCATTGTTATTCATTGTTTTAAGTAATTGTTACTCATTGTTTTAATAGTTACTCGAATAGATGCAACAATGAAGCATTACATATGATGATTTAACATTTGGAGATGTGCTATAAGGAAGTCAGATGCACCCATTGATATATAGATAAATATTAGTGGGCGGGGGGGGTTATTGTCAGCTCCTCTCCTGCTTTCCATCTCGCCAGGAATGGCCACGTCATGATCTATCATGGCCATCTGTTATCTCAAGTTTTCATTAAATAAAGTTCTTAGTTATCTCCTTGTAGGTAAAGAGTAATGTCTAATTAAGATACTTTATCTCTCCTAGACTTTAAGCATACTAAAAATATCCTAAATTTTATTATACATTAGAATCCCCGGAGGAGAGGAATTACATATAGGGGAAGATCACATCACTAGTGGGCATCACTAGCTTACAATAGGACCCACCTTAGTCAGCAAGCCCACATCACTAGCCTAGACATACGTGGGATATAAGCATGTTTAGATCCATATCCAACATTAGGACCCATAAAAGCCATATTCAATTCATCGGTGTAGAAAGAAAGAAGAAGGAATATCATATTTGTATCTAACTAAAAGACATTATATAAGGTTATAGAAGAAGTGAAACCTTTAAATAGTCAATATTATTTTTCATAGCAATGTCGCAGTCCTGATAATCAAGTAAATGTTCCTTTTCCTTTTATTTTTATCTCCCCCCTCCCCCCTCCCTTATACTTATCACCCTAGATGTTTGTTCTACACAACTGAGAGTCATTTAATCACTCCATTTGGTGATTAGCTAAGCAGTCCTTCTGGCATATAAAGTTCATAGTTGTAGTCTAAGTGCTTCCCCCGCCTCGCCCCGATTCAATCTCATAAGTTTTGGCTTCATCAATATGGATTTTCCATGTTTTAACTCATTGTTATTCACTGTTTTAACTCACTGTTATTCACTATTTTAGGAAAATCCCCCTCTTTGAAATGTTTCTGTGTTATGGATGCATATTTTATGTGAATGAATGATGCAATCTTGTTGTAAAAACTTTCATGTATTTCCTAATTATAATATGTTATAGTGATTCTTATTATAGTTTGGAGCGAGGCCTTATTCACTTCTAAATATTTAAGGTAGTATTCCCTGGTGATATGTCTACATAGAATGCCCAGCTTGTATGGTGTGATCAAACCCCTGCAATTATGTCTATATGTCATCTCAACAGTGAAATCCTAGTGATGGTTTTTGTGCATGATGTGATTCCTTGTGCTGTTTGTTGGTGTAGTGTATGGATGTCCTGTTAAGGTAGGGTGGACTGTATTGGCTGTTAGGAAGGAATCAATTTCCCGCTTGTCTATATTGATACCTTGGTAGTCTGATAGCCTCGACAATTAGGAAGGATTTGATCCCCAGGGTGTTAAGAAGCATGGATGTGATGTTTAGTTCAGTAATACCTACCTTCCTTTCAATATTTTCCTCAATTGGATCTACTTCTCTTTAAGGGCATTGGAAAACACACTCGACCCACGTGAAATTCATAGTCTTAGGAGAAGACAGAACACCTTTAGAACATCTATTTTAAACCTCCTTGAAGGACCTTATATTCCCTTTATTTATTCATTCCCGAGCTTACAGTAACCTCTAATTAGTGATACAACTACAACCTGTTTCTAATATGAGTAACTAGTTATCCCAAAGCTCTACTTCTTTGAAGCCATTTGAATTGATTCTATGAGGTGTTGTAATGTTTTCTGTGAACGACTTCGTTCATGCAGTTTATGAATAACTTATTGTTAGTTTGTGAACCGATGGATTGATTCTGTTAATTTCCTCTATGTTTGCTGTAGCATTCCTTGTGAGGAAGGATAGCATTGTCTGGTGTCTGGATTGTATCCCACTGTCAGTAAGACTAGATTCAAAAGTGGGTATTGGGGTCTTGAGGTTATTATTTGCTATGTATTTTTCACCTTAGGTCTTATGTGATAACACTTATATTCTTTTTGTTAGCAGCGAGACTTCTCCACAATAGAATCAGTCCCACGTACCCAAACAACATAGGATTTCTTCACTCCTAATTTGAAGGCCATCATTTGGTGTTTGGTGCATTCTATAGATCTATATCCTGGATGTCAGGGAATGAACATAGAATTATTATTCCATTTGATACCATCAAAACACAACATGTTACATACCATATTTTTCAACAATATAGTATAACTCGCAATATCAGTGGTCTTTGCCTTGTGATCTCATTTTTCTGTGCTCTCAGAGGGGAATTTTCAAGTCTAAAATGGGCCTCCTAAGGAAATAATAAAATAATAGCTAAACCAGTAAAATAATATTTATGAATTTTCAATTCACTTTTTGCACCACAATCCATGTAACCATAGTTAAATTCAATTCAAAAGTTGTACCAAAATAAAATTAATAAATTTTTTTTATTGATGTGACTATAAATAAGAATGAGCTTTTCAAGGAAAAGTCATTATCATTGAACAACTAATGCATTTGTCCTATGTACTTAAATAACTTAAAATAAAATATAAATATAAATTTATAAATTCTTAATTATATTATATGCTATTAATTAAAATTTATATTATTTAAATTGTATAATAATATGTAATTAATATACTATATAAATATAATATAATATAATAAATGCATAGGGATATGCATTATTTCTTTCAAGAAATATGAAATGACAATAATATATTTTTATTCAAAAAGTGTGAAATGAAATTTATTATGAGTACTTTAGTTTGACTTTAAAAGTACTTAGAGTACTACCATGGTTAACTATGAATTTTTATCCACCATTGACAATGTGACAAGTAAGTACATTTAACTCAAGCAATGCCACCTCAACCATTAGGGATGATGTCATCCCCTAAATTGTGATTGGTTCTCATAAAGTGAATTTGGATTGTACATTTTCCTTAGGAGGCCCATTTTAGACCTCAAAATTCCCCTAATGGTCTGCAACTTTCGTTAATTATGTATCTCATTTTCCTTATCCCATTCAAGAATTTATGATCTAAGCATGCCATATGTTCTACGATTATATTTCCCTATATTGATTATATTATTGTATTATTGAGAACGAAATAGATTTAGTCTGAAATGTTTATTAATATATTTTGGGTTTTTAGCTGACAAGTTAATATAGTGCATGCATTGAGAAAATATATATTCCTGTATTGATTATATTATTGTATCATTGAGAACGAGATATATTTAGTTTGAAATGTTCATTCATATATTTTTGGTTTTTAGCTGACAATTTAATATAGTGCATGCATTGTGAAAATATTTCGAACAAAAGTTAAGATGGTTTTTTGTATTAAAATGTTTTTTTTGAAAGGAACATCAGAAAAATGTTTTTCATCATTTTGGGTCTTCAATTGTTGATTTGTTGGGCGTTTCAAGTTTTTTTTTGGTTTATCTATTTATCTTATTGTATCATTGCCACAAGTATTGATATGGAAAATCCTCTCCACATTGGCATCCCTTTGTTCTTCTAAATATGCAACGTACAACTGACTTAAAATTGCCCAACATAGATACTCAATATGTTACATGTTAAATTTTTAATGGCAACAATAGAAGAATCCTAAATTATAGAACCCCATTTATTTGCTTCATCAATCCATTCACTAATATTTGAAAAAGTATTAAACAAAGAATATATTGATGTTGGCGAGTAAGAAGGTCTCTTGGGCAAGACCCAAGTTCAAGATGGAGGCCAACAAGGTTTTCCGCAGTAGTCTAGCACAACGCCGACATTTTCAACCTACTCCGAAGAGCAGAGAGTCTCACCCAAGGCGTGTCGTCACCTTACTAAGGTTAGGAACAGTTCAGGTATCGATCAAGCATAACATATAACATAAATCAGACAGAACTAAGTGCCCCGAATAAGTGTAAATACTCTGCAAATGACAATACTCATGAACGTATTGAGGACAAAAAAACAAAATTTAAAGTAACTCGCACATTCAACTAAACGAGGAACACAGTACAGAACTTGGAATATCAAACCCAGACCATCATGTATTGCATTAACAACAAGAGATAGTTACATTTCTCCTTAGAGCGATCCTGGCAGAACTGATTACAATATTATCACATATGAAAGAACATAATGAACAAAGCTCTCCTACGGCTCCTGTCCTCTAATCCCCTCCAAATTAACCTGGGTTGGTTTGCTCTTGCGATGTCCCAATCTTCTACTAAGTATGAATGTTGGCCTTACTTGCAATTTTGGAATAAGAATAAGGCATTAGTTCACTCCCTTCTATAGAATATAGTTAACAGTGAAAGGCACTTGAAAACTGACACATGATTAGCGTTTCATAGTGTAAATACAATCTCTCCCTTCCCACCCTTTATTAAGTGGATTCCATCATTTCTGATTAGTGAAAATGATGTTGACATAGTACAGAATGGTGGCCTGCCAAGAAAGGCCCGTCATCAAGATGAAGGTTATGGTACCCCTGAAAACCTCAAGACATTAAATAGTGTATGAAGACAACAATTAATCAATTTGTAGTTCCTTATTGCTCCATGAAACATATGTACAATTTTCAGTCACTTCAACTTATTATCATTGACAAAATGGAAATAGGGATTGGCTAGGTGATTGGATGTCAATTAACGTGTGGCAGCGCATCTATTTCCAAGGAAAAATTGGTCCCCTTAACTTTACACTAATCTAATCTATTAAAGGTCATGGTTAAAGTTATATCATGCACGTGACTGTGTAAAATATGTTTTTCCACATTTTAATTACATGATATACTATATAAATTTATATCATGCATGTGACAGTGTGTCAAATATGTTTTTCCACATGTTAATTATATGATATACTATATGTGGCATATGGTAGAGGCTACCAGCTTGTGAGAATGTTGACGAGTGACTTTTGTTAGAAAATTATATACTATGGAGCAATGCAACACATAAAATATGCGAAAAATACAAGCACACAAAAAGCACATAAAACCAGAGAGACACAGATATACGTGGTTCACCCAGTTTGGGCTACGTCCACCCCTAACAACTAGTCCTTCCTTTCTATTATCCAGCAAATTGAAGAGACAAAACCTACAACAGATCCGCTGTAATATCCTCTGTTCTCTCTCACAGTATCCCTCTCTGTTTCTCGCTCCGATAATACACATACAATACACGGCCGCAATACAATACCCTCATAAAAACGAGGGGTTTCCTTCTAGGGAAAAAAACCATAAACTAAACATAAATTCTACCGTCAGATCATTTGCCTAATGAACGGCCCAGATTGACTAGAAATTACTATACTTTTACAAGGCAATTTTACATATGTTTTTAGCTTCAGGGGCGCTGACCCTGAAACCCCCCGCCGGGGGGGGGGGCTCCATAAAGTCGCTGCCGCCCCCCCTGGACCCCCCACGAAAACGATTAATTTACGGGCGGCGTTGCCGCCCCATTTAAGGTACAGGGGTCCAATGCTGTGATACAAAGTAAACAAGATAATCAGGCTCCACACCCAACAATCTCCCACTTGGAGACTGATTGTAGCAACTCCACCGCTACTTCATTTGTTGGACAATGACTCCTCTTTGGACCTGGTTGTTTCTCATCTTCATCATCATCCTTGAAGACCAATTGAAATTGAGCACATTCTCAGTTTCTCCCTGGTTACAACTTTTGTTAGCATATCTGCAGGATTCTGGCTAGTGTGTATCTTTTCCAGCTTCAACTCTCCATCTTCCAATACTGACCGTATGAAATGGTACTTGAGATGTATGTGTTTAGTCATGGAATGAAATGCTGAGTTATTTGCAAGATGAATAGCACTTTGGCTATCACTGTATAGTGTGCCCATATCATGCTTCTTACCCAATTCACCCATAAACCTTTGTAACCAAATCATTTCTTTACTAGCCTCTGTAGCGGCAACATACTCTGCTTCTGTTGTTGAAAGTGCAACAACACTTTGGATTTTTGAAACCCAACTGACAGTTGTTCCACCTACAGTAAATACATATCCTGTAGTGCTCCTCCTTTTATCTTTGTCACCTGCCATATCTGCATCAACATATCCCTGTAGAGCAATGTTTGAACCACCAAAGCATAATGCTTGATTTGTGGTACCTCTCAAATATCTGAGAATCCATTTTATTGCCATCCAATGTTCTTTTCCTAGATTGTTCATGTACCTGCTTACAACTCCCACTGCATGTGCAATATCAGGCCTTGTGCAGACCATTGCATACATTAAGCTTCCAACTGCTAATGCATATGGAACTTTAGACATATATTCCATTTCTTCGTGGGTCTTGGGGCACATCTCCTTACTAATTTCGAAATGGCTAGCAAAAGGTGTACTAACTGGTTTTGCATTCTGCATATTAAATATTTTCAACACCTTTTCTATGTACTCATTCTGAGACAGTGTTAATTTGCGATTTTTCCTGTCTCTAGTTATCCTCATACCAAGGATTTGTTTTGCATCTCCCAAATCCTTCATTGCAAATGAATTTGCAAATTTTCTTTTGAGCACATTTATTTCCTGCATGTTAGACCTTGCAACAAGCATCCCATCTACATACAATAACAATATAATATATCTGCCATCATTTTAAGGTGCTTTCAGCAAGTAGCTCCTACTTTGAGAAGCATTGGCTAGTATAACGCCGAAAATAAAGGAAATTGAGTATGATCGAATGGATTCTGGTCTAAGGATGGTGTATTCTGCCCATATTGCAATTTTATCCCCCACTATGTGGAATTGAAATGGTGCTTAAATGAACTCCTTTTGACGGTAAAGTTAGGAAAAACCATTATTCTTGTATTTTACAACATTAAGCCCAAGCATCTCCTGTGGATGAGCATAGATAAAGATGGACATACACTAAATCATTGCTCAAATACAAGAGAACTAGTGACAGAATATCAAAATAATTCAACAATGGATAAAGTGACTCTTTTTTATGTTGTCAATGTACGCCGTTTGGAGTTGGAGGCGTTTAATGGGTGAGGATGTACCATTGTTCCAATCAATGTTATACGTTTTTTATTTTTTTGGTTTGATTGGTTTAGGAACTATAAGTTGATATGGGACTAGAACTGCATAAAGGGAAGTTAAATGATATGGAAATGCAATGGGTTCTCTGCCATAAGTTAGGTTAGGTTAGTCTGGAAGCTATGGAATATGGAAATGTAATGGGTTCTCTACTAGAATTTAGCTTAGACTAGTCTTTAGGAAGACTGGTAGATCCGGGTTATGGATTTTGTTTACTAGTAGATTGAGGTTAAGACTTCAGGTTGTTGGTATATATTCAGGGTGATTATCAGGCTCTCTGAAGGTATCTATCCATATATATGCAAGTCATGGACTTTGGGCTTCCAAGTGGGTTTGCATCACCAACCGTTCTTTATAGAGAACCAACATGATGAAGTAATGTCAATATAGTGGGATTCATGGCATTTTTTCTTTTGCAAGAAGAATTCTCATGGTTGGTGCAACTTCACATTGAGATCCATTATGTTAGATTACAACGTGGGTTTCTTGGAAGATAAGGCAATGCCAATTCTTAAACTCTTAAACTTAGAGTAACCAAAACAATTTGCATTCCTCGTTCAAGATATTCCTCTTGTACTAGTTGGAATAACGCACAAAGAAAGGGTGGCGTCTTTTGTCAAGAAGTTGTACCCAAAATCTTATGAAAGATCCATGATTTTTACTGACATAGTAGAGTTATTTGAAATTTAGATAACCTTCTCCTTATTAATGATTGGTGTTCTTGCTAATATCTATTAGAATGGCCAAATATTCTTTTTGTGTATATAATTGTATCCATTCATTTCTTTATGTCACTCCCCACCATGTGCAAATATAAACTTAGGATTGCACTGAGATTAAGTATAGAAAAAAATGCATATCATGGACATGCAATTAGTAGAGTGTGCATAGAAAGGGAAGATATGCAACCATTAGTTGAAAAGTAGTTCTTAAGCATATTGGAGGTTAACTACCTTAAAACCTTCCTTGCAACCTTGAAACTAACAAGAAACAACAATAAAATGTTTGGGAATTTTATCTTATTCACATCCTTGAATAAGAAGGAAAAATCGGGGGGAAGAGGGCACATGTGATACTTAGCCTTTCTCAAATATTTTCATTATCATGCACAACACATTCAAAATTCTTGTTAATTAATTAACCTAGGTTGTCCTACTCCTGCGATGTCCTACTCCTCTACTGAGTATGAATGGTGACCTTACTTGCAATTTTGGAATAGGAATAAGGCATTCGTTCACTCCCTTATATAGAATATATTTAACAATACAAGGCATTTTGAAACTAACACATGATTATCGTTTCGTCGTGTAAATCCAATCTCTCCCTTCCCACCCTTTATCAAGCAGATTACATCATTTCTAATTAGTGAAAATGATGCCGATATAGTATATAATGGTGGCCTGTCAAGAAAGGCCCACCATCAAGATGAAGGTTATGGTACTCCTGAATATCTTGAGATATTAACGAGTGTATGAAGACAACAATTAATCAATTTGTAGTTCCTTACTGCTCCATGAAACATGTGTACATGTGTACAATTGTTAGTTTTTTCGACCTATTAGCATTGAAAAAATGGAAGTAGGGATTGGCGAGGTGATTGTATGTCAATTAACGAGTGGCATCTATTTCCAAGGAAAAACTAGTCCCCTTAACTTTAAGCTAATCTATTAAAGGCCATGTTTAAAGCTATATCATGCATGTGACTGGTGTCAAATATGTTTTTCCACATGTTAATTACCTGATATACTATATGTGGCATATGGTAGAGGCTACCAACTTGTATGAATATTGAAGACTGAATTTGTATTTTGCTATTGTTTTATGCAATTAAAAGGCCATTGCTCTATTTGGTTCTACTTTATTTATCTTGAGTCTTTCTCAGTTTTTAGGATGTTGTTGTTCCATAGATAATTGATTACCCATAACCCTCCTAGAATCTAAATAAGGTTTTCTGGATTTAAATTTGTCCATGTAAATTTGTCCATCAAGTTTGGGAAGGCTTAGTGTTATTAGCTAGTCCTTTCCTTTGTCAGTCAAACACATGTCTAAAGGCTTAATTAGGGGTGGGCTAAATACACTATAAAAGAGCTAATGCTAATTATGAAGGCTAAAAGGGCACCTTTAATATCTTAGAGATAGGTGGTTGGGTCTACTCCTTTAGGGTTTAGTTATGACTTTGGTTCTAGACCTATATTTCTCTAGAGCCATTGTTGAATCAATTGTTGGTTTACCTTTAATATTTGTATCTTTGTTACTTGAGGTGCGACTGGACTGGAATGCCAATAAGGGAACACACTTACTGGACTGGAATGCCAATAAGTGAACACACTTACCTAACTAGAATACCACGTTTAAAATTATTTTTTATAATTTATTTATGTTATTCTTAATTATATTTGTATTGCTTTGGTAGAATTCATTATTTGTATTGCTTTGGTAGATGTCATATATTAAAAATACATATAGAGCTTCACGACGACTTTAAATTAAATAATTTAATAACATGTAACCTCGTTCCTTACTTTAAAGGTAGTTGTCTTGATTCCTGCCTCGATGCAATCGATGAATGCTAAGCTATAAATACTCAGGACTTGCTATTTTCATGAGTTTTTATTTTACACGTTTTCTTTCTTTTAAGTTACTCCCTTTAGGTTATCCCTCTACTTTGTTTTATTATTTGACTTTGAGTCCCATTGCTAAAGTTTGTTCAGATTCCTGCATTAGTATTAAATTATGAATTAATTTAATGCCATCATTATATATTAAATTAATTTGGACATACATTGAAGCCACTTGCTTTCTAATCCATTTTTTAATCCAAACATTGAGTCCCACTACCAAAATTTGCTCACATTCCTGCATTAGTATTGAATTAATTTAATGTCAGCATTACATATTAAATTAATTTGACCTTTCATTGAAGCACTAAAGACTATTATTCTTATTCCACCAATGAAGGTTAAGCTATGAGCACTAAAGACTATTATTCTTATCAATTTTCATTTTATAAGTTTCTAAATGGATACCAATAGTTTTTCTATGGGTTTACATGTTTAAAACAACTGAGGCATCATCATTCAATGGTGTTATCTTGGCATTAATAGATTGAGGCATCATCTCTCAGCGATTCCTTCTTTAATAACATATCTTTTTGTTACAAAGATCTTGTGGATTTTCTTTATTTGTAGTGTTTTGCCGCTTTTGTTAATGAGTGCCATTTATAGGGCGTCAATTTTTTTTGGGTACGAGTGCTGCTTGGTTTTTTGAAGTTCTTCCTATTTTAATTTATGGCACAATTTTATAAAGTTTTTGTGGGGAAGACCGTGCTTCGATTCTCTTTTTCATGTTTGGTGTTATTTGATGAACTTATTTCTATATAAAATATGGGTATGTTATCTTAGGTTATTTTGACTTTATTTTATAATTTTTATTTTATTTTATTTGACATTTGTATAGGTTAAGATAAGAATTTTATTTTATAATTTTTATTTTATTTTATTTGACATTTGTATAGGTTAAGATAAGAATTTTATGTATGGGGCTTCACTCAATGAACTTTTGAAATATCACATGCGTTCGTGGCATACTAAACAATACTTTTAGTTTAACTACATATTGGAAAATATCTATAAAAATCACATTATTTAATCTCCCTACCAATACGAACTCAATACACATTCCCAATTTAAAAAGCCCTTATTTTCACTAGATATTGTAGTTATTCATTTTTTCATTAACATTTTTAATACCCTTTATATTTTTTCATTAACTTTGAGCTTCATTTTTTTATACTTGCTAATATCAAAACCATTTACCCCTTATATATCCCCCAATATATTATGTCATTTTTTCCTCAATATATATCCCCCAATATGAACGAATGTGGTATGGTATTGCTCCCCTAGTGAAGCCCCCATGATTCTATGTTGGTTTCTACAATCTGGTTTTGCTTTATATGGCGTTTGTATATCACATTTTTTTCTTATATTTAAGTGTTTCAGGAATACTCTATTTTGTCAAAATATATTTCTTTGATATATGAATTGTACAAGATATTGCAGTGAATTTGTTTCTAAGTATGTTCAATGTCTCTTATAGGATTTTTCTAAAAT
Source organism: Pinus albicaulis (assembly GCA_034641835.2). Taxonomy (NCBI): domain Eukaryota; kingdom Viridiplantae; phylum Streptophyta; class Pinopsida; order Pinales; family Pinaceae; genus Pinus; species Pinus albicaulis. The sequence continues at coordinate 861,781,462 of CM076575.1, read as the reverse complement.
GTTTGACTATTTATGTGTTACTTTGAACTAGTGATGAACCACATGATGATGGTTCGAAACACTAAACCATGCTGGATGGTTCGAAATGTGTCGACAAATGAATTTTGATGTGATCTTCTTTGAAAAATTTCTTTCAATAGTGATAGATCTATTGTATCTATTCTCACATGGTAAGTTCAGGGTTTTTAGAAGAGTATATTATAGCATAAAAATATACAAAGATGGATTGTGTTTTTTGAAAATATATAATTTTATGATATGAACGGTTTCTCTTGTGTTGATGGCACCAATGAAGGTTAAGCTATGAGCATTGAAGAAATGATATTCCCATCTAGCTTTATTTTGTAATTTTCCATCTTTGACTTCTTAAATGTATAATAATAGTTTTTTCCTTTTCCGTGGTTCCATTTTAATTCTTAAAGGGATAAATTTAGATTTTCTATGGGTTTCCATGTTTAATGTATTAAAATGGATGCTTTCAACTATTGTTTGACTTCCTTATGTCTAAGTCCTTAACAAGACTAAATTTTCTATTTTGGCATAAAAGCAATTGAGGCATCATCGTTGCTTATATATAATTGCTTGTGGGTAAAAATGCAAAGCTGGGTTACACTTTCGTGAGAAAAGCATCTGAAAATTTCACTCTCCCAAAAGTTCGGCTGATCTCTTAGGAAGTTCGGCCGAAATTTTAGAAAGTTCAGACAAAATTTTGAAACCAATTTGGCTGAACTGTTTCTGCCATTAACATCGACGACGTGGGTAACCAAATATTTGGCTGGATATAGGAAAATTGTAAATAAAAGTCCGATCGAACTATTAGTTCCGATGGACTATTAGTTCAGTCAAACTTTGTTTAAAGGTTCGGTTGAAATTTGTGTTATAAATATAGCGGCCATTAGAACCTTGAAATTTTTCGCAGGTTTTCTAACCGTTATGCTGTTGGAGGGATAAGACTGTTGGATCGATGTTTTCGTCTACAACTCGGCATTGTTGGCTTGACGTCCTCGTCCTTGGCTCTGCGTTTGTATGCACTTCGGCTCCCTTGACCTCTGCCCAACATGCTCGTCCTCGTTCCATCTCCCTCATCCTCAGCCTGAATGCATTTGTTTTTCCAAGTTATACTAGTCACTGTGTTAAATGTTTCTATGTTATGGGAATAGTTGAACCTCATACTCATACCTACCGCTTTGGAACAACCTGAAACTCAGCATTGTTGGCTCGGCATCCTCGTCCTCGACTCTGCATTTGTCTGCAACTCGGCTCCCTCGACCTCAGCCTGGCGTGCTTGTCCTCTGCCCATATCCCTCACCCTCGGCTCGACTGCGTTTGTTTTTCCAGGTTATACTACTCACTATGTTAAATGTTTATATATTAAATGTTTCTGTGTTATGGGAATAATTGAACCTCATACTCATACCTACTCCTTGGAACAGCCTGAAATTATGCCTTTTGGAACTCAAACTAAGCCTTGGTACTCAACCTTTTGAATAGCCCGAAACTGATACAAATTAAATAACTCAGAAACATATTGCAGAAAACATAGATACAAAAATTAGGCAAAACATTGGCGGAAAAGGCAGAAGCCTGATGCCTTCTTCATGTAATCTCTCTTATTAAAAGAATTTAATTTACAATTTAAATAGATGAGAGAAGATAGTCCGTGCTATCTTAGACTCTTTTGGTTGAGATAATTTTTCACCAAAAACCCACCAAGATAGGAGTTCCTAAACAAACTCCAACATTTGAGGAACAACCCAACAACCCAAGAATTAGGCACATATTCCTAACTAGGAATATTTAATTAATAATTTATTATTTTGGATTTATTATTGTTATTTTAGAGAGGCTAACATTCCCCCCTTCAATGACAAATCCAAAATAAGAACGAGGAACCATCTTCCAAGTTCTCATGTTGATCCTCAAAAAACATTGCCTGAAAAACTGCCAAAGCTGGATGCTGAAAAACTGCAATCTGAAGAGACCATGAGTCAGCTGTATGTCTGATTCATGTCTGAATTTCGCTTGATAACTCCATCAAGTGCCAAGTTGCAAAAGGATTCATCTTTCCTTTGCATGAAAGTAGCATCCTTTGTCCACTAACAAAATTTGTTCAAAGCCCACTGGCTGATGATGTCAAAAAAAAACTCACTGTTGCTTTTGATGTGCTGAAAAACTGTTCACTGCTTCTTTGTTGTCGACTTCCCACTAAAAAATTTGTTGATGCCCACTAGAAAATTGGTTGATGCCCACTGGCAAATTTTTTGATGATGCCCACTGGCTGTTGAAGATGCCCACTGGCTACTTTTGTTGGTTTTGTCGAGACTTTCAGTCTGACAACCACTGTCAATCTCATTGAAATTTTCCCCCCTTTGTCAACTGAAAGGAGAGACACTTCGCTTGGAAAGTATTCCTGAACTCCCCCCCTTCAGGTGTAGGAGTTTTACACTGTTGTACTCCCCCATTCAACTGCATGAGAGTACCATCATTTGTTCATTGTTGGCTGCACAATGTGTGATCGAATGTGGTTGTAGAACTGAAGCAATCGTTTAACTGTGGATGACCATTCCCAAGAGTCAATCCATTCATAATGTATCTTCAATCTCTCTGATTTGTGTTGATTGCGACATTTGTCTGAGGAATGATTGGACTTGCCACAATGGCGACATGGATGGAGATCAAAACACTAATCTTCCATATGACTGGTTCTCTGACAATGAGAACATTTCAGCTTGACTTCAACTTCAGGTTGTGTGGAATTCTCTTTTTCGGCAACTTTGGCTTGCATGCACTGCTGGTTGTCTGTGACTGTCTTTGAATGTGCTGAGGGGATCTGTTCAAGAAATCCCGCACTGACGAACTAAATGGGCTTAGAATAATCAGGAATATGTAAGTTGGCATCCTCTTGGACATATCCTAAGCCTCGTCGATTGTTGTTATTCTAAATTTCTTCCTAGGGCATGATGATGGGCTTGGAAGAAATTGGATTTGGAACAGCTATGACACTTGAAGCTGGATGAATGAATGACTTATCATCTAGATTGTGCAAAGACTTATCATCTAGATGGTTCAAAGACTTGAAAGTTTCATTATTTTCTTGCAATTCAATCCTTTGAAGTTGCGACTCAAGTTGAAGAAACTCAATAGTGTCATGTGTTTGGTGTAGATGCCGTGGAAGATCAGCAAGAGTGCCTTTGCTGACGTGCACCATGTCTTCATCACTGGAGATGATCAAAATATGAAGAATGTTTAACAACTGAATATGTTGTGCCATCTGAACTTGCGCACTTGAAAACAGGCTCTCGTGTTGTAGATGTCGTACTTTGAACTGTTTCACTTGAATGACAGGCTCGCTTGAATGTGGCTTGAATGGCACGCTCGCTTGATTTGTGGCTGATTGCACTTGCTTGGAACACTTGCTAGAATATTCTCGCTTAAACTCTGGAATTCATGCTTTCTTGATGACGATCATGTTTGTTTAAGCGCTTACTTGACTTACTTGATGACTTCACGCTCACTTGAATGAATAACCACGCTCGCTTGATGTCGATGTCAACTTGGTTGATTGATGTCAGAGTTGAACTTGGTTGGTTGCTTTTGATGATCGTTGTAATAAACTTCACTCTTGATGTTTTGAAATTTGTATTGTCTTGATGAAAATTGCTTGAAATCACGCTTGCTTGTTGCTCATGCACTCAATTGATTTTGTGTAAAGGAAGGGTGTCGAATACTGTCGGCAATGCATCCAAGAAAGCTTACAATGATTCACTTTAAAATAATGAATTCACTTGTCTTCTTAAAAATTCATTAACAATGAATTGTTAATGATTAACATAACATAATGAATTTGATTAAAAGTTCTGAAAAAAATGTATAACAACACTGATGTAGCCTTTTGAATGTGCAGGTACATGAACTTGATGAAGTGAATTTACTGTTTGATGTAGAATGCTGATGTAGACAATCATTGATTATGTGTTGAAGTTGTGCAGATGCATGTGTTGATCTTGTAGCTATTTTGTTATAAGTGTTGTGCTTGCTTTATGTATGAAATTATTAATGTGTCACAACTAGACACAAATCAAAAAGCAACAATCATGAAGCCATAAAAAACATGCGCCATCAAACACACATGGTGTACCTAAGATCCCCTTATTCAATTTCGGGCGGATCTAGGACACATCAACACCAAAAAAAAATTGATATCTTTATTAATCACTGAGTACATCATCTGACAACCCTTTGAAACAACGCGCCTTCAAAGTCTGAATGAATAGTGACACGATCCCTCTCAAAGTAAAACAAATAAATGCTTTCCCTTATCACTCCAAATTTACAAAGTATGCACCTTATCACTCCAAATACAAATGGAAACTCTCCTGAGCTCTCCAAATTACAAAATACAACTTATCATAAACCCCATTGGTTTCATTTTTCATCTTCCATCAATCTAAATAAATAGACTCCTTTAATACTTAGCAGGACCACATTTAAACTCCAACATTGGCTCAAAGTCCCAAATATTCACCATACTATTTATGGACCCACAATCTATGCATATCCACCCTGTTCTAATTTAAAAGCTTGAACCTTGGAAAATTAATACCAATACATATTGATTTTTGTGCATTCCAACATGAATGAAGTCTCACGACATTATTTTCAAATGCCAAGTTACATGAAATAACGTTGGCCAGCAAATTAACTTACCTTTTCGGATCACCAAGCTTGTTCACAAGTGTCGAAAGGAGCTTGCGTTCTTGTTCAGGTTTATTCTTAAGAAGATCAAACATTGTCTTTTAAGAAAGGTAGTGCATCTTTGGAAGCATCTTTCAATGCAATGACAAAGCGCTCAAACCTGTGCGTCAGACAATCTTCCCAATACCAAAATAGAAGTAGTGAATTTGCATCCTTTGTTTCTGATAGAACATGGAGAGATTGCTGGCCAAAATACTTCAGTTTCCTATCTGGCAGCAAACGTTAGTAATGCAGATAGAATCCTTGAATCAATTTCGGCAGTAGCTTCATATAAGGAATCTTGCTTTTTTTTTTTTTTTTTTTTTCTCCGAAATATTCTTCCATTTATCCTTAGAGTCTTTCAAACTCTTTGCATCTTTTCCCGCTTCATCATCCGTGGAAATCAGCACCTTGAATAGTGCAAATTATATGTCAACTAGACGTCTTGCCAGCTTTTGTCCATCACCGTGTATCAATGGAAGTAGAATCATGTATCAAATCGATGGAAGAAGAATCGTGTATCAAATCGATGAATTCTTGCAAATCAATAATCGCTACCAGCTTGTTTTCTCCACGGCCTGTAGCAAATATCATGAGTTTTTACTTCAATTCAGGAGTTTTACTTCGATGTAGCTTGTCTTCTCTACCAGCAAGAGAAGTGAGCAGAAGCGATGCCACAAAACGCTGAATCGATGCCACAAATATTCAAATCGAATTATGAAGTTTATGAAACACTGGCTGGATTTTAAATTAAACGCTGCTTTCAATTAAACACTGGCTTCAATTAAATGGAAATGCTGTCACACGCAGGGAAATGTCTTATACAACTAAACGCTGTCGCACTGGCTTTTTTTCGCTGCAAACAAATGTTGTTCCAATTGATTGACGTTACAATTTTGAGGAGCACTTTGAACATTATTTTGAATTAGTGATAAAGTAGATAGAAATACAATTCACATAGGACATGGTAGGACATCACAGCTTCTCTAGGAAATATCACAACCCAAGATTCAACAACTCTCCTCTCGACAAAGACCCTTGACAATCACCAAGAATTCCCTCTCATCGTCGGCTTAACGCTCGACTCTTTGACGGTTTTCAATTCTCAAGATTCTTCTCTCCAGGTTCATTCTTCAGGCACACCCGAACAATGCTCTCCAAACTACGTTCTTCACATTTCGGCTCTCTGTTACTCCAAGTGACAAACCGGTTCTCAACTCTCGCAAATTGCAGAGTTTATCCTCCACATACGCAGTCACACGCACATGCACGTCTCTCCATGTCAAATGGGCATGTCAAATTACTCAATGGTCCACAGCGGAACCCAGGTCACTCAAAAAATGCAGAATTGAAAATATACAACGCTCTTCCTCAAAATGCAGAATCGAAAATATACAGCGCTCTTCCCCCAATTCTATGGATAACCTTCAGCTCTGATTTTTTTTTTTTAAATGCATATGGCAAAAAACCGGAAAAAAGAAAGAAGGAACACACATAATAAAAATACCTCTGCACTAAATCACCAACTCTAGATCACGCGCTCCAAGCATGCAAGCTCTATTTCACATGCAGCTCGCACTATTTCTTCACCTTCACAACACAACACTGAACTCTGAGCTCTCACTACCGTGGCTCTGATACCACATGATACAAATTAAATAACTCAGAAACATATTGCAGAAAACATAGATACAAAACTGAGGCAAAACATTGGCGGAAAAGGCAGAAGCCTCATGGCTTCTTCATGTAGTCTCTCTTATTAAAAGAATTTAATTTACAATTTAAATAGATGAGAGAAGATAGTCCGTGCTATCTTAGACTCTTTTGGTTGAGATAATTTCTCACCAAAAACCCACCAAGATAGAAGTTCCTAAACAAACTCCAACTTTTGAGGAACAACCCAACAACCCAAGAATTAGGCACATATTCCTAACTAGGAATATTTAATTAATTAATTTATTATTTTGGATTTATTATTGTTATTTTAGAGAGGCTAACAGAAACTCGGCCTTTTGATCCTATGCATCAAATCTACGAGTTGGGACCTGACTTTCATCATTCCTTGGGATTACCTACCTCTTGGGACCTTACACTTTGCCATACTTCCTTTTGTGGAAATAACCTTTAAACACTATCATCAGAACGACTGCCTTTGGTCGGGTGTAAATATACTTGGTAACCTCCTTAAAATCATGCACATGGCTGAACAACTTACTACCCCTTGCACGATGATCGAACTAGGATTGTATATATTACTTAAGTAGATCCAAGTAAAAAAGCTATTCAATCTAATCAACAGCTTAGCTGATTATGGAGATAGTGTAATCTAAGAGGTATGTAATGTTGAATGATATGCCTTGTATAAGTATACATGTTACAACTTGATAGATAAGGTCCTTTGATTACGTAAGACTGATTGGTTATAGTTGTACACCCTAAACATAGCGTGTAATGATGCTTATGTCGAACTGTGATATCAATGTAGCGTAATCAATACACATGAGTATTGATTAGACACTATAGTTACCTTACAAAGGCTTGGGGTGTATACAAGGTGTATGGGTTTATGTAGAAGTACTTGCTGTTGATTCGGGGTGCAATAAGCACATTCCAAGAATATGAACTAGTAAGTGTATACTATTATCCATAACTAGTAGTGATACTATTGTAGTATAACTGCATATTCAATGCAGGCAATGGCATGGTAAAGTAAGCAAGTGTATCTGATAAGCTTATTATCATTATGTAGATTACTAGGCTTGTTAGTAATCATTGATATCAATACACATGTTGAACAATAGCCATAATGAATACGGCTATAAGAATATTTGTGTTATGGATATGGATTTTATGAATGAATGATCTTTAGCTTATTGTGAGAACTTTCATGTATTTCCTAATTTAATATGTTATTGTAATTATTATTATAGTCTCAAGTGAGACCTTATTCACTTATTCTTTTTCCAGGTTATACTACTCACTGTTATTCACTATTTTAACTCACTGTTATTCATTTTTTTAACTCAATGTTATTCACTACGTTAACTCACTGTTGTTCAATGTTTTAATAGTTACTCGAATAGATGCAATGATGAAGAATTACGTATGATGATTTAACATTTGGAATGCGCTAGAAGGCAGTCAGAGGCACCCATTGATAGATGGATAAATATTGGGTTGGGGGGGGGGTGGGGTTTATTGGCGGCTCCTCTCCTTCTTTTCATCTCGCCGGGAATGGCCACGACATGATCTATCATGGCCATCTAGTATCTCATATTTTCATCAACTAAAGTTCTCACTTATCTCGTTCTAGCTAAAGAGTAATATCTACTTAAGATACTTTATCTCTCCTAGAATTTAAGCATACTAAAAATATCCTAAACTTTATTATGCATTATAATCCCTAGATGAGAGGAATTACATACAGGGGAAGACCACATCACCATCGGGAATCACTAGCTTACAGTAGGACCCATAAACAACAGGGATAACAACATGTTCAAATCCATATCCAACATTAGGACCCATAAAATACAGATTCAATTCACCGATGTAGAAAGAAAGAAGAAGGAATATTATATTTGTATCTAACTAAAATAAATTATATAAGCTTATAGAAGGAGTGAAACCTTTAAAAAATGAATATTATTTTTCATAGCAATGTCGCGGTCCTCATAATCAAGTAAATGTTCCTTTTCCTTTTCTTTTTATCTCCCCCATGCCCCCTCCCCTATACTTATCACCCCGGATGCTTGTTCTACACAATTGAGAGTCTTTTAATCACTCAATTTGGTGATTCGTACGAGCAATCCTTAAAACATATAAACTTCATAGTTGTAGTCCTGAAACAACTTCTTCCACCTTGCTTAATTCAATCTCATAATTTTTGGCTTCATCAGTATGGATTTTCCATGTTTTAACTCACTTTTATTCACTATTTTAACTCACTATTGTTCACTGTTTTAGGAAAATCCCCCTCTTTGAAAAGTTTCTATGTTATGGATGTGGATTTTATGTGAATGAATGACGCTAGCCTACTATGATAATTTTCATGTATTTCCCAATTGTTATATGATATAGTAATTCTTATTATAGTCTCGAGCGAGACCTTATTCACTTTTAAATATTAAAGGTACTATTCCCTTCTGGTATGTCTACATAGCATGCCCGTCTTGTATGGTGGGATCAAACCCATGAAATTTTTTATGTATCTCATCTCAATAGTGAAAGCCTAGTGATGGTGTTTGTGCATGATGTGATTCCCTATGCTCCTTGTTGGTGTAGTGTCTGGATGTCCTGTTAAGGTAGGGTGGATTGTATTGGATGTTAGGAAGGAACACCTCATTATCTGTCTTGATCCCCTGCTAGTATGATAGCCTTGACTGTTAGGAAGGATTTGATCCCCAGGGTATTAGGAAGCATGGATATGATGTTCAATTCATTAATACCTACCTTCCTTTCAGTATTTTCCTCAATCGAATATGCTTCTCCTTGAGGGCCTTGAAAAACACACTCTACCCACGTAAAGTTCATAGTCTTAGGAGAAGACACAACACCTTTAGAACATCTATTTTGAACCTCCTTTAAGGACATTATCTACCCTTTATTTATTAATTCCTGAGCTTACAGTAACCTCTTATTAGTGATACAACTATAACTCGTTTCTAATATGAGTAACTAGTAGTCACAAAGCTTTTCTTCTTTGAACCCAGTTGAATTGATTCTATGTGGTGATGTAATTTCTTCTATGAATGACTTTGTGCATGCAGTTTATGAATAAATTATTGTTAATTTGTGAACCGATGGATTGATTCCGTTAATTGCATCTATGTTTGCTATAGAATTCGCTATGAGGAAGGATGTCATTGTATGTGTGTCTAGATTGTATCTCGCTGTCAGTAAGCCTAGATTCAATGGTGGGTATTGGGGTCATGAGGTTATTATTTTATATGCATTTTTCACCTCAGGTATTATGTGATAACACTTATATTCTCTTTTTTATAAGCATGACTTCTCCACATTAGAATTAGTCCCACATACCCAAACAACATAGGATCTCTTCACTCCTCATTGAAGACCATCATTTGGTGTTCGGTGCATTCTACAAATTGATATCCTGGATGTCAGGGAATGAACATAGACTTGGTATTCCATTTGATACCATCAAAAAACAACATGTTACATACCTTATTTTTCAATAATATAGTATAACTTGCAATATCAGTGGTCTTTGTCTTGTGAGCTCATTTTATGTTCATTTGTCTGTGCTCTCATAGGGGAATTTTGAGGTCTAAAATGGGCCTCTGAAAATAAAATAATAGCTAAACCAATACAAAATAATATTTATGAATCTGTAATTCACTTTTTGCACCACAATCCATGTAACCATAATTAAATTCAATTCAAAAGTTGTACCAAAATAAAATTAATAAAAAATTTGTATTGATGTGACTATCAATAAGAATGAGCGTTTCAAGAAAAAATCATTATCATTGAACAACTAATGCATTTGTATTTTGTACTTAAATAACTTAAACTAAAATATAAATATAAATTTATAAATTCTTAATTATAGTATATGCTATTAATTAAAATTTATATTATTTAAATTGTATAATAACATGTAATTAATATACTATATAAAAATAATATAATATAATATAATAAATGTATAGGGATATGCATTGTTTCTTTCAAGTAATATGAAATGACAATAATATTATTTTATTCAAAAAGTGTGAAATGACATTTATTATGAGTACTTTACTTTGACTTTAAAATTACTTAGAGTACTACCATGTTTAACCATCAGTTTTTATCTACCATTGAGAATGTGTCAAGTAAGTACCTTTAACTCAAGAAATTCCACCTCAACCATTAGGGATGATGTCATCCCCTATGTGTGATTGAGTTCTCATAAGGTAATTTGGATGGTACATTTTCCTTAGGAGGCCCATTTTAGACCTCAAAATTTCCCTAATGGTCTGCAACTTTCGTTAATTATGTATCCCATTTTCCTTATCCCATTCAAGCATTTATGATCTAAGCATGCCATATGTTCTACGATTATATTTCCCCATATTGATTATATTATTGTATTATTGAGAGCGAAATAGATTTAGTCTGAAATGTTTATTAATATATTTTGGGTTTTAGTCGACAAGTTAATATAGTGCATGCATTGAGAAAAATATGTATTCTGTATTGATTATATTGTATCATTGAGAACAAGATAAATTTAGTTTTGAAATGTTAATTCATATATTTTGGGTTTTTAGCTGGCAAGTTAATATAGTGCATGCATTGAGAAAATACTTCGAACAAAAGTCAACATGGTTTTTTTTATTGAAATGTTTTTTTTGAAAGGAACATCAAAAAAATGTTTTTCATGATTTTTGGGCTTTAATTGCTAATTTCTTAGGCGTTTAAACTTTTTTTTTTGTTTATCTATTTTTTTTATTGTATCATTGCCACATGTATTGATATGGAAAATCCTCTCCACATTGGCATCCCTTTATTGTTCTAAATATGCAACGTACAACTGACCTAAAATTGCACAACATAGATACTCAATATGTTACATGTTAAATTTTTAATGGCAACATGTAGTGTACCTAGAGGGGATAATATAGGGTATAGAGGGAGGTACCCAAGGGAATAATATGATGTAATAATATAAGAATGATAAATAAATGGGCCATAGTTAATAAATAAAGTGGTTAACCCACATTATGTAAGGGACCACATGTAATAGATCTGATAAGAAAATGTATAGAAATGGAAAATATGCCCAAGAAATAACACCATTGAAGACAAAACTTCAGATCTTCATTAATATCAAAACCCTTAAGGTAGGGCAACACCATACATTCACTCCTTAAGGAAGGAGATCACTCCACAAGCCATATGCTTGCCCATACAATAATCCTTGACATCTCTCAATGGAGAGTCTCTAGCATCTATATAGGTTTCATACATGTAATACCATGGGTAGTTACCAAGGGTCTCTCAATACCATACATCCAATACAATGGGCTTATCACTTTATTCCCTAGCTACATGTGGTCCCTTACATAATGTGGGTTAACCACTTTATTTATTAACTATGGCCCATTTATTTATCATTCTTATATTATTACATCATATTATTCCCTTGGGTACCTCCCTCTGTACCCTATATTATCCCCTCTAGGTACACTACATTATGATCTAAGCATGCCATATGTTCTACGATTATATTTCCCTATATTGATTATATTATTGTATTATTGAGAACGAAATAGATTTAGTCTGAAATGTTTATTAATATATTTTGGGTTTTTAGCTGACAAGTTAATATAGTGCATGCATTGAGAAAATATATATTCCTGTATTGATTATATTATTGTATCATTGAGAACAAGATAAATTTAGTTTGAAATGTTAATTCATATATTTTGGGTTTTTAGCTGACAATTTAATATAGTGCATGCATTGTGAAAATATTTCGAACAAAATTTAAGATGGTTTTTTGTATTAAAATGTTTTTTTTGAAAGGAATATCAGAAAAATGTTTTTCATCATTTTGGGTCTTTAATTGCTGATTTGTTGGGCGTTTCAAGTTTTTTTTGGTTTATCTATTTATTTTATTGTATCATTGCCACAAGTATTGATATGGAAAATCCTCTCCACATTGGCATCCCTTTGTTCTTCTAAATATGCAACGTACAACTGACCTAAAATTGCACAACATAGATACTCAATATGTTACATGTTAAATTTTTAATGGCAACAATAGAAGAATCCTAAATTATAGAACCCCATTTATTTTCTTCATCAATCCATTCACTAATATTTGAAAAAGTATTAGACAAATAATATATTGATGTTGGCGAGGAAGAAGGTCTCTTGGGCAAGACCCAAGTTCAGGATGGAGGCCAACAAGGTTTTTCGTAGTAGTCTAGCACAACGATAGCATTTCACCCTACTCTAAAGAGCAGAGAGTCTCACTCGAGGCGTGCCATGACCTTACTAAGGTTAGGATCAGATCAGGTATCGATCAAGCATAACATATATCCTAAAACAGACAGGACTAAGTGCTCCAAATAAGTGTAAATAATCTGCAATTGAAAATACTCATGAACGTATTCAGGGCAAAAAAATTTAAAGTAACCCACACATTCAACTGAATCAAAAACATAGTATCGAACTCAAAACATCAAACCCAGAACATAATGTATTGCATTAACAAGAAGAGATAGTTACATTGCTCCTTAGAGCGATCTTGGCAGAACTGATTACAATAGTATCACATATGATAGAACAAAATGAAAAGAGAGAGAGAGAACAAAACGAACAGAATGAACAGAGCTCTCCTATGACTCCTGTCCTCTGATCCCTACTGTGCCAACCTCCTGTCTTCGCTGGTCGGTTGCCTATTTGTTCCTTTGCCAACGCGATTTACAGTTCTCCCTTCCTTTCCACTCTGCCGTTTGCTGCATCTCCCTGATAATTGGGAGTTCCACTGCTTGTTATCTGTCGCTTCCTTCCGCCATCTGTGCTTGTTTTCGCCGTGCCACCTGCTCTTCAGTTATTCACAACCATGACAGCTCTCTGTCTACCATGGTTGCGTTCTTCCATCTGTTATCTGCAACTCAAAAACTATTTTATTTCAAAACAAGGGCCCCAACAGGCCCCGACCACATCCTATTGACTCATCCCGAGTCAATCGTTTTCTGCTGCCTCAGTCTCCATCGGTCCACTTGCCTCTGTGGCCAGTCCTGTCTTCTCCTTTTCTTCTCCTTGTCCAAACAAGGGCCCCAACTCGGGGACCTTTTCCAGCGCTGATTCTTTGAGTTCTCTGAAGCCGAAAATGGCCTGTTGCAATCCCTGCATGAGTAGGTCTGTCTATGTAGTGACTTGTTATGCTTCTTTCTCCCCTGAGATGGTCGACAGCTTACCAAAGACATCTTTAATAAATTTTGGCCTCAATGACCATTTTCTGCATTGTTTGGGCAGTGAGCTTGACAGGCTGCCTTAGCTCCTGGAGGGCCTATTTGGATGTTGCTAAACATTCCTCAATTTGTTGTATCTTGACCTCCAACTCTTCCGCTTGGTTGTACAATTGGTCAAGTCCATCAGGGTCTATGTCTTCTTGAATCTCCTTCGACACGTGCTACAGTTGTGCAAAAATTGGCTGTGATTTCAAAGTGAGCAAGGTCGAACACTCATGTAGATTTTTTAGAAGGTCATAGGATTCCTTTACCGCGATGCTCAAATTTTCCTGCATCCTGACTACCTAGTTCTGTCTTTCTGTAATCTTCTCCATGTAGATGACCATTGGGTCCAGTAGCGCGGGCCTGGTTGCTAGTGCTGCTTTTAGTTCCCTATTTTCTCGACTGAGATTCAAACATGCCACCCAGACATGGATGGATTGGTTGACTATGTCACTAGCTAATATGTCGTCTAGTATCTGATTGCTGTGAGCCGTTATTGTGGGCCAGAGATCCCTGAAAATCTGTGTCACCATGTCTAGTTGGCCCTGCAAGTTGTCCTTCTCTATCTTTAGCTGTTCACGCTCTTCAGTAAGTGTGACGACTTGTAATTATTGCTGCTCAAATTTATGCTGGAGTTTTGTGTGAAGCCCTTCGCCCAATTGTCCTGCTCGCTGAATAAAATTGTACAACTGCATCATTCCCCAGGTCTACATTCTCTCAGCTCTGAATGTATCTTGATTTGGCGGTCTCTCCTAGAGTGGTTGACCACTCGCAATGGACTTGGCTGAGTGCTCTTGCGGTGATTGCGGCAGTGCTGGTTGCGGCAGAAGATTACTAGGGTTACCCATGCTTAGAGTGGGTTGCATCTGGTGAAGTATTAGGTTTTCTTGTTGAAACGGGTTCAGCTCTTTAGGCAGGGGTGTTGTATATACAGTAAAAGATCCCCCACAACTTAAAAGGTCCTGGAAAGAGACCTGTTCAACCAGGGTTTGGTTAACCTCAGGTGCCAATGTTGTACCATAGTTAACTTCCACCTTGTTGTCTCTGTTTGTCTTACTCTTTGCTCTGACTAGGTTGGATATGGTGGCTTATGTGGAGGGTGTCCGGGCTGGATGATCTTTAGAGGTGAATGAGGTGTGGGCCGATGAGTGGTGAGTGCAAGGTGGAGATATACGGATATTTAAAAAGGAATAGGGGTTGATTAGAGGTAACTCCTGAGTTACCTGGGTCTTTGTCAATGGCTCTTCTTGGATTGGGGCCCCTGTGTCCATTGACTGTGTTTGATCTACCCCCGTGAGGTCAACGACCTAGCTAGACATTGTAACTCTTGCCTTTTTTTCTTTTGGTGTGGCTACGGGTGGCTTTGAGGCTTTACTCTTTTTGACAGGAACTGTGGTTGTTGCTACTGGTGAATTAAACAAATTAAGTGGTATGGTCATGACTATGGGGACTATAATGGAATAGGAGGCGAAATTGGAGGCATGAAATTCCGTAAATGTGGGAAACAATGAGGAATCACTTGTTAGAGTTTGAACTACCCGGTTAAAGCTTTGTACCTTTGTGTTTAGTTCCTCGATGACTGGTGTTAGTTGTAGTAGCGACATTTTGGCCATCGCTTCCTCCAGGGTTTCTCCTGGCAATGGATCCGGTAGCATGCCATCAAATGAATAGCAGTAGACTCTGATTCTGACCTCCATTTCTACCCCTGGCCATGAACATACTTCCGTGTGGAAAGTTATTTCATCGATTTGAAACTTCAACGGCTTCATCTTGAAGGTCGATTCCGACACACATATTGGCCTGATGTAGGTTTGCTTATGGTTGACTCCAAACCATACTTGTGCAAAACAACTGTCCAACAAGCTCCTTGAAATTCTCTATTGTCTCTTCGCGATGTCAACCATCTGGTTGTACCAGAACTTGAATGCTTCCCCATTCACCTCCTTAGTGCTGGGGTCCCCTGATGCTTTCCAGGGTGTGAACTTCATTGCTAACAGTTGACCTGTTGCAATTTCCAGAGGCTGTCTGATTCCTGGGAATGTCCATTTCCACATTGCCAGCGCTATGACAAGATAACCGTAGATGAACCCAGTGGCTCTCTTTTAATTATCCTCACAAAACTCAAATAACTCATTAAGTATAAATGAACACCAATTTAGTTGTGCCCCCTAGATACAGTGCTCTGCAACTGAGATGGTATCCAGCGTACACTCCCCTTTCGTGTAATGTCTCATAGTTTTGCTCGCCATCAAATAGAAAGCAAACTTGACCGTTGGCTTGTTGATCAGGTTTATCTTGGCCCCCTTTCCTCCTCTCTTGGTGTCATACTTCCTGTAGTAGTCGTCGTCTCCTGTTTTCTTCGCCCTCTTTGACACATTTTGGAATGTCTTGGAGATGTCTCTCCCTTCTTGTGATAGCCTAGTTAACCTGTGAATGTCTTCCACATGAATTGGTATTTCTCTTCCTAGCCACAGCGACCCATTGTGGATTCTGCTCAGCAGAAACTTTGTGCAAAGCATCGTAGCCCCTGTGGTGCCAAATACTAGAAGATTTATGAGGTTCAATATGGTGGATTGCTGGACACCTATGAACTCTGGGAGTATTATTGTTGCTTCTTGTCCTGCTTCTGTGGCATAATTTTCCATGTAGACTTGTTTCTTCATCGCTGGGAATTGAAAAGAATCTGTCAGGTCGGTATCAATCAGCGATGTGCTATCATATTTTCCCACCAGTGACTCCATCTTCTGGATTCTTTCATCGAGCTCCTGCTCAATGACTGATGGTGCTACCTTTGTCATTTTAGCTCTCCTCTGGTACACTTGCAGAGCTACTCATTTTCTTTCTTTATAAATTCCTGCCTCTGGATGCCCCCTCTGAACTTCTTCTGTTGATGTTTCTCTTGATACCTCTGCTGTTTATGGTTCTAACTCAGATTTCTCCGACATTCTCGTGCTATCTTTCATGCAAGTTATGTAAATAACTAGCACACATGAGGTTGATAAGACCCCATAAGTAATTAATTTTCCCTACCTTTCCCCACGGCTACAATCGTGTCATTAGTTATCGAAATGAGGTGGGTTCTGACAAATCTGGCTGTGATTTCGGGAGTTGGGTAGACACGATGGATAATGATTATGGCCTATTATGGAAAATTTATTGTGGCATGGATGATGTTAATTATGGCAATTACTTCTCAAATCTCGATAATCCTACGGACTGACATGGGTATTATGAGTCATGATGATGGAATGATATTTGACATGCTTGGTCTCTAACATGGACCACACGCTGGACACTACCCTCCCCCGACCACAATCGATTTCGTTGCGGTCTCCGCATCACAACTCTAAATTTTTTCTTGACTCTAAAATTTCTTTATTGGGATTTCTATCTAAGCTCTTCTCAGGTGCGAGAGAGTTATTGACTCTATCTAATCTAATCTAGCCTACTGACTCTTCTTGGTTGTGAGAGTTATTGAAAGTTGAAATGTAGAACTTACTCGTGATAGGGATTCAGGCATGCGCCATTCACCCATCCTAGTAGTATCTGTCCATCCAGTTGTGCTAACCGAACTACTCCTGAATCTCTGATTTCTATCACGTAGTATGGTCCTAGCCAATACATTCTCAGCTTGCCTGGGAACTTCTGGAACTTACTGTCATAAAGTAAAACTTTTCCTCCTACCAGGAACGTTTTGTGCCTGACATGACGATCGTGCCAAGCTTTTTGTCTCTCTTTTTGGACAGTTTGGTGGAATTCCGCTAGAAACTTGTCTTCTTCCAACTCTTGTAGTTCATGTAATCGCTCTTTTAGCGAGTCTCCCTATGATAATTGGAGAGATGTTGCGATTAGGAGGCTCGGTATGAAAAATTCCACCGATACTACTGCTTCCCTCCCGTACACCATCTAGAACGGGTTCTGGTTGTTTAGTCTCTTGACAGTTGTTTTGTACGGCCACAGTGTTGCTGGTATACGTTCATCCCAGTCATCCCGTTCAGTGTTGAAAATATTCGTTAAGCCCCTTTCTAGAATCTTATTAAATGCTTCTATTGTACAATTGGCTTGTGGTGGTAAGGACTACTTTTGTGATGTTTTACCATGAAGTTTTCGAGTAGGGATTTAATGGTAGCATTGATGAAATGCGTACCCTGATCGCTTGTCAGGATTTTCGGGCAACCAAACCTGCTGATGATATTTTCAAATATGAATCGAGCTGTTGTTTCGGCTGTGCAATCCTTCACTAGCATTGCCTCCGCCCACCTTGTCAAATAGTTTGTTGCCGTTATGATATACCTAGCATGTGAGTGTCTTGCGACAGGTGCAATCAGACCTATAAAATCAACTTCCCATTTCTCAAATGGTTGCAGTGCTTTTACTGGGTGAAGTGGGAGCTCGTCTCTGTGTGATGGACGTCCCGTCCTCTAACATACATCACATTTTTTTACAAATGCCTTACTTTCCATGTGTATTGTTGGCCACCATAAACCTACCTGCAGTACTTTCCTCGCTGTCGGTTTTGCTCCTACATGCCCTCCCGCAATTCCACAGTGGCATTCCCACTGTACGCCTTCCCTCTCGTGGTCCAAGATGCATCTTCATAAGATTTGGTCTAGCCCCATCTTATATAGGTGTCCTACTATCAGCTGATACTCTACTGCTCGGACTACTAGGTGTCTTATCTGGACTGCTATATATTCTTTTGGGCATTGTCCTGTTGTCAGGTAGGTTGCTATCTAGTCTAGGTATTCTGGGATGGCTTCTACTCTAGAAAGATTAGCATCCGGCAGCTGAACGTCCAGAGACCCTCCATTTTCTCCGTTTTCCAACCTTGACAGGTGGTTAGGCCCCACATTCAGTCTCTCGAGTTTGACTATCACCTCAAAGGTGAACTCCTAAAAGAGTAAGAGTAATCTGGAGATTCTTCCTTCTAAGGCCGGTTTGTTTACTAGGTACTTTAAAGTTGAATGGTTTGTGAAAAACTTAAACATACCTCCTAGTAGGTAGTGGCGGAACTTTTGAAGGGAATACACCATTGCAAACGCTTCTTGCTCTGTTGTAGTGTAGTTCCTTTCTGCTGTTGATAACTTACGACTTGCAAAATACATTGGGTGATCAACTGAAGTGTCCCCTATTTGAGCTTGAACCGCTCAAAGTGCGATGCTCGAAGCATCAATGTGGACATGAAATTGCTTGTCCCAATCCGGGTGAACCAATATTGGCGCACTTGCCAAATTTTCCTTCAAAGTATTCATGGATGTCGTGCAATCCTCTGTCCAACTGAATTGTTTCGACTTCCGCAACAGCTTCTCTAATGGGGCTGTTATCCTCACGTAGTTGCGGATGAATCACCTTGTAGTAACACAGCTAATGACGACGATGACCTCAACTATTTCCAGGTCTACAGTCCATGTTAGTTATCCTTGTTACTGTATTTGGATCATACAAACTCTATTTGCATACCACAGTCCCTAGCCGGTGTTCCAAAGGGGAAGCGCAAAGATGCACTTCTTTAGGTTCTTGAAAATGTGAGTTTGCTTACACCTATCAAACATTATTCTTAACAACGTTGCATGGTCTTTAATAGAGCATAGGCCCAGTCCAGGTAATCCATATAAACTTCTAGGAACTTGTGGATGTACTCTGGGAATCTTTTGCTATCCTGATGCGTGAAAATAACGTTGGCACATTTTTAATCGAATGGAATTACATGATATACGAAAGAGCCCCATTGATGGTAAAACTAGTTTTCTTCTTACTCGATTTATTTGTACTGATAGTACCACGAGAATCAATATGTAAAGGATTACACCTCATTCCCCATAGCATTGTCGAGGACTTTTCCTTTGAACGGGGTGGAGAATGGGTCATGTATACGAGGCGTTATTCAAGCTTCGTGGTCTACACAAACTCGGATTTCAGATATCCTTCTTGCTGCAGCCCTTAACTATGAGACTTACCCATTCTACTTCCTTATTGGGAATATTAAACCTGCCTTTAACATTTTATCAATTTATGCCTTAACCTTTTCTTTCACCCTAGGATTTAACCCACAGGGGTCTATGCTTGATTGGTCTTGCCTCAAGTTTCGGGATGATACGCATCTCTCCCATGTCTCCTTTTATGCCCTTCAATTCAGATACTTGATGATGGGAAAAAGTCTTCATATTCTGGCCAAATAGTGGAATATCTCCTTGGTTGTCTCTTCATCCCAATAATAGCGATTGAGACAAGTTTTGGCTTCTCTTCTATCCAACATTTACTTTCTTGGTCGTTAGTGGTAGCAGGTGGATTCCTCCCGTCGTCGGTTCTTTCTTTGATGTCTTGCTCCCCCCTCCCTTTCTTCGAAATATAGGTTCTTGAGATCTTCCAAATTATCATCATCCATCTCGCAGTTTTATCTTTTTACATACCCACTGATTATCGCGCGCCTCGGTTTTGGAAGCGGTTGGTCATCCTCCTCCCTAAATCTCACGGAATAATAGTACCTTCTTGATAGTACGTAATTCTTGTGTGGTGGTTCCTATTTTCCTTCAAATAGAGAAGCTTATTGTCTGAGAAGTTCTCATAACGTCTTGCAGTCTTCAGTTCCCCTCTTCTTTTCTTATTGAGGTACAGGGCTTGTGGAACCAAATCCGGTGGTGTATAAATACGTACACGGTTCTTAGAATATCTATGGTTTCTGTTCCTCACATTCCTTCGGATGTTTTTGGAGATTACAGTCCCCTTGGTATTTTTCATTAAAACGTGTTCCTTCCTCTTCCTTGAACACAGCTTTCCAATCTGCCTGGCTTTGTGTCCCATCGAGACGGTGAGTCGTGGGTGATTACTCCAACATCTTGCGGATGCTTGGATTACAAAGCCATGTCCATGAGTGGGACCCTACGGTCCCTCTAGTACCTTATCTTCTATTTTGGTAATAAAATTATTTACGACATTCATATTGGACAAAGTTGGGTAATCTCTTACCTCGGTCCAGATCAATTGATTCCTACGCGTTGGTGCATCTTATTGTATTGCTTTCCTGTATCCCCTTGCTACCAAACATCCTAGGCTATCCCTACGAGCCTAAGTCTAAGCTTTGAATGCTTCTCAGGCTCCCATGACCCCTACATTGTTAGGTTGATGTAATCTTCCCTTTTTCTTACGATCATTTGATAAAGATGGTCAAGAATACGAGGCATCTTCTGTTATCTACATACTCTGTGTATCGGGGGACCTTGTACGGGTCGAGAGTGGTTGAGTGACTCTGGCCTCCCCGTTCTCAAAGATCATCGGTTATTTATTAAGTCTATTTTGTGTACTTGTTAAAGGCCAAGTCGATCCCCCAACAATGTGAGATAGGGATCTTTATCCCCCATGATGTTGATGACTTCAAATTATGTATACGTCTTTACTCCCTACAACATCAACTTCAACCTCCTCAGGTCTACCTATGGGTACAATGCGGTGCAGGTTTCCATACGGAGTTGGTTGAGTAGTATATTAACCTCGACCTTCCTAATGCTTCCGAGTCTTTCTTGGCAAAATATTGACATCGAGACCCTAGGTCAAGCATGGTGTAATTTGAGATCATATGACTTTGGGTATTCCACCATGCCTTTCCTATCCTTCTCTTATTTCTCTTCACCCTACGTATGTATTTCTAGGTTGTGGCGGTTGATTCCCTAGTCCTGTGGCCTTGCACTACCTTCTAAGTTTGCTTTAATTTTTCCAAAATTGGCGTTATTAAATATTTAGAAATGGCGAAACCATTCTTGAATCATAGTACTTGAAATAGCTTGGTTCTCGTTGTCTTCTCGGTATGTTGCAATTTAATGTATTTTCTTCCCCAAGTTGGGCAAAATTCTCTCTTGCTTCTTTAAATAATTGCTTTTATCTTTCCCGATTACGAGCAGTGGCTTTGGGGATCTTTGGCCGTATCAATATTATAAGGTCCATCATGTGTGAATCCTCTAGTTCTTTTCCCTCCTCATGTCACTATGGCCACATTACTTGCATCACTTGAGTCTCCATTATCCTTGGCTCTATGTTTACCATATGTGTTCCTCTATATCTGGCTCTTTCTTCCCATCTTTTAATGAGCTACGGGCAATCTTCTATTGTGTGCGAGTTAACCTGCCCAAGAACACCCGGTCTTCTAGGAAGTGGAAATTCCCTAGCCACATAACCTTCTTGGTCACGGTTGTAACATCGCAGCTGGGCACTGTCCCTCGATTCAACCTCCTCTCATGTCTCCCAGGTCCTCGGGGAGCCTCATTCACTCTATATGAGAGCCTATCCAATCGTTACGCTAATGCATCCAAAGCTCTACACTTCTCCATGTTGTGTGTTGTAGAAGCACGAGAACTCAAAATCATATATTATTGAGAATGTTGGAGTATTTCTATAAGATGGGGCATAGGCGGGGTGGGTGACCCATGCTTTTGCATATCTCACAATACTCGGTTGTGGGCGGATTGTTATTGCATGGAACTCAGTGTATTGGTGTTGCGGCGGATATATTCCATGGGTGTTTATCTGCAACTCCCCTATAGTGGAGTTCCCTATGCTCCTATTGGCGATGTCCCTACATTCGGCTCCCCAACCTCGGACATTCAATTTCCATGTGTCCCGGTACATACCACCGGTCACATACACCATACATTTGGCCTTGTCGTACATTTGTTGAATTTATTTCAGTTTCTCTATTAGGTAGCTATTTGAGTGTTGTAGCCCCAATATAGAGGTCTGGTGATGCTCCTGCTGAGATTCTTGCGGGTATCCACATAGCCTATATCTTCATCGCTTGCTCCCGATTGCATCTTGCAACGTCTCGATCTTGTTGTGTTTATGGCGTTCTTGTTAATGGAAGGAGGTCCTTGATGAACCAATCTCTCGATGGTTTGGATCAATTAGATAACTAAGTTTTCCAATTGCATCCTTAAATCTCCTCATAAGATCCCATGCATTTTCCCCTTCTCTTTGCTTGATCTCCCATCTCTCACAAACCCTCTTGGTCTTGTTTGGGGTAGTTTGAATTCCTTAACGAAATCCTTCTTTATACACTTTATGCTTGGGTTATGATGAGCCTTAGACCATTTTATAAACTATACGAGCTCTCTCTCTTGAGAGTAGTTTGAAATTCTATCAACTTAGCTACCTGCAGCGTCTCCAGGAGCCATCCATGTGGCCTCGCAGTACTAGTGGTGTTTCAACACCATCATCAACCCTCCCGAGGAGAAATTTGGGTGTCGGGTGTAGTCTACCATGCTTCCCTATGTGGGGGTTACTAGAAAAAAACCCACGACTCGAGTTGTGAAATGGTATGGCTAGCATTGCTAGTTTGTATTATTATCGTGGGTTGAACACTATTCAACTTACTTACCTCTCGTAACTTAAATTCTTGTAACTTAACAAAGATTTCACCTAGTGGTGCAGTAGAGTACTAGGGAAGGTCGGGACTAGAGCTACTTGAACTTTGGGGAATAGAGTTACGAGATTATGGGTGCCAACCCTTCTTGGAATAGTTGCTCCATCGCAACATGCAACTCCACATGAGACATCTCCTAGGGGTGCGTGTCATCTCCGTCATACTCTTTTCCTTTTGCTTGGTGGGCTCCTGTACACACCCACTTCCTTGATGGTCCCCTCTTTGTATCTTGGGAACCAATACGACCTTCTACCTCCTTCGTCATCGGCGCCTCCTCCTTGTCTTTTCTATTCCTTTCTCGTCTTTCCAACTCTTTCATCAACCTTTCGCCACTTCTCGTGATTTGAGTGCCCCTCCGATGTGCTCATCATTCTCTCAACCTCTTTGGAGGTCTCAACATCCATATCCCTATTCCCCTTTCAATGTACTTGCTTAGCACATCTTTCCTTAGCTCCTTCCCCGGTCTTTGGAGGTTTGGGTCTCCATCTCATATTTTGGAACTCATTAGTCATGGTCTACCATCAGGGCCTTGACCCACGAGGAGGATCTCCTTCAGCAACTCTCGCATGACCCCGAGTACG
The DNA here is from genome assembly GCA_034641835.2 of Pinus albicaulis. Classification (NCBI taxonomy): domain Eukaryota; kingdom Viridiplantae; phylum Streptophyta; class Pinopsida; order Pinales; family Pinaceae; genus Pinus; species Pinus albicaulis. Next base: position 861,757,763 of record CM076575.1, on the reverse strand, counting down.
AACATATCCTCTACTTTGGAGAAATGCGAGCAGCATTCGACTATAGACTCTACGATGTAGCCTTCCAAGGTAGATTGCACCCTAGAAATCTACATTTCGGGTCAAATCAGTATCCAACCAATGGAGAGCCACCATATCTGCGTGCATACACTTGCGACAAGCCTTCCCACCGAGGCTGCTTGCAGCTATGTTGGCTTGCGGTCTTTTGCAGCTAGTTGTAGAGTTTCTTTGGAAATTTTCCCAGAAGATTTCGTAAATATCAGCGATTCATGAGTAGAACCCTATTTTAACGACTTTCTCCCTTTTTGTCTCAGCTACGCTGAGCGATGAGAAGCGATCTAGGTGGTCATCCCACCAACTTCGTATTTCTTTCTAGAGATTCACGATACCATGATCTAACCAAAAAATGGAATTTCGAGGTCCGGAACAAACGGAACCATTTGTTGGCAAGAAAAGAGGTTCGGGACCAAGACCGGGTTCGGGATGGAGGCCAACAAGGGTTTCGCGGTAGTACGGCACAACGCCGGAATTTTCACCCTTCTCAGGAATAACGGTCTCACCCAAGATTGTGCCGCAACCTTAACGATGTTGGAATTAGATGGGGTATAGATCTAGCATGATAGATGCATAACCCACTCTGGAACTAAGTACCTCGAGGAAAATGTAAATACTCCACGGGTAATAATACTTATGAACGTGGTGATAACTAAAAATTTAAATTAGCTTGCATATTTCACTAAACCACAACACAAGATAGAACTAAAGACAACAACCTTATATTAGAAAGTGTTGCATTAATGAAAAGGTCATTACAAAGCTCCTCGAGTGATCTCGTGGCCAGTTAGAATAAGGTTATGCAAAGCAGGACGAGCAAGTGGAGAGAGAGAGAGAGAGGCGGAATAGAAAAACAAGACAAATCTCTGCGGCTCGTTCTCTGATCCCTATTATTGCCAACCTTCTTCCCTCCAAGTATTGCCTATTTGTTGTTGAACCATTAGTTAAAGCGAGAGGGGGGTGAATAAGTTTAACACATTCATCATCTTTTAAAACTTTTCATTAAACCTTATTTACACCTTCATTTCATCCCAGAATTAATACGTGAAAAATCTTAGAATGTGACGACAAGTATTAATATAATATAAAAATAGACTTAATATGAGGAAGCCGAGTAGGTGATAGCGGATGATATAAATGAGATCAACACATAAACATCATGTACGGAGACACCCAGAGATATAAGTGAAACCCATAAAGGAGAAAACCACATCTTATTATTGTTGTGATGCAAAAGGCAAGCTCAACTCCCTCTCTGTTGTTTCTCTCGAGGGCACCCCGACCTACGGGAGGATCCAACCTCAGTGCTGAAGCTACAGCACGAGGAAGCACCAACTCCCTTCAATTTCTGCCGGGCACCAACCCTCGGGAGGCTCCAACCTCGATCGGCTCTGGCGATAGCTATCAGGCGCTTGATAAGGAGAAGCTCAACTATCAATTTATCAAAGCATTGAATGTTTTACGGTTACCTCGAGATATCAGCTCTATTCTATAGTATCTCTTCTGCTCTTCTTTTTCTTAATATTCTCTTCCTCACTCTCTTCTATACCTCTGCATTCTCTATATTTTCTCTCTCTAACCTCTTTTATGCATATCCGGTTGATATTATATATAGAGTTCCTCACATATTTGTTTTTTATTTCACAAATAATTTGGGAGTGAACGGTCATGACTCTTTAACCATTGTCTTCTCATTTCCTTTTATCTGCTCATTCAATAAATATAAATGTGGGTATCAATTTAACATTATAGTGGGATATTTTTTTCTCTTCCTGAGACTTACCAATGCATCACAAACAATAAAAATCTTAAAACATTTACACTCAAATTCTGATGAGAACTCCGACTCAACTCATTTGGTCTTTTGGCTGTGCATTTGTCTTTTCTTTGGCCCCATTCTGTCTTTTAAGTGACTATGTTTTATCTCTTTTCGGCTCTGTTTGCTCTCTGTCCTCTGTGTGTGGTGTAACTACGCATACAATATAACGACGCTTTTTATATTAGTGCATTTTGTATATATATGCTTCTTGACTTTAAATGCGAGCAATTCACTTAGCTTTTTATACGGCAGTGTCTTGTTGATGTGGTGGATTCATAAGCGGTATACATACACCACGGCCTTTGTTTATGTGATACAATTTCACACATGTAATTGTATTATATTAATACAAACCCTCCCACCTTAAGCGGGGACGTGGGTCCACGGAACCCACGCGACACTTTTCAATGTATAATCGCAACAACTTTATATATATATATGACGCATACGCCGTCTCCGGGTGCGATTGGGTCTTCTGCGATAGTTTGCGTGCGATAGCCCCACACGGCATAGATATATGCTTATATATATATATATATATATATATATATATATATATATATATATATATATATATATATATATATATATATATATATATATATATATATATATATATATATATGTTCTCCAATACGAAAATTAAAGACCCATGAATTTACTTTGACGAATGCCCATTTCGCACCCTAATTTTATATAAATTTCGACTTAGCACAATATATAAATAATATCTCCGTGTATCCATATTCCCTAGAATCAAGCGTTATAAACATTAGTATAAGGGGTTCAATTCCATTTAATCAATGGAATATCCTTATATCTGAGCCCACTTGCCATGCTTTCCAATGATATACACTACTCTCGACTTCTTCCGATTGCGATTGATTATGATCATAATTTCATTTGAATGTCTGAATATTTTAATATAGAAGCTCCAGTGCGATTACTCGATGCGATCGATTAATCGCAATCGCAACTTTTAGTTGCAAGTGATATGCTGCCCGGTTTTTCTCGATGCGATCAATATGCCGAGACCCGACTATATTTTATATGACGGATTTTATATGACTATCGCGTCCGAAGCTTTCCAGCTCATAATCGCAACTTCTGTTTGCATGTTCGCTACTTTTTTTTTCTCAGTACAATTTGGTCCCACCTTGTGGTACTTTGGTTATCATAAAGCAATCCACTTATAAATATATATGTTATGCTTTGAACCTTTGTTTGTATGATCCAGGCTTCATCGCAATCGCAATTCTTTGGTTATGTTCCAGACACATATCCATTATGTTTTATAAACCCATCGGGTTCGGGCTTCATCGCAATCGCAATTTTTGTTTATATGTTAGTTGCCCTTATAATCTACGTGTGATTGGGAAAGGGTCCCACCATATAGGCTTTGATACCTTTGGTTCTTCGTCCATTAAAGCGCTCCATTACAAATTTATATATATATGCTTTGACCCTTTGTGTATAAGGTCTTGCATATATATATAAGTTTATATTTCATCTTTAGAGTATCCTCAGTAGTTAGCGATTCTCGAGAATTTATTTATATATATGCATACATTTCCATAGGTTATGATTCTCGGAATCATATATATGTATACTTCCGCTGGAGTTACGGTTCCCGGAATTTATGTTTAAGACTTTCTACCCGACTAGGTAGTGATTCTCGGGAGTGCGGCTACGCACGCCTGCACCTTCGTTTAGCCTGGCCATTCGACCTGCACTCTCTGCGTGATAGCGGTTGCGCCTGCGCACTCCTACCTCTCTAACGACTACGCCTCTATGTTCTTTATGCCTGCGCGCCAGGCGCTCTGTTGCTCGACCTACGCCTCTTGCCTTACGTTTGTACATATTGTACATTTTCTTTGTTGTTTTTTTGCCTATCTTTGCATGTTTGCCTTCTTTGTCTGTCTCTGTCTTTCTTGCCTCCATTGCCATCAATGACAATATTTCCAATAATAGTCTCCCCCTTTGGCATTGATGGCAATACACTTTCTCTTTGTGGCAATACACTTTCTCTGTTTACCCTGCTCTTCCTCTTATTGCTTTCTCTTCCTCCCCCTTTGACATCAATGGTAAGGGGTTAGATTATAGTGTAGCTTCTATTCTTTGATCCACGATATTTTATCCTTTTCAATATTTCGTGCATTTTCTCTCTCACGGAGATTTTACGATTTTGTCTGTTCTTTGCTTCAACTATTGGATTAGATTCGTAGGTTCACTACTCTTCGAGTGTTCGGTTCTCCCGAGTTCACCACTCTTCCTTTCTTTCATTGACATTTCGCCTTTTTATTGATTATTTTATGCCTAATGTATTCTTGCCATAATCCTTTTGATTAAGGGGACACCATTTTTCATGCTTCCCTTCTTGGATTTGATATCACTGAGAATGATATTTTCTATTCTCCCCACTGAAAGCGTGCTTTCTCTTCATGCTTCTCTTCATATTGAATGATAGCATCTCTGAGATACTACCCCTAGTACGTATCTCAAATGTTCAAATGGTTCTCTAGCAAAGCGGTTTGGTAAATATATACGACATGCATTCTTTTGTTGGCACATACTCCGGTTTTACTATCTTACGAGCCACTTGTTCTCGAAGAAAATGATACCTGATTGGGATATGTTTAGTTTTAGAGCAAAGCAGGGGTTTGGAGCTATATTTATAGCACTTGTATTATCACATTTGATTGAGATAGGTTCATCGATACTTACCTTCATGTCTTGGAGGGTTTGCCATCCACATGACTTGTGTAAAATGCTGTTCTTGCTATATATTCTGATTTTGTTGTAGATGTTAGAGTCAGCCTTTGCGACCCTTCCTCCCGGTGATCAAACATGCTCTTTCAAAGTGATTTTTAACGTGTCGAGGTCAAATTTTGTCATTTGAAGAGTCTTGAGCAAAAAATTTGATCACTAGGCATTAGGTCTGGGGTTTGTTTCACTCTTTCCAAAATTGTCCAAATGTCAGTCCATTGTCACCATTCAGCTGAGTGTACCATCATTCATAGGGTTTTTATCATCATGTCAAGTTCCATTGAGTCATTTCACAGCTTGTTCATGCTTCAGTTGTGCCTTGGTAAGGTCCATTTCCCTCTCCTAGGGTTTTGGAGGTAATTTCTCTTGGATGGTCAAATCATCGAAAAACGTGTATCCTGATGTTCATACACCTTCCCCTATCATTAATTCACCTAATTAAACACTTCCCATCACTGAGATCCCCCAAATTCCTCATTTTTGCACAAACCCTAGTTTCTTGCCACAACTTGACAATTTTCTAGGCTAGGCCTGTGTTTTTCCCTTTTGGACTCCTTCCCCTCACTCAATCTCTGTGATTCCACTTTCCCCTGCTTCCTAACATCCCTCCCTACTTCCCAAAATTTCCCCAAGAATTTAGAAGCCCCCTATCCCCTTCATTTCGCTTCATTTCGACAAAATCCCTTGTTTCACACATCGGGATAAGTTTCACTCAAAAGAGGTTTCAGAGCAATCAAAGATGAATTTTGGAAAACTGAGAGAGGTTTTTTTTCAATACATGACAAGGAATAAAAACCTCCTTCACGTTTTACACAGGTATCATGGTTTTGGAGAAATGTCAAAAATACCGTTGCCTCAGGAGAATTGAATGCACCTCTGACGTGACCTTGGGAAAATCAAGATTTATCCTAGCATGGTTGGCCAAATGACTTGCATGATGAGTCAAATGATAACTAGACAGAAATACCTTTCCAATGAGCTATCATGAGCTCAATTTGGAGTTGAGGAAGACCTTCAAAAGTTGACTGCAACAGCACTTTGCCTTGAGGCAGCCTCATTCTGATCATTTTGACTAGTGTTGGGAGATTTGATTTTTGACAGGGTAAATGAAATTCAAATTGCATAATTCCACTTGTGTTGGAAGGTAGACTCCAATATCTTTCCAACGAGCTATCACATGCCCGATTTAGACACCGGTAAGGCCTCCAAACGCTTCCTGCAAAATGAACTATGTGGCAAGAGGCAAGAGCGACCCACTTGAGGGGAGCGACCCACTTGGGTGATTTTCGCAGTGAAAAATTACAACGTGAGCGACCCACCTGGGCAGAGTTGCAGAGTTGCATGAGTTTTTCTCCTATTTTATATCAGTGATATATCCACCCTTGCATATATTATCAAAACCGCCATTATTCTCATACTCATTATACCATTGTGGTCATTGTTATTACGTTACCATGTTCAAGACTTTTGTTCCATGGTGACTATGGTTATATTGTGTCTCACTGCCCAATGATAAAAACATTCTCATAACTCTGTTTCACTGCCCATTGACACTTATAACTCTGTTGTTATTGCTCATAGACAAACACATTCATATGATGCCGTGCTCCCTTTGACAAGATTTGCTCAATATTCTGAAGGCTGCCTGCTCCCTTTGGTCAAGTTTCACTTGCATTTAAAATAGAGACTGTGCTTCTTTTCCAATCCACCTAAATCAGAGATATTATCATTGTTTGTTTCCTTATGGTGTTTTGACTGTGGGGGATATTTGTAGGGTGTTAAAACACACATCATAACTTTGTTTTCACTGCATTTATATCAGTATACATAGTGCCAATAGCTTGTTCAGAGCCATGTCAGAGACAGAGTCAGAGTATGAGCAGGAGTCGGACAGTGACTCAATCGTTGAGGTTGATGTACTGAGATGGAGCATAGCAGTGCGCCAGTAGTGGTAACATATCAGAGAAGCCACAGAGCTTTGTTTCAACATCACGACGGGTACTATCTCCACCCGGGGTGGAAGGGGTCTCGTTGACTTCATCAGCAACGCGAGTACTATCTCCACATGGCGTGGAAGGGGTCTCGCCTTCTTCATCAGCGTAGGTACATTCACAGGATCATGATAGAGACCAACACATACAACCGAGACAATGTTTTCACCATAGGAGCTGCATGCACCAGGAGAGCACTAAAATGGCGGAAAAGGCCTGATCCACTCCGGATTTTGGCCGAGGCTTCATTGAATGGGCAGGACACATGATGGAGGACCTCCGCTCCGAATTTGGGCAAATTCGGAGAAAATTTTGTCATTTTCAAATTTTTGGGTCAAAAAACAGGTTTTGCAGTTAAGCGGGTCGCGCACTCATGCGCTCACTTTTTTTTGGGACACTTGCTGGAGGAAAATTTTACATTTTTGGATTTTTCATGGTTAGTTATGAATCCTCAGAAGTCAACTTAGCATTTCATCAAAATCTGGATGGTCAAAAAGCTCAAAAACACCATGAAAACCACCTTGCTGCCACCTTTTGCACCAGCAGGGAGTACCTCTGGGAGAATGAGGTTTTGGAGGGTCAAATGAGCTCCAAATTCAGAAATTCCACTTGGGTTGGATATTCAACATCCAGGGCTTTCCAACAAGCTATCATGAGCTCAATTTGGATGCCGGGAAGTACCTCAAATTCAGGCTGGAAAATGAGCGACCCACTCGGCTCAAGAGCGACCCACTTGAATTTTTTCCTGAATTTTCAGCTGCCAGCTCAGTTTTTCGCCTAGTATGGACCAGTTTTGCTTGTGGATAGAATTTTTGGGTTTTTATGATGTAAATTCATGTTTTACATGTAACTTTGGCTTATTTTTATCTCTTCTAGAAGATTCACTCTCAAAGGGGTAAAAAATCATGTAATGGATCAGTTTCCACTCTTTTAGAGGCAAGTTGTTAGCTGCCTAGATTGTAGTTCCATGATTAGAATTGGTTGAAACTGATCCCTGAAGAGGGAATTCGACCCCTAGAGGTGGGGAAAGGTGTTAGAGTGATCTATATATTGTAATTTCTCAATCATTTTCAGAGGTTGGAGAGGTTGGACTCTTGGGATACTTTTCATATCATTGTACATATTTTTCATATTTTGGCTAAGGAAAGATCAGGGGTTTTGCGGCACTTGTTGGGATCCTTGTGGTGTTCTGTTCTTGATGGTGTTTCTTCTTTGTTTACTGTAAGTTTCTTCATGTTTAATGTATGCCATCCTTTCGTTATGCTTCTGAACTAAATTGAATGAGTGAATAAGGTTGAATCTATTGTTTACAGTGCTTGGCCTTTGAATTCAGTTAGTTCTGTATGTTTTTCGACTGTTTGGAGAGGATCCAAGTTCTTCTTTGCCCTCTTCAGCTCCTCGTCAGTCTAATCTGTCCATATATCCAATCAAAAGCATCAATACATTCACCTACCTCGCCCCAACTCGAAATCTGCAAAGGTCTGACCTTATCCCCGGACCCAAAATCTGTTTTCCCATTTCTCCAGTGAAAACCCAAAAACCAAAAAATCAAACATACCTATCTCTTTACTAGCCTAAAATCAGTTCTTATTGTAAGTCATCTCGCATCCTATTGCTCATTTTCTCGAGATTGACGGAGAGAGCCCTCTCCTGTCCTCGTAGGGATAGCTACGAGGCTGAGCGTGGTTTGATGTAGCCTTGAGTTTACTTCATTTCAGCCTGAGGTAGATTTGAGCGCTAACATAGTGGCGACCATACTGGGGAGAAACTCAAAACGTTTGCTTGTTATAGACGGAGTCTGAAGTCACGCCAGGTAGCCTTCGAACTGCACCTTGCTTTGCGAGTGCATAGTAGATAAACGCTGCTTCAGTCGATCTCCGGTTTAGCTTGTGAATGTGTCTCTTGATTTGCAAATTGCCCCAGTACGTGTATCAAATTCAGATCTGATGGTTGATGGTGGACAACGATCAGACGTAAGAAGGCTGAAATCATTCACCTGGTGACTCCAATTCAAAGTCTGGAGGACTGACTCTTTCTCTGAGAAAATGGAAGGATCTTACACGAAGTTCAGGTATCTAAAGTGGAATGGTATTCAGGATCTAATCTGCTTTCTCGTAAATTACTTCTTTGCTGGTCTTGAAGCTATCCTGAAAGTTTTTCAAAGTTTGTTGTATGAGAAAGGTCATCAAAATCTTCACTCGACCTATTCAAGGAGTGTAAATGTTGAGTTTCCCTTTGATCCTGGCCTCCTCACTTTTCCCACATCTTATGTTGACTCTCTACAGAGTGATGAGCCTAAAGAAAAGAAAACTGATTTCGCAGCTCTTGTACATGCCCCTACACCTTGTAAAATTCTAGATCGGTATAAACCTCTTGTTTTGCCTTCTGTTCTTCATACTTTTCCTGCAAATTATGACCTATATCTACCAAGATTTGACGGTGAATGTAACAATGTCAATGCTGAGCAACATGTGCATAATGTTGAGACTTTTCTAGATCTTTTTGAAGTTGATGATGAAGATGTTAGTATTAGGCTTTTTGCTCTTTCTTTGAAAGGCCAAGTGAAGAGTTGGTTTAAAGCCCTGCCTGATGCGAGCATTTCAGATTTCCAGCAGTTGGTCAGAGTTTTCCTTGACAGGTGGATGATCGGACAGAACTTTTTGTTGATTATAGAGGAGTATAACCAGTTGAAAAGAATGCCAGGTGAGACAGTACAACAATTTTCTGTTAGATTTAACCAAGTTTATTATTCGATGCCAGTTGATATAAGACCTTCTCCTAGATCTGCTCTCTTGCACTACCCGGGTGCCTTTGATCCGGAAATGGAGTTTCACCTGAGAGAAAAGAATATTGCAACACTTCACGAGATGCAGAACAAGGCAGTGAATGTAGAGGCTCATTTGTTGATCTTGAGGGCAAGGTTGAAGGAAGAAGAAAAGAAGAATGTTTCAGAGCAGCTGACACTTTCAGAGGAAAATCTTGATCTTTTTGTAAATGCAGTAGAAGAGATGGTGCGGAAAATGAATACAAAAAATGAAAAATGACATTCAAGAACAAGTTGCTGACCCAAAACATTTTGTTTCTGATCCCAGTTGTCATAGTGATTGTTTTATAGATCATTGTGAAGAATAGAGAGCTGTTGATATGATGTGTATGTTTGATGATGAATTGCCTCAGTTTGATCAGTATGATGATGATTATGTTCTCCAAAAAGAATCTAATCTTGCAAACAAATCAGCAGCTAGCTTGTGCGAGGAGGAAGTTCACTTTCAGCAGCTCGAGTACAGTGATCAACCGATGCATATCAGCTATGGCAATGATGAGGAAAGTGCAGAAAATTTTGATGTAAGTGAAGGATCTTTGCCTTTATGTTTTGATTCGTTTCAGTTCATTAGAGATAACTTTCATGCAATCAGAAATCAAACGTCAACAAGCCTTGATTTGGACCATCTAGAGGGCAATGAAAGCCTTGTTCAAAACTTCTCATATTCAGATTTGCAGCCCCCAAAAGTCATTGATTGTCAAGTTGCAGCTGAAGATTTGGAAGTGGGCACACATGATTTAATGATTCAAGGTGACTCCGTACCTTTATGTTTTGAATCATTTCAATTTTTGAGAGAAAAATTGCATGGTAAATCTTCAAATGAGCAGCTTGTAACATCAGATTTGCAGCCATCCAATGCAATTGAAGATCAGATTACAGATGAAGTTGTGGAAGATGAAATACATAATTTGATGATGCAAGAAGATTCTATACCCTTTTGTTTTGAAGCATTTCAGTTTATAAGGCAGCATCTTCATAATATATCTCAAGGAAAAGATGAACAGCCAGAAGGAGGTCATACAGTTTCAATGGATACATTACAGCACTCTTCTCAAGTTTTTGATGATCCCATTGCTCGTGTGTTAGATGATGTTTGTTATAAAAATTCTGCTCCATTAGCTAACCATGTGCCCGAAAAGAATGTTGATGATAATCTTATTCAAAATTTGCCTTCATTATCTTGTCTAACAGATTTTTCATTACAAAGCTCTCATCAAGGTTTGTATTCATATGAGGAGATTGATGAAGGAGACTTTTGTTCTGTCTGGAATCAGCAACAGAGTTTCATTTTTCATGAATTTCAGGATCCTTTTGACAGCTTGCTGCAATCACCAAAGAAAAGCACTGCAGATGTGTGGAAAATTTTAAGATCAAGGTATGGATATTATCTGGACCAGAGCTATGTTTATGAAGATCCATTCGCAATATTCTTGCAGTCATCCAGTCAATTTATGCTTTGCAAGTTTATCAGCAGTCCACTTGGTTCAAAGTTTCCATGGGAGTTTCCTTTTAGTAGTTATTTCTCGTTGTTCATAAGCAAGCATGTGGGAAGAAATCAAACAGCAGCCAGCATGCTTGCATGGTTGCATTGGCTGTTCCATTACACTTGATCGGGTGGTGAAAAGCACAATTAGAGTAGGTTGTATTGAATAAGCTCTACTTTGAGCATCTTTTCCAGTTTGTCGGTTGTGTTTAAGTATCGAGTCAGTTTTTAGTTGAATGAGAGTCAATTTGTGTCGTCAAGTCATCATTTTTCAGTCATGCATTTCAGTTTGAGTTTTTGATTCCATGGCCCAATGGATAAAGCACTGGTCTGCTCTCCCAAAGATCTGCCGTTCTTGGCACCTCCAAGGAGCTACCATCCCCATTGGAGCCAATGTTAGAGTCAGACTTTGCAGCCTTCCTCCAGTGATCAAACATGCTCTTTCAAAGTCATTTTAAAGTGTCAAGGTCAAATTTTTTCATTTCAAAGAGTCTTCAAACAAAATTTGGTCACTAGGCATTAGGTCTAGGGTTTGCTTTCACTTCCTCCAAAGTTGTCCAAATGTCAGTCCATGTCACCATTCAGCTGAGTGTACCATCATTCAGAGGGTTTTCATCGTCATGTCAGGTTCCAAAGAGTCATTTTACATCTTGTTCATGCTTCAGTTGTGCCTAGGAAAGGTCCATTTCCCTCTCCTAGGGTTTTGGAGGTAATTTCTCTTGGATGGTCAAATCATCGGAAAAACTTGTATCCTGATGTTCAAACACCTTCCCATATCCTTAATATACCTCATTAAACACTTCCCATCACTGAGATCCCCCAAATTCCTCATTTTTGCACAAACCCTAGTTTCTAGCCACAACTTGGCAATTTTCTAGGCTAGGCCTGTGTTTCGCCCTTTTAGACCCCTTCCCCTCACTCAATATCTGTGATTCCACTTTCCCCTGCTTCCTAACATCCCTCCCTACTTCCCAAAATTTCCCCAAGAATTTAGAAGCCCCTTACCCCCTTCGTTTCGCTTCATTTCGACAAAATTCCTTGTTTCACACATCGGGGTAAGTTTCACTCAAAAGATGTTTCAGAGCACTCAAAGATGAATTTTGGAAACCTGAGAGAGGTTTTTGTCCAAAACATCCCAAGGAAGAAAAACCTCCTTCACTTTTTACACAAGTATCATGGTTTTAGAGAAATGTCAAAAATTCCGTTGCCTCAGGAGAATTGAATGCACCTCTGAAGTGACCTTGGGAAAATCACGTTTTCTCCTAGCATGTCTGGCCAAATGACTTTCTTGATGAGTCCAATGATAACTAGACAGAAAGACCTTCCCAATGAGCTATCATGAGCTCAATTTGGATTTGAGGAAGACCTTCAAAAGTTGACTGCAACAGCACTCTGCCTTGAGGCAGCCTCATTCTGCTCATTTTGACTAGTGTTGGGAGATTTTGTTTTTGATAGGGTAAATGGAATCCAAATTGTATAATTCCACTTTTTTTGGAAAGTAGACTCCAGTATCTTTCCAACGAGCTATCACATGCCCGATTTTGACACCGGGAAGGCCTCCAAACACTTCCTGCAAAATGCACTATGTGGCAAGGGGCTCGAGCGACCCACCTGGGGCCCGAGCGACCCACCTGGGGCCCAAGCGACCCACCTGGGCAGAGCGACCCACGCAGAGGCTGCGCGACCCACACAGAGGCTGCGCGACCCACATAGACACAGGGTTTCAAGATTCATTCTGAGCGCCCAGCCTTGCTTGGAATCGATGCAACTGGCCTTCAAACAGGTTTTTATCAATTGATTGATGTTTTTGAATGCATTGGTGGCATCATTGGTGGTTTCAAATGTTCAACGGAGGATTTAAAAACCCCACAGTCATAGCATTCTTGTTTTCAGGGTTTTAAAATGAAAATGAATGGTTGAATGAGTTTGTTTGCTATTCATGGCAGTGATACATCCAGCTTTGCATATAATATCAAAACCATATTGCTCTCATGCCCATTTTGCCATTTTGACCATTGCTATTATTACACCATGTTAAAACCCTTTGTTCCATGGCGACTATGGTTGTAATGAGTCTCACTGCCCAATGCAAAAACATTTTCATGACTTTGTTTCAAACTGCCCATTGAGACCTTTGTGGTTATTACTCATAGAACAAACACATTTTGTTGATGCCATGCCCTCCCTTTGACTAGACTTGTTCAATATTTTGAAGGTTGCCTGCTCCCTTTTGGTCAAAATTTCACTTGCATTCAAAACAGAGATTGTGCCTTTTCCAATCCATTTAAAGCTGAGATTTTATCCATGATTTGATTCCTTGATGGTGCTTTGACGGTGGGAATATTGGTTGGGTGTTGAAACATACATCCTAACTTTGTTTGCACTGCTTTCATATCAGTATACACATTGCCAAAAGCTTGGTTAGAGCCATGTCAGAGATAGAGTCAGAATATGAGCAGGAGTCGGACAGTGACTCAATCGTTGAGGTTGATGTACTGAGATGGAGCATAGCAGTGCGCCAGTAGTGGTAGCATATCAGAGAGGCCACAGAGCTTTGTTTGCAGCATCACGAAGAGTACTATCTCCACATGGGGTGGAAGGGGTCTCGTTGACTTCATCAGCAACGCGAGTACTATCTCCACATGGCGTGGAAGGGGTCTCGCCTTCTTCATCAGCGTAGGTACATTCACAGGATCATGATGGAGACAAAGACACCAAGGTACCATTTCTCATTTTCAACAGGTTGAACATACACATTGCTACATCATGACTGACAACAACACATCATACAACCGAGACAGTGTTTTCATCACAGGAACTGCATGCACCAGGAAAGCACTAAAATGGCGGAAAAGGCCTAATCCACTTCGGATTTTGGCCGAGGCTTCATTGAATGGGCAGGACACATGATGGAGGACCTCCGCTCCGAATTTGGGCAAATTCGGAGAAAATTTTGTCATTTTCAAATTTTTGGTCTAAAAAACAGGTTTTGCAGCTACGTGGGTCGCGCGCTCATGCGCTTGCTTTTTTTTGAGACACTTGCTGGAGGAGATTTTTACATTTTTGGATTTTTCATGGTTAATTATGCATCCTCTGAAGTCAACTTAGCATTTCAACAAAATCTGGATGGTCAAACAGCTCAAAAACACCATGAAAACCACCTTGCTGCCACCTTTTGCACCAGCAGGAAGTACCTCTAGGAGAATGAGGTTTTGGAGGGTCAAATCAACTCCAAATTCAGAAATTCCACTTGGGTTGGAAAGTAGACATCCAGGGATTTCCAACGAGCTATCATGAGATCAATTTGGATGCCGGGAGCTACCTCAAAATCAGCCTGGAACATGAGCGACCCACGCAGTTCAGGAGCGACCCACCTAGAGATTTTTCTGAATTTTCAGCTGCCAGCTCAGTATTTCGCCTATTATGGACCAGTTTTGCTTGTGGATAGAATTTTTGGGTTTTTATGATGTAAATTCATGTTTGGCATGTAACTTTGGCTTGTTTTTATCTCTTCTAGAAGATTCACTCTCAAATGAGTAAAAATCATGTAATGGATCAGTTTCCACTCTTTTAGAGGCAAGTTGTTAGCTGCCTAGATTGTAGTTCCATGATTAGAATTGGTTGAAACTGATCCCTGAAGAGGGAATTCGACCCCTAGAGGTGGGGAAGGTGTTAGAGTGATCTATATATTGTAATTTCTGAGGCATTCAACAGGTTGGACTCTTGGGATACTTTTGATATCATTGTACATACTTTTCATATTTTGGCTAAGGAAAGATCAGGGGTTTTGCGGCACTTGTTGGGATCCTTGTGGTGTTCTGTTCTTGATGGTGTTTCTTCTTTGTTTACTATAAGTTTCTTCATGTTTAATGTATGCCATCCTTTCATTATGCTTCTGAACTAAGTTGAATGAGTGATTAAGGTTGAATCCATTGTTTACAGTGCTTAGCCTTTGAATTCGGTTAGTTCTATATGTTTTCAGCTGTTTGGAGAGGATCCAAGTTCTTCTTTGCCCTCTTCAGCTCCTCATCGGTCTAATCTATCCATAAATCCAATTTAAAGCATCAAGATCATCACCTACCTCGCCCCAGCTTGAACTCTGCAAAGGTCTGACCTTATCCCCAGACCCAAAATTTGTTTTCCCATTTACTCCAGCGAAAAACCCAAAAAACCAAAAAACAAACATACTTATCTCTTTACTAGCCTAAAATCAGTTCTTATTATAAGTCATCTCGCATCCTATTGTTTATTTTCTCGAGATTGACGGAGAGAGCCCTCTCCTGTCCTCGTAGGGCTAGCTACGAGGCTGAGCGTGGTTTGATGTAGCCTTGAGTTTTACTTCATTTCAGCCTGAGGTAGATTTGAGTGCTAACAGTAGTCATTCCATTCAATGTTTGTTTCTTGCTTAACCATGCCAACATACTTTCTCCTAAATAGAATGCACCTCCACTTGTGTTTTTCCTGTCATCCACACAACTGGCCCAATCTGCATCTGTGTATGCTGTCAAAGTGAAGCTTTTGCCTTTAGGATACCAAAGTCCATACTGTGTTGTTCCTTGTAGATATCTAAATATTCTTTTGACTGCCAGAAGATGGTTTTTTTTAGGTGCTGCTTGATATCTAGCCACTAGTCCTACTGCTAGCATGATGTCTGGTCTTGATGCTGTCAGATACAACAGACTTCCTATCATGGATCTGTAGAGTTTTTGATCTATATCTACAGACCCATCATCAACACACAGCTTGCATCCCGTGATCATGGGAGTTGACACAGGTTTGCAGTCCTCCATTTTGAACTTTTTCAACATTTCTTTTAAGTATTTTTCATGTGAGATGAATGTGCCTGTGTTCTTTTGCTAAATTTGAAGTCCTAAGTAGAAACTGAGTTCTCCAATCATGGACATCTCAAACTCTGATTTCATCTCCTCAGCAAACCCTTTTGCAAGTTCATCTCTGTTGCTTCCAAACATAATGTCATCAACATATACTACAACAATCAAGAGTTCATTTTCATGGGCTTTTATGTATAGATTGTTGTCTACTCCACCTCTCTTAAAGCCTTGTTTTTGCAAATATTTATCTAGTCTTGAGTACCAAGCATGGGGAGCCTGTTTCAATCCATATAGAGCCTTATTCAATCTGCACACATAGTCTTCTTTGTCTGTTAAAGAGAAACCTTCTGGTTGTTCCATGTAGACTTCTTCTTCTAGATCTCCATTCAGAAATGCAGATTTCACATCCATTTGATATAATTTGAAGTTTTGGTAGCAAGCAAAGGACAGAAACATTCTATTATGGCTACAGGGGCAAATGTTTCATCGTAATCAAGTCCTTCGATTTGTGAGTATCCTTTGCAGACCAGTCTGGCTTTATTCCTGATTACTTTTCCTTGCTCATTCATTTTATTTTTGAATACCCATTTTGAGCCTATGACATTTTTCTCAGTGGGTCTAGGAACTAATTCCCAGGTATTGTTTTTCTCAATTTGGTCCAATTCTTCATTCATAGCATTTACCCAAGACTTGTCCTTGCTGGCATCTTCAAATTTCTTTGGCTCTATTTGTGACAACATGGCTATGTATATCTATGCAGTTTGTTCTGTTAGCTGCCTTCTTGTTTGGACCCCTACTCTCTTGTCTCCAATGATATGATCTTCAGGATGGTTCCTCTGAGTATATCTTGAGGGAGCTTTAGAACTCAGCTCTGTATCTTCTGTTGTCTTGCTTGTTTCCTCATCATCTTGGTTTTATTCTTCATGGTTGTCTGATTGACTGCAACAGTCTGTATCTCTTGTATTGTTTGGAAGTTCTTCATCAAATCTCACATCAATGCTTTCTACTCTTTTTCGAAGAGTCTTGTTGTAGCACCTGTACCCTTTAATTTTGGATGCATATCCTAGAAATATCCCTTCATCTGCTCTTGCATCAAATTTCCCAAGATTTTCATCATTATTATTTATGTAACACTTGCTTCCAAAGATTCTAAAATGTTTGATTGAAGTTGGTTTCCCATGCCATAGTTCATAGGGAGTCTTGTCACTGCTTGGCCTTAAGTGAGCTTTATTAAGGATATGCACCGCTGTGTGTACTGCTTCTGCCCAGAAGGTCTGAGCAATATTACTTTCATGCATCATGGCTCTGGCTATTTGTTGTACAGACCTGTTTTGTCTCTCTGCTACTCCATTTTGCTGAGGTGTTCCTGCAATAGTAAATTGTTGCTTTATCCCATGTTCATTGCATAGGTCAGCAAAGTCATAATCTATGAATTCACCTCCTCTGTCTGATCTGATGCATTTCAGCTTGCATCCTGTTTGATTTTCTACTAATGCTTTGAAGATCTTAAATTTTTCCAGAGCTTCTGATTTATTCTTGAGAAATGCAACCCATGTCATTCTGGAGAAGTCATCTATTATCAGCATGAAGTAGGATTCTCCACTTGGAGTTTTAGTTCTTGCAGGTCCGCACAGGTCCATGTGCACAAGTTGTAGAGGTCTTCTTGTTGATAACTCATCTTTGGCCTTGAAGGATGTGCGAGTCTGTTTTCCTAATTGACATGATTTGCATATGGTATTAGAAGGCCTCTTTATTTCTGGCATGTCTCTGACAGCTTTCTTCTTTCTTAGTGTGATTATGTGATCAAAGCTGAGATGTCCCAACCTTTTATGCCATAACCATGACTCTTCTAGTTTGCTAAGATGACATGCTTCATCTCCCTCTTTCACAATGTAAACATTACTCTCTGTTCGAACTCCTTTGAGCAGAGTCTTACCTGTGGTGCTTGATCTGACTTCACAATCTTGTGCTCTAAAAAGAACTTCACAGCCTTTGTCACACATCTGACTGACACTTAGTAAATTTGCTTTCATCCCATCTACAAATAGTACATCTTGGGCCTTTCCTCTGCCATTGTCTATGCTGACTGAGCCTTTTCCCTTGATCTTACCTGATTTATCATTGCCAAAAGTAACATTGCCAGATTTCTTTTCATCAAGAGTTATAAACTTGTTTTTGTCTCCTGTCATGTGTTTAGAGCAGCCACTGTCCAAATACCATTGAATTTTCAAATATTGAGCAGTTAGAGCCAAGTCACATTTATTCACCTTCTTTATCCACTGGAGGCACCCTTTTGTTTGGTATCTTTTGTGAGGTGATGAATTACATCTTCTTAGAGGACATTTGGAAGGTATATGTCCAACTTGATTGCATACACAACATTTGATCATAATTTTTGTAGAATTATGAGTATGAATAGAATTTATTTGATTCATAAACTTCCTTGAGGTGTTAAACCTCAATATTTGTCCATACTTTCTACACTCAATGATTTTATGACCAAATTCCTTACAATAAAAATAGTAACCATAGAAACTATTTGCATACCTGATGTAAGGTTGTCTCTTCCATTTGTTTGCTTGAGGCAGTCTCTTCAATGTTTGCATCTTTTCCTGGTTTGAATTAATCCTCCTTGCATGGCAATATGCAGCAATGTGTCCCAGCTTGTGGCAGACATAACAGGTGGCATTCTTCATAGGAGGGAAGAATCTCCTTTGATGGCTTCTGAATTTGACATATTCAGAGACATATGTCCCTTTCTTTGTTGTCTTAGTATTTATTGCCTTCTTTGTTATTAGAGGTTTCTTCTGATCTTTGTCTTCCTCATTATAGGTTTCTTCTTTTGTAGGAATTGTTTGAGCTGCTTCATCATTCTTCTTTGCTTTTACAAAAATAATCTCTCTGTCAACCTTTTCTTTGCCTTTACTTGATTCTCCTTCATAGCCTATTCCAGTTTTTATCATAGGGGATCTTTGAGCAACCAGAATTTCATTCAACTTACTAGAGCTTGTTGTTTGAGAAGAGCTTATAACCACTTTCCTTTGAGCATTTTCTAGTTTCTTCCTGAGACATACTACTTCTTCTTCCAACTTCTCTTGTTCTCGGGTTTTATCCTTGATTTGCTGAAGTAACATGTCTTCTATCTTCTTGGCTTCTTCAAGTTCTACCTTCAGCTGCATGAGGACTTCTGAATTATGTTCTTCTCGTACAAACTTGAGGAGAATGTCCTTTTGTTTTCTGCATTTCAGCTTGAGTCTATCAATCTCTTCTAGAGCACTTCTTAGCTCCCCCTCAAGGTCGACTTCACCTTCTTCTTCTTCATCTTCTAGCAAGAGACCTTCAAGTTCTTCTATAGCCATCAATATAAATTCAGAGGTTCCATCTTCACTTGAGAGTTCATCTGGGTCTTCAGATGTATTGTTGTCTTGTTGAGCATAGAAGGATTTTCTGCTGAACTTCTTTCCTTTCTGCCAGTTCTTTGATGTATTTTTCTCTGACTCTTGAACCTGATTCTTTACTTTCTTGTGAGGACGCTTAGCAGCATAGTGTCCAACTCTTCCACAGTTAAAGCATTTGAAAGGAAATTTACCTTTGTATTTACCTGAACCTCTATCCAGTTTCTTGACAAATTTTGCTTCTTCTTCATCCGAACAAGAGCATATGTCTTCCTCTTCTTCTTTCTTCTTTTCTGTTTTAAAGGCAGCCTCCCTCGAACTTGGCTTCTTCTGTGGGAGCCTCATTTCATATGCTGTTAGATTTCCAAGTAGCTGGTTCATGGTCAAGGTCTCCCAATTAGCTATTTCTTCTATAGCAGACACCTTGGGATTAAACTTGGGTGGAAGAGATCTTAGAATCTTTTGTACAATTACAACTTCTTTTATGTTTTCTCCTAGAGCCTTCATGTTATTTACTATTTCTGCAAC
Organism: Pinus albicaulis; assembly: GCA_034641835.2. Lineage (NCBI taxonomy): Eukaryota > Viridiplantae > Streptophyta > Pinopsida > Pinales > Pinaceae > Pinus > Pinus albicaulis. The sequence continues at coordinate 861,738,071 of CM076575.1, read as the reverse complement.
CCTTAGAAATAAGTTAGCTATATCTTCATCATCATTCATTGTTAAGTTCTCAAACTGGGCTCTATAGACTTGAAGTTTAGTAGTCTTTACCTTCTTGTCTCCCTCATGGATATTCTCCAGAGTATCCCACATTTCTTTGGCAGTGTTTTTGTGCATTACTTTGATAAAATATGCTTCACACAATCCATTTAATATGGCATTCATGGCTTTTGTGTTAGCTACAAAGTCTTGTTTGGCTTCTTTCTCTGAGGCAATTTCCTTCGGGGCATATCCTAATTCCACAGCATCCCAAATTTCTATTCCTAGAGACATTATGTATGTCCTCATTCTGATTTTCCAGAAGGCAGAATTTGCACCCGTAAAGAAAGGGACTTTATTGGTTGAGCATCCTTCTTTACTATCCATCCTGAGAACCTAGAATCTCCTTTCAGTTGTTAAACTAGTACAAAGGAACCAGCTCTGATACCAATTTTTGAACCCTTAGTTAAATTGAGGAGGGGGGGGGGGGGAGGGGGGGTGAATCAGTTTAACACATTCATCGTCTTTTAAAACTTTTCATTAAACCTTATTTACACCTTCATTTATGTCCAACTTAATATGTGAGAAATCTTAGAATGTGAGCAGCAAGTATTAATATAATATAACAGTAGAATTAATATGAGAGCAACAGGTATTAAGCAGATGATATAAATTAGATCAACACATAAACATCATGCACAGAGACACCAGATATAAGTGGAAACCCATAAAGGGAGAAAACCACATCTTATTATTGTTGTGATGCAAAGGAAAGCTCCAACTCCCTCTCACCACTGTTTTTCTGCAGGCACCAACCTACAGGAGGATCCAACCTCAATTCTGCAAGCTACAACTTGCAAGGAAGCACCAACTCCCTTCAATTTTCTGCAGGCACCAACCTACAGGAGGCTCCAACCTCAGTCAGCTACAACTGACAGCTATCAAGCTGCAACTTGATAGGGAAGCTCCAACTTCCTCAATTTATCAAACTGAATGTTTGCTGATTTACCTCAAATATCAGCTATGTTCTATAGCATCTCTTTCTGCTCTTCTTTTCTTAATCTTCTCTTCCTCACTCTTCTATACTCTGCATTCTCTATATTTTCTCTCTCTCACCTCCTTTATGCATATCCAGTTGATATTATATATAGAGTTCCTCACATGACTATTTGTATTTCACAAAGAATTTGGAGTGAACAGTCATGACTCTTTGGCTTCTGTCTTCTCATTCCTTTTATCTGCTCATTCAATAAATATAGCTGTAGGTATCAATTTAACATTATAGTGGGATATTTGTTCTCTTCTGGAGACTTGCCAATGCATCACAAACAATAAAAATCAAGTAAAACATTTACAATCAAATTACAATGAGAACTCCAACTCAACTCATTTAGTCTTTTAGCTCGCTGCGCATTTGTCTTTTCTTTGACTGTGTCTATCTTTTTTGTGACTGTGTTTTATCTCTTTTCAGCTCTGTTTGCTCTTCTGTCCTCTGCTGTGGTGTAACTGCTGCATACATGTAACTGTGCTTTTTATATCAGTGCATTTTGTATATATATATGTAACTACTGACTTTAAATCTGGGCAAATTCCAACGCTTTTTATACAGCAAGTGTCTTGTTGATGTGGTGAGTTCCGCAAGCGGAACATACATACACCACGATCTTTGTTTTATGGCCCGATACAATTGCACACATTGCAATTGTATTATATTAATAATCGCCCTCCACCTTAAGCCGAGGCCCGTGGGTCCATAGACCACGCGGCACTTTTCAATATAATCGCAACAACTTTATATATATATATATAACAACGCCTTCACAAATCTCCGATTGCGATTAGGTCTTCTGCGATAGTTGCGATGCAATTAATCGCAATCGCAAGTTTCATTGGTATGTTCCACTGCTTAGCCTTCGTGTCGATGCGATAGCCCCACACAGCATAGATATATGCTTATATATATATATATATATATATATATATATATATGTTCTCCAATCGAAAAGTAAAGACCCATGAATTTACTTTGGCGAATGCCTAGCACGCACCTCATTTTCTATAAATTTCGACTTTAGCACAATATATAAATAATATCACCGTGTATCCATATTCCCCGAATCAAGCGTTATAAACATTAGTATAAGGGTTTGATTCCATTTAATCAATGGAATATCATATATCTGGGCCCACTTGCCATGCTTTCCGATGATATACACTACTCCTCGACTTCTTCTGATTGCGATTGATCGCAATCGCAATTTTCATTCGAATGTACCGATATTCCAATGCTCTGAAGCTCCGATTGCGATTACTCTGATGCGATGCGATTAATCGCAATCGCAAATTCTATTTGCATGTTCTGATGCCCTGCATAACTTCGATTGTGATTACTCTGATGCGATGCGATTAATCACAATCGCAGCTTTTAGTTGCAAGTGATCTGCTGCCAGTTTTTCTCTGATGCGATCAATGTGCGGACCCGACTATATTTTATATGATGGATTTTATACGACTATCGCGTCTGGCTTTGCCAATCGCAATCGCAACTTCCTATTTTCATGTTCTGCTGCTTTGTTTTTCTCTGATGCAATTTGGTCCCACCTTGTGGTACTTTGGTTATCATAAAGCGCTCCACTTATAAATATATATATTTATGCTTTGAACCTTTGTTTATATGATCCGGGCTTCATCACAATCGCAATTCTTTGGTTGCATGTTTCGACACATATCCATTATGTTTTATAAACCCATCGGGTCTGGGCTTCATCGCAATCGCAATTTTCTGTTTATATGTTCCGCTGCCCTTATAATCTCGGATGTGATTGGGAAAGGGTCCCACCATATAAGGCTTTGATACCTTTGGTTCTTCGTCCATTAAAGCGCTCCATTACAAATTTATATATATATGCTTTGAACCTTTGTGTATAAGGCGCTGCATATATATATATATAAGTTTTATGTTTCATCTTTAGAGTATCCTCCAGCGGGTTAAGCGATTCTCGGAATTTATTTGTATATATGCATACATTGCCACTTGGGTTATGATTCTCAGAATTATATATATGTATCCTTCCACTTGGGTTACGGTTCCTAGAATTTATGTTTAGAGTTTCAACCAGCTGGGTAGTGATTCTCGGAATAACGGCTCTGCCTCCGCCTCTGCCTTCGCTGCTTCTGTCGCTCGACCTCTGCCTCTACTGCTGTAATAACGGTTCTTCCTCTACCTCTGCCTCTGATAACGGCTCTGCCTCTATATTCGCTACCTCTGCCTCTGCCTTAGCTGCTACTGCTGCTCAACCTTTGCCTCTGCCTTCGCTGTACATATTACCTCCTGCTGTTCTTTTCCTATCTTTGCATCTGTTGCCTTCTTTGTCTGTCTCTGTCTTTGCTTCCTCCATTGCCATCAATGAATATATTTCCAACAGTCTCCCCCTTTGGCATTGATGGCAATACACTTTCTCTGTTTGCCTGCGCTTCGTCCCCCTTTGACATCAATGGCAACGGGTTTGAATTCTTAGTGTAGCTTCTATTCTTTGATCCTGTGATTTTATCCATTTTCAATACTTCGTGCATTTCCTCTTCCTGAAATTGTCTAAATTTGTACGTTGTTGCTTCAACCTTTGGATTAGATTTACGTCGGGTTCACTACTCTTCCATGTTTGGTTCACATCTGGTTCACCACTCTTCCGTTGCACCATTGACCTTTTCGCCTTTTTATTGATTCTCTTATGCTGAATGTATTCTTGCCATAATCCTTTTGATTCTGAGGCCCTGTTTTCATGCTTCCCTTGCTGGTTGATCTCCCCCTGAGAATGATATTTTCGTTTCTATTCTCCCCCTGAAACTATGCTTTCTCTTCATATTAGAGAGTAGCATCTACAGATACTACCCCTAGTCTGTCTCTCAAATATTCAAATGGTTCTCTAGCAAGCGGTTTAGTAAATATATCTGTTGTCTATACTTTTGTTGGTATATACTCCAGTTTTACTATCTTCTGAGCCACTTTTTCTCGAAGAAAATGATACTTGATTGGGATATGTTTAGTTTTAGAGTGAAGCACATGGTTTCTAGATATACTTATAGCATGTATTATCACATTTGATTGAGATAGGTTCATCAATGCTTACCTTCATGTCTTGAAGAGTTTGCTTCATCCACATGACTTGTGTACAACATGCTGCTGCTGCTATATATTCTGCTTCTGCTGTAGACAGAGAGATAGATGTTTGTTTCTTGCTTAACCATGCCACTATACTTTCTCCTAGATAGAAAGCACCTCCACTTCTGCTTTTCCTGTCATCCACACAGCTGGCCCAATTTGCATCTGTGTATGCTGTCAAAGTGAAGTTTTTGCCTTTAGTATATCAAAGTCCATATTGTGTTGTTCCTTGTAGATATCTAAATATTCTTTTTACTGCTAGAAGTTGGTTTTGTTTAGGAGCTGATTGATATCTAGCCACTAGTCCTACTGCTACCATGATGTCTGGTCTTGATGCAGTCAAATACAACAGACTTCCTATCATGGATCTGTAGAGTTTTTGATCTATATCAGTAGACCCATCATCAACACACAACTTGCATCCCGTGATCATGGGAGTTGACACAGGTTTGCAGTCCTCCATTTTGAACTTTTTCAACGTTTCTTTTAAGTATTTTTCCTGTGAGATGAACGTAACTGTGTTATTTTGCTGAATTTGAAGTCCTAAGTAGAAACTAAGCTCTCCAATCATAGACATCTCAAACTCTGTTTTCATCTCATCAGCAAACCCTTTTGCTAGTTCTTCTCTGTTGCTTCCAAACATAATGTCATCAACATATACTACAACAATTAGGAGTTCATTTTCATGGGATTTTATGTATAGATTGTTGTCTACTCCACCTCTCTTAATGGCTTGTTTTTGCAAATATTTATCTAGTCCTGAGTACCTAGCACGAGGAGCCTGTTTCATTCTATAAAGAGACTTTTTTGGTCTGCATACATAGTCTTCTTTGTCTGTTAAAGAGAAACCTTCTGGTTGTTCCATGTAGACTTCTTCTTCTAGATCTCCATTTAGAAATGCAGATTTCACATCCATTTGATATACTTTGAAGTTTTGGTAGCAAGCAAAGGCCAGAAACATTCTGATGGCTTCTATTCTGGCTACAGGGGCAAATGTTTCATCATAATCAAGTCATTCGATTTGTGAGTATCCTTTGCATACCAGTCTGGCTTTATTCCTGATTACTTGTCCTTGCTCATTCATTTTATTTTTGAATACCCATTTTGAGCCTATGACATTTTTCTCAGTGGGTCTAGGAACTAATTCCCAAGTATTGTTTTTCTCAATTTGGTCCAATTCTTCATTCATAGCATTTACCCAAGACTTTTCCTTCCTATCTTCTTCGAATTTCTTTGGCTCTATTTGTGACAACATGGCTATGTATACCTCTTCAGTTTGTTCTGTAAGGTGCCTTCTTGTTTGGACCCCTGCTCTCTTGTCTCCAATGATATGGTCTTCAGGATGATTCTTCTGAGTGTATCTTGAGGGGGATTTAGAACTCAGCTCTGTATCTTCTACTATCTTGCTTGTTTCCTCATCATCTTGGTTTTCTTCTTCATGGTTGTCTGATGGAGTGCAGCAGTTTGTATCTCTTGTATTGTTTGGAAGTTCTTCATCAAATCTCACATCAATGCTTTCTACTATTTTTCGAAGAGTCTTGTTGTAGCACTTGTACCCTTTACTTTTGGATGCATATCCTAGAAATATCCCTTCATCTGCTCTTGCATCAAATTTTTCAAGATTTTCATCATTATTCTTTATGTAACACTTGCTTCCAAAGATTCTGAAATGTTTGATTGAAGCTGGCTTTCCATGCCATAGTTCATAGGGAGTCTTGTCATTGCTTGGCCTTAAGTGAGCTTTATTAAGGATATGTACTGCTGTGTGCACTTCTTCTGCCCAGAAGGTTTGAGCAATATTATTCTCTTGCATCATGGCTCTGGCAATTTGTTGAACAGACCTGTTTTGTCTCTCTGCTACTCCATTTTGCTGAGGTGTTCCTGCAATAGTAAATTGTTGCTTTATCCCATGTTCATTGCATAGGTCAGCAAAGTCGTAATCTGTAAATTCACCTCCTCTGTCTGATCTGATGCATTTCAACTTGCATCCTGTTTGATTTTCTGCTAATGCTTTGAAGATCTTAAATTTTTCCAGAGCTTCTGATTTATTCTTGAGAAATGCAACCCATGTCATTCTGGAGAAGTCATCTATTATCAGCATGAAGTAGGATTCTCCACTTGGAGTTTTAGTTCTTGCAGGTCTGCACAGGTCCATGTGCACAAGTTGTAGAGGTCTTCTTGTTGATAACTCATCTTTGGCCTTGAAGGATGTGCGATTCTGTTTGCCTAATTGACATGATTTGCATATGGTATTAGAAGGCCTCTTTATTTCTGGCATGTCTCTGACAGCTTTCTTCTTGCTTAGTCTGATGATGTGATCGAAGCTGAGATGTCCCAACCTTTTATGCCATAACCATGACTCTTATAGTTTGCTAAGATGACATGCTTCATCTTCCTCTTTCACAATGTAAACATTACTCTCTGTTCGAACTCCTTTGAACAGAGTCTTACCTGTGGTGCTTGATCTGACTTCACAATCTTGTGCTCTAAAAAGAACTTCACAGCCTTTGTTACACATCTAACTGAAACTTAGTAGATTTTATTTTAGCCCATCTACATATAGTACATATTGGGCCTTTCCTCTGCCATTGTCTATGCCGACTGAGCCTTTTCCCTTGATATTTCTTGATTTATCATTGCCAAAAGTAACATTGCCAGATTTCTTTTCATCAAGAGTTATAAACTTGCTTTTGTCTCCTGTCATGTGTTTAGAGCAACCACTGTCCAAATACCATTGGCTTTTCAGATCTTGAGTAGTTAGAGCCAGGTCACACTTATTCACCTTCTTTATCCACTGGAGGCACCCTTTTGTTTGGTATCTTTTGTGAGGTGATGAACTACATCTTCTTAGAGGACATTTGGAAGGTATATGTCCAACTTGATTGCATACACAACATTTGATCATAATTTTTGTAGAATTATGAGTATGAATAAAATTTCTTTGATTCATAAACCTCCTTGAGGTGTTAAACATCAATCTTTGTCCATGCTTTCTACACTCAATGATTTTATGGCCAAATTCCTTACAATAAAAACAGTAACCATAGAAACTATTTGCATACATGATGTAAGGTTGTCTCTTCCATTTGTTTGCTTGGGGCAGTCTCTTAAATGTTTGCATCTTTTGCTGGTTTGAATTACTCCTCCTTGCATGACAATATGCAGCAATGTGTCCCAGCTTGTGGCAGACATAATAGGTGGCATTCTTCATAGGAGGGAAGAATCTCCTTTGATGGTTTCCAAATTTTACATACGCAGGGGTCTTAGTATTTATTACATTCTTTGCTACTAATGGTTTCTTCTGATCTCTTTCTTCCTTATTACAGGTTTCTTCTTTTGTATGAATTTTTTGAGCTACCTCATCAGTCTTCTTTGCTTTTACAAAAATAATCTCTCTGTCAACCTTTTCTTTGCTTTTACTTGATTCTCCTTCATAGCCTATTCCAGTTTTTATCATAGGGGATCTTTGAGCAACCAGAATTTCATTCAACTTACTAGAGCTTTTTGTTTGAGAAGAGCTTATAACCACTTTCCTTTGAGCATTTTCTAGTTTCTTCCTGAGACATACTACTTCTTCTTCTAGCTTCTATTGTTCTTGGGTTTTATCCTTGATTTGCTAAAGTAACATGTCTTCTATCTTCTTGGCTTATTCAAGTTCTACCTTCAACTGCATGAGGACTTCTGAATTATGTTCTTCTCGTACAAACTTGAGGAGAATGTCCTTTTGTTTTTTTCATTTTAGCTTGAGTCTATCAATCTCTTCTAGAGCACTTCTTAGCTCCCCCTCAAGGTCAACTTCACCTTCTTCTTCTTCATCTTCTAGCAGGAGACCTTCAAGTTCTTCTATAGCCATCAATAAAAATTAAGAGGTTCCATCTTCACTTGAGAGTTCATCTGGGTCTTCAGATGTACTACTGTCTTGTTGAGCATAGAAGGATTTTCTGCTGAACTTCTTTCCTTTCTTTCAGTTCTTTGATGTATTTTTCTCTGACTCTTGAGCCTGATTCCTTACTTTCTTGTGAGGACACTTAGCAGCATAGTGTCCAACTCTTCCATAGTTAAAGCATTTGAAAGGAAGTTTACCTTTGTATTTACCTGAACCTCTATCCAGTTTCTTGAAAATTTTTGCTTCTTCTTCATCCGAACAAGAGCATATGTCTTCCTCTTCTTCTTTCTTCTTTTATGTTTTAAAGGAAACCTCCCTCGAACTTGGCTTCTTCTGTGGGAGCCTCATTTCATATGCTGTTAGATTTCCAGGTAGCTGGTTCATGGTCAAGGTCTCCCAATTAATTGTTTCTTCTATAGCAGACACCTTGGTGTTAAACCTGGGTGGAAGAGATCTTAGAATCTTTTGTACAATTACAACTTCTTTTATGTTTTCTCCTAGAGCCTTCATGTTATTTACTATTTCTACAACCCTTAGAAAGAATTTAGCTATATCTTCATCATCATTCATTGTTAAGTTCTCAAACTGGGCTCTATAGACTTGAAGTTTAGTAATCTTTACCTTCTTGTCTCCCTCATGGATATTCTCCATAGTATCCCACATTTCTTTGGCAGTGTTTTTGTGCATTACTTTGATAAACTCTACTTCACACAATCCATTTAATATGGTATTCATGGCTTTTGCATTAGCTACAAAGTCTTGTTTGGCTTCTTTCTCTGAGGCAGTTTCCTTCGGGGCATATCCTAATTCCACAGCATCCCAAATTTCTATTCCTAGACACATTATGTATGTCCTCATTCTGATTTTCCAGAAGGCATAATTTGCACCCGTAAAGAAAGAAGATTTATTGGTTGAGCATCCTTCTTTACTATCCATCCTGAGAACCTAGAATCCCCTTTCAGTTGTTAAACTGGTACAAAGGAACCCGCTCGAATACCAATTGTTGAACCCTTAGTTAAACTGAGAGGGGGGGGGGGTTGAATCAGTTTAACACATTCATCGTCTTTTAAAACTTTTCATTAAACCTTATTTACACCTTCATTTATGTACAACTTAATATGTGAGAAATCTTAGAATGTGAGTAGCAAATATTAATAAAATATAACAGTAGACTTAATATGAGAGCAACAGGTATTAAGCAGATGATATAAATCAGATCAACACATAAACATCATGCACAGAGAAACCAGATATAAGTGGAAACCCAGAAAGGGAGAAAACCACATCTTATTATTGCTGTGATGCAAAGGCAAGATCCAACTCCCTCTCACCACTGTTTTTCTGTAGGCACCAACCTACAGGAGGATCCAACCTCAATTCTGCAAGCTACAACTTGCAAGGAAGAACCAACTCCCTTCAATTTTCTGCAGGCACCAACCTATAGGAGGCTCCAACCTTAGTCAGCTACAACTGACAGTTATCAAGCTGCAACTTGATAGGGAAGCTCCAACTTCCTCAATTTATCAAACCGAATGCTTGCTAATTTACCTCAGATATCAGCTTTTTTCTGTAGCATCTCTTTCTGCTCTTCTTTTCTTAATATTCTCTTCCTCACTCTTCTATACTCTGGATTCTCTATTTTTGCTCTCTCTCACCTCTCTTATGCATATCCAGTTGATATTATTTATAGAGTTCCTCACATGAATATTTGTATTTCAATAGGAATTTGAAGTGAACAGTCATGACTCTTTGGCTTCTGTCTTCTCATTCCTTTTATCTACTCATTCAATAAATATAACTGTAGGTATCAATTTAACATTATAGTGGGATATTTTTTCTCTTCTAGAGACTTTCCAATGCATCACAAAAAATAAAATTCAATTAAAACATTTACAATCAAATTACAATGAGAACTCCAGCTCAACTCATTTAGTCTTTTGGCTCGCTGCACATTTGTCTTTTCTTTGACTGTGTCTGTCTTTTCTGTGACTATGTTTTATCTCTTTTCAGGTCTGTTTTGTCTTCTGTCCTCTGCTGTGGTGTAACTGCTGCATACATGTAATTGTGCTTTTTATATCAGTGCATTTTGAATATATATGTAACTGCTGACTTTAAATCTGGGAAAATTACAATGGTTTTTATACATTAAGTGTCTTGTTGATGTGGTGAGTTCCGCAAGCGGAACATACATACACCACGGCCTTTTTTTTATGGCCCGATACAATTGCACACATCGCAATTGTATTATATTAATAATCGCCCTCCACCTTAAGCCGAGGCCCATGGGTCCACAAACAACGCGACACTTTTCAATATAATCGCAAAAACTTTATATATATATATATATATATATATAACAACGCCTTCACAAATTTCTGATTGCGATTAGGTCTTCTGCGATAGTTGCGATGCGATTAATCACAATCGCAAGTTTCATTGGTATGTTCCACTGCTCAGCATTCGTGCCGATGCGATAGCCCCACACATCATAGATATATGCTAATATATATATATATACATATATGTTCTCCAATCGAAAAGTAAAGACCCATGAATTTACTTTGGCGAATGCCCAGCACGCACCTCATTTTCTATAAATTTCGACTTTAGCACAATATATAAATAATATCACCATGTATCCATATTCCCTGAATCAAGCGTTATAAACATTAGTATAAGGGTTCGATTCCATTTAATCAATGGAATATCTTATATCTACACCCACTTGCCATGCTTTCCGATGATATACACTACTTCTCGACTTCTTCCGATTGCGATTGATCGCAATCGCAATTTCCATTTGAATGTACCGATATTCCAATGCTCCAATTGCAATTACTTTGATGCGATGTGATTAATCGCAATCGCAAATTCCATTCGCATGTTTCGATGCCCTGCATAACTCCGATTGCAATTACTCTGATGTGATGCGATTAATCGCAATCGCAAATTCTATTTGCATGTTCCGGTGCCCTGCTTAACTCTGATGTGATTGACCTGATGCGATGCGATTAATTGTAATCGCAACTTTTAGTTGCAAGTGATTTGCTGCCAGTTTTTCTCCGATGCGATCAATGTGTAGACCCGACCATATTTTATATGACGGAGTTTATACGATTATTGCGTCCGGCTTTGCCAATCGCAATCGGAACTTCCTGTTTGCATGTTCCGCTGCTTTGTTTTTCTCCGATGCGATTTGGTCCCACCTTGTGGTACTTTGGTTATCATAAAGCGCTCCACTTATAAATATATATATATTTATGCTTTGAACCTTTGTTTATATGATTCGGGCTTCATCGCAATCGCAATAATTTGGTTGCATGTTCCGACACATATCCATTATGTTTTATAAACCCATCGGGTCCGGGCTTCATCACAATCGCAATTTTCTATTTATATGTTCTGTTGCCCTTATAATCTCTGATGCGATTGGGAAAGGGTCCCACCATATAAGGCTTTGATACCTTTGGTTCTTCGTCCTTTAAAGCACTCCATTACAAATTTATATATATATGATTTGAACCTTTGTGTATAAGGCGATGCATATATATATAAGTTTTATGTTTCATCTTTAGAGTATCCTCCAGTGGGTTAAGCGATTCTCGAAATTTATTTATATATATGCATACATTGCTGCTTGGTTTATGATTCCCGAAATTATATATATGTATCCTTCCGCCTGGTTTACGGTTCCCGAATTTAGAGTTTCTACCAGCTAGGTAGTGATTCTCGGAATAACGGCTCTGCCTCTGCCTCTGCCTTCGCTGCTTCTTTCGCTCGACCTCTGCCTCTACTACTGTGATAACAGTTCTGCCTCTGCCTCTACCTCTGATAACGGCTCTGCCTCTATATTCGCTGCCTCTACCTCTGCCTTAGCTGCTACTGCTGCTCAACCTCTGCCTCTGCCTTCTCTGTACATATTACCTGCTGCTGTTTTTTTTTGCCTATCTTTGCATCTGCTACCTTCTTTGTCTGTCTCTGTCTTTGCTGCCTCCATTGCCATCAATGAAAATATTTCCAACACCTTAAAGTGAGGTTTATTTCTGAAATATAGACCGTAGATCTGGAAGATGGTTTGCAGATTCAGTATGTGTGGAGATAGCAGATCCAAAGGACGGTGGAACCTGAGCAGAATATTGAGCATGCAGAAGAAATGTGCCATGTGAAGAATGCATTGACATGTAGAGGAGTTGATTTGGTGAACTATCCATGGATTTTTAGACATATATTTGAAGCAACCTACAAAAAATTAGTTAGTGGACTATTAATGGTTGATTTGTGACCCTAGTTCAGTCATCTATATATTTTTAGAAGGATGATAAGAGGAGTAGTTCAGATTTATTCATAGATTGGACAACAAATATAAAATTGTCGATACACAAGAATAATGAGTTTGAGAGGACTCAAACCATTTTTAGGTGGAATATTTGAAGAGCCCTAGATGAAGAAAATATTGTGAGCCCTAGATCAGTAAAAATAATTGACTATGGTTGGGTAGATTGATGGTAGTCCAAGTATAGTTTGAGGGTTGTTAGGTAACTATCAAAGAAGAGCCCTAACTCTTGTACTTTTGAAGGACAACAAGATTGGTATAAGGGTAGGTGTATAGGGCCTAAGGATGTGCAAATTTCGAAGGACTAAAGTAGGAGTCAAGTGGGCCAACCAACTAGCCCTCGTTCACTATGTTGTAGAGGATTAATTTAGTGAGAAGAAGGGAAACCTCCATAGCCCTATACTTCTTATCTTGGATCCGTAGTATGGAAAAAGTGGGCATACCAAAGAGTTGTTCACAAATGGAGTTGTGAACAACTTGTTACCACTCAAAATTGTAGTGGACCTAAAAGGGGTTCCTAGGAGGGCAACAACTAGGACAAGGGAAATGGTGGAGGCTTAGCCCATTGTCACCACAACTAAGGCTCCTTGCTCTTCACAAAATTTAACCTATGGGAGGAGTCCCAGTAGATTAGGAAGTCAATTGTATATTATAGGTCAGTGAATAGGTGGGAAGTGACCCTAGAAGACCTTTACCTAAGATAGAATAAAGAGTGGGACATGCTTTCCTTTTAAGAAATGGACTTGATCTTCTAGAGAGAGAGGAGGGGGATTGAAGGGTTGAGGGAGAATAATAAGACTTATGAAGGAAGTTATCAATCCCTAAAATCCTTTGGGAACTTGGATTCCAAAATGGTCCTTAATGAAAGGCCTTTGACAGCAAATGGGACCACACGAGGCCAAGTGGACCCAACCCAGGTTCAGGGATGGAATTTAGCAACCAATGATGTTCCTATCTTGGAAAATGTGAGGGGAAAGGATCAGGCAAGTGCTTTTACTTCGATGGGTCAAATTGATCCTACTAGGTTCTAGCCTTGGGAACACTTATGCAAAACTTGATCTTAGAGCTAGGGCTTGAGGTATCCGAAGATTCCATTGTCAGAATTGGCCCAAATAATGAGGAGAGTGAGGGGACCTACCATTGCAGTTGCCTCTATAAGATCAAAGTTTTCCTCTGGCTATATTCTTGGGAAATTGACGCCCTAGGTGACCTAATGGGGATAGACCTAGGGAAAAATGGAAATTTGTGAAAAAAGGGGGGGAAATCATTACCATTTTTGAGGTACTAGTGCATAATTCACTTGGGGATATGGAGTCAGGGGTGATAATGAACAATAATTCAGTTTCTTGATCAAGGAGGCCCAGAAAATCAACTTCGTCCAATGTTAGAGGAAAACGAAAAGTGACCTTCAAGCATTTATAATTCGTACAAGTGGTGCAATTTTATTGAGATAAAATTATCTCTAAGACATTTCATTCATCCAACAATGGACCATACATTAAATAAAGTAAATAGACACATAATTCCACATTTCCATCATGCAACAATTAGCCCTAGTTATAGAGAAATTCAATAGTATGAAACAACAAGAAGAATAGTGTTAAATTTTCACTCAAAATGTTAGAGAGTATATCTAACCAGCTTCACATTTGCAAAAACAAATCTCCAAGATAAAAATAGCCCAAATCCATACATAAAAATGCATCCATCATCCAAAATAGTCCTCAAAGGAAAAGTGTGAAGTTCTCTAAAGATAGAGAGATCCCAAGTCAAGTGATGATACAAATGAATCCAACTAAATACTATTTACATTGATTAGGAGTTGATCTAATTAGCTTATGGGCCTACATTAGCCCCTAAACATAGAATAATATGCAAGTAACCCTAAATTTTGGTGACAATCCCACCAAACTATCAGACATGGAATAATAAGCCTCATAAGAGGTAAAATGATGCTTAGGGCCTTCTCGGAGGCATACTGGGGTCCATGAGTTCCATAATGAAGCATGGGACCCATTAAAAGTGTTGGACAAGGGGGTGGCCCCTTGTTCTCCAAACATTAAACTTGTGGTGCTCTCATTAAACTTGTGGACTAAAAGGGTTGTGTGTGGCCACCATAAACAAGTAGGTCAAGTGTTGTCTTGTTCATGATATATTGGTTGTCAAAGAATTAACACCAATCCCTAGTTGTATTCCTTGTATCATTGTAATTGTAAAGGGTCACGATCCATGGTACAAGAACTCCGGCCTGTTGTATTGTAGTTTGTAATATAATGAAGAAGGGTTTGCACAATAACACTCCCTGACATGCCCTGGCACTCTAGCATACCTTGGAATTTCCTAACATGTAACCTTGCTACTCCCTCCTTATCACACCTGAAACTCACTAAAACTCCCTATTAGACACTCTTATTCATTCATTACCATGCATTTTGAACTAGTTATCCCTTGTGTTTACATGGCACTCCCTAGCACGCATTGACACACCCTAGCATTTGGCACATCCTAGCATGTCACCCTGGCACTCTAGTGTTCCTTGGCACTAACTTGCATACCTTTAAACTCCCTCCTTAGGACACCTATAACTCATTGATACTCCCTGTCACACACTCTTATTTATTCATTTCCATGCATTTGACACTAGTGCTCCCTTGTTTTTCCTTGGCACTCCGAAACACTCTGCCCTGGAATGCATTGGCACACCTTGGCACCTGGCACATGTTGGCATGTTTCTCTAGCCTCTACCATGCCTTAACAATGCCTAGCATACCTTGACGTCACTCTCTTCTTAGCACACCTGAGAGTCACTGACACTTCCTGTCACAAACTCGTATTCATTCATTTATAAATATATTTTTATCTGTTCTGTTATGATGAACTTTCTGGTCGAATATCCATGATAGTTTACGAATCACCCCAACATATATCCTTTATACAAGTCATATGATGATATTTCTTCACACTTATTTATCTCTAGTTATCCCAACACAGTGCAGGTCATCACCACCACCCTTGCAAAATTTAACATGATAGGCTCGTGGTCCTATCTAAGCTTGGAAGAAATATTCAAAACTTACTTACACAACATGATGGAAGATTATTATAAAGGTTTCCCATGCTTTCTAATCTAAAATATCTAGTGGGATTGGAACAACAACACATTTTTTTTTCACGATAAATATCCATGATAGTTTATGAATCACCCCAGCATATATCCTTTATACAAGTCATATGATGATATTTCTTCACACTTATTTATATGTTGTCCTGACACAGTGCAGGTCATCACCACCACCCTTGCAAAATTGAACATGATAGGCTTGTCAATGGACTGTTAATGGATGATTTGTGACCCTATTTCAGTCATCTACAAATTGTTAGAAGGATGATAAGATGAGTAGTTCGGATTTTCTCATAGATTTGACAACAAAAAATTGGTACACAAGAATAGTGATTTTGAGAGGACTCAAATCACTATTGGGTGGTATATTTGAAGAGCCCTAGATGAGGGTAGTGTTGTGGGCACTAGATCGGTAAAAATATTTATCGTGGTTGGGAGAATTGATGGCAATCCAACTACAATTGGAGGGTTGTAAGGTGACTGTCAAAGAAGAGCTCTAAGTCATGTACTTGCGAAGGAAAACAACACTAGTAGAAGGGTAGGTGTATTAGGCCTAAGGACGTGCGAAATTTGAAGGACTAAAGTAGCATTCAAGTGGGCTAGCCAACTAGACCTAGTTCACTATATTGTAGAGTATTGCGTCATTTAGAAGAAGGGAAGCCTCCATATCCCTAGACTTGTCATCTTGGAGCACTAGTATGGAAAAAGTGGACAGACCAAAGATTTTTTCACAATAGAGTTGTGAAAAACTAATAAAAAACGTTAAGTGTTGTAGATCTTAAGGGAAAAATGAGGTACTTAGAGGGAAAAGTTTTTTGAGCCGAGTTTAGTAACATAAAGGAGTTTAGTTCATTGATAGAGGAATATTGAGGAGTTTCATAATGGGAGGAAAGAGGATCTGCCAGATGTGTTCAAGACATGTGGATTGAAAGGGCTATGTGTGTCCACAATCAAAAATTGGGTCAAGTGTTGTCTTGTTCAAGCTATATTGGTTGTTAAAGGACTAACACGAAGCCCTAGCTGTATTCCTTGTATTAGTGTGATTGTAAAGGGCCATCATCCCTGGTACGAGAGATCTAGCCTATTCTATTACAATTTGTAATTTAACGAAGAAAGGTTTGAAAAAGTCAATGGACAGAGATCTGAAGCAGCCTATAAATAGTTAGTCAATGGACTATTAATGGATGATTTGTGACCCTAGTTTGGTCATCTACAAATTGTTAGAAGGATGATAAGATGATTAGTTCAGATTTTTTCATATATTGGACAACAAAAAATTGGTACACAAGAATAGTGATTTTGAGAGGACTCAAATCACTATTAGGTGGCATATTTGAAGAGCCCTAGATGAGGGTAGTGTTGTGGGCACTATAGTAGTAATTTTTTTTACTGTGGTTGGAAAAATTGATGGCAATCCAAGTACAATTGGAGGGTTGTTAGGTGACTATTAAATAAGAGCTCTAAGTCATGTACTTGTGAAGGAAAGCAACACTGGTAGAAGGGTAGGTGTATTGGGCCTAAGGATGTGCAGAATTTGAAGGACTAAAGTAGCAATCAAGTGGGCTAGCCAACTAGCCCTAGTTCACTATATTGTAGAGTATTTCGTCATTGAGAACAAGGGAAACCTCCATATCCCTAGACTTGTCATCTTGGAGCAGCAGTATGGAAAAAGGGGGCAGACCAAAGAGTTATTCACAATAGAGTAGTGAACAACTAATCGAAAAAGGGAAATTTTTTTTTATCTGTGTTTAGTAACATAAAGGAGTTTAGTTCATTGATAGAGGAAGATTGAGGAGTTGCATAATGGGAGGAAAGAGGATTTTCCAGATGTGTTTAAGACATGTGGATTGAAAGGGCTATGTGTGTCCAAAATAAAAAATTGGGTCAAGTTTTGTCTTGTTCAAGGTATATTGGTTGTCAAAGGACTAACACCAAGCCCTAGTTGTATTCCTTGTATCAGTGTGATTGTAAAGGGCCATCATCCCTGGTACGAGAGCTCTAGCCTATTCTATTATAGTTTTTAATTTAACGAAGAAAGGCTTGAAAAAGTTGAAAATTTTCATGTGCACTCATTTATTCCCTGATGTGTGTATATTTCATTGTGAAAAGTTGATGTTTTGTGGCACTTGAGTGTGTTTGCATCAAATATTCTAAGACCAAACCCAAATTCTCATGTTTCATGGAAATTAAACATATGCCTTGTTCACCTAATAACTACATGTAACTCATTTTAGACTAATCATGTCCAATCTCAATTGATCCCACTTAACAAGTTACCAAGAAAAGGCTCATCACATACAACTGTGGTCATAAAACAAATAAGAAACATAGTTTACATCTTGACATGCCATAAAAACTGACATGTCTTAAATATCTTGGAATTATGTGGCATGTGTTAACATCCCCTACATTCCCTAGTATGCCTTGTCACTCCCCCCTTGCCATCCCTAACACTTGCTGATACCCCCAACACACCCTCTTATTCATTCATTTCCATTATTTTTGACTCAACAATTTATGTTTGATGGGGTGCATGTCTAAAAAGAGTTCCTTTAAGAGAATAAAAGAATGATCACACCATTACTGACATACGTAATTGAGAGATTCTTCTTGAATGATATTAGGAAACTACAAAATAGATTTTAAGAATGACATTTTTATGGTTTTTTGTTATGGTGTGAGAATGGTAAGAATTTAGTGGTCAATAAGGTGTGTGAATGCTTAGAATACCTTCTCACTCCTTTCTTGACATGAAAACTATAACTCATTTCTACTCCCTGACACACCCTCATATTCATTCACTTCCATGTATTTTTACCTAGTGCTCCCTTGTGTTGTCCTAGTACTCCTTAACACTCCTCAACATGCATTGGCACTCTCTACTTAGCACTTTTCGACATACCCTGCCACTTCATAACATGCATAACACTCCCTGACACACTTTGGCACTTGGCACATGTTAGCACTTGGAAAGTCTTAGCATGTCTGACATGCATTCATTAGATAACTTGGTATGCTTTGGCATGGTTTAATATTAAAGCTATTTGAGATCAATTATTGGAAAGTAGATGAGAAGAAATAGAGGAATATTTGGCACGTAGCATGCACTAACACTTGGCACTTGGCACTTGGCACCTATTCACACCTAGTGTTGGTGTGCCTAGAATTCCCCCCACAAAAAAGGTAAATTGATGACTTATTAACCCTCTTATGTGTTAATCTCCTTGTAGTCAACTTGTTTCTTCGTTTGTTTCCTTGACTGCCCCTGACACACATTGTCACACCGTTGCACATATTGGCATGCCTTAACACATGGAAACACCGTGCTGTTGTGCAATGTCGATGAGACTATCCTCTTAGAGGCATAGGTTAAAAACAAAAAGAGGGTCACTTTCTTGCCAAATTAGGGTTTCTCCCAAACCCTAGTATAGTAAAGATAAGGGGAGCCAATAATGAAATCTTGCTTGTCCACATGTAATGCTTTTGTTGGTTGCAATACATACTGGGGAAAGATAAGTTTTGAAGTGATGGGAGTCTCTTGGAACATCACCAAAGAAACACCTTCAAAACCCTAATGTAGTCTTAAGGTCAACATATGAGGCAACACATGATGTGTGGGGGAACATGTAAAGTGTGAATGGGGACAAGATTAGAGTTCGAAAAAAAGGGGGAAATGAGAGTAATCAGTTAAGAGCCTCATCAAAACCCTAATGGGTTGAGTGAGAAAAATACCATAATGCTAAATCTAGGCAATTAGCCTCATTATGATAGGTAGAAGCTTAGACCAAAAAAAATAATAACTCTCAAACCTTAAGAGAGGGAATTTTATCATACCTTTTTATGTCTATATTAAAATAAGAAAAAAACCGTATAAATTTATTTTTAAGTCTTTTAATTTAAGTATTAGGGGTTCCCACAATGCATTATATTAGAAATTATAATGGGAAATCATGAGAAATTAGTAAGTTAAGACTACCTCTAATGGAAATGGTCATAGATAAATGACTTACTTAACCTACTTTAATTCCAAAAATAGTTTCTAATTCTATTTAATTATGTTCTTAAATTTTACCTATTAAATAGTTTATATGCATATTACTATCTTATTTATTTATATTGAATTTTTAATTTAATAATATATATAATTTAAAAAAAATAGTATTATTGACATTTAATTTTAATTTTAATTTTTAATTTTTAATTAATTTGAATTCCCGCCTCCAAAAAATTCCGCCCTTCACCCTCGCTCTGGCATTAGTTGAAGATTCAATTTGAATACTTCTGAGGTAGTCTAGATATATTTGTTACAAGAGTCGAAAACTTACGTTTTTGTTACATTTTGATGGATATTGTGCATGTATGGCATGTCGAAGGTTTAAAGAAAACAACAATTGCATGACAAGAAAAAAATAGCTGACAGGGAAAGTTAAAATGCAGTTGAAGCGAATGATTTTATTTTGAATTATTTGATAATGTTTTATTTCTACTTGCAAAATAATTCACCCTTCAGGAGCACGAGCAAGGGGAAATAAGATAGTTGTAGAGTAGAGCAGGATGGAAAATGGCCCAAACGAAGCACACTGCCCGTAAATCTGCTGGCAGGAAAGCACGAGGAAGCAGCTCACAACAAACGCTGCCTGAAAATTTGCGACGGCAATGGGTGGAGTGAAGAAGCCTCACAGATTCAGGTCCAGCACTGTTTACTTACGTGAGATCCAAAACTATCAGAAGAGCACATAACTTATTATAAGGAAGCTTCCCTTTCAACGTCTCGTCAGGGAAATTTCCCAAGAGGACTTCAAGATGGATTTGAGGTTCCAATCCTCTACCGTGTTGGCTTTGCAAGAAGCGACAGAGGCATATCTTGTGGGTCTCTTAGAAGACACGAACCTGTGCGTGATACATGCCAAGAGGGTCACTATTATGCCCAAAGACATCCAGCTTGCTCGCCGCATTTGTGGAGAGAGGGCTTAATGCCTTTATATCTGTCAAACATAAAAATGTATTTTTTGTGAAACCAGATCCAAAAATAGAAGAAAAGATATATCAACACCTTAGAAATAAGCCACTTTGAGGGGGAAACCTCCAATACATTACATGAATGAACAATTCTTGGATGATACAAATGAAAAAACCTCCTTTCTATATATAGGAGTCCATGGGGCCACAATGTAATCCTAGTCGAACTAACAATAATAATGTAAGGGAAAAATAATAACAATATGGGGGTTACAGGGGTACAAAAAGAAAAATAAGGGGGGCCACACTAACATAATAAGGGACTACACTATTAATATACAGACTTAACGTGCCCCTCTCCTTCAAACAAGTGTTGTCCTCAACGCTTGATTATTTCTTGATGCTTCTGTATAAAATTATCATCCTTCCATGTAGAATCTTCTATAGGAAAGTTCTTCCACTTGGTGAGATACTCTGAAATTGATTGCAATTGTCAAGTTATTGTTTCTTTAATTGCTTCAGAACTTCTTTCGATGCGATGTTGGTATTCCTGTTGTTTCATTAGATTCTGCACTAAAGTTCGGTTATCCTTTGAGAGTTGGAGAACTTGTTATTGATGCTCGATGTGATCTTCCACTAATTTATCATCCATATTAGGTATTATTTGATCCTTCAAACCATCCAAATTAGCCTCCATTTTTTCTTTTAAACCATCTATGTCATCTTCGGTTGCTCTTCGTAAGATCGAAATTTGTTGCACTTGGTACCGTAAGTTTGATATCTCATACTACAATTCTTCCTCTTAATGCATCATAGTATAGATTTTTGAGGGCTTAATGGGTATGGAATTATTTTTTGGAGGCATTATAGAACCCAATACTGATAAAAATTATAAAATATTCCCTTGGAATCACTTCAAATTTCTTTTTTTTTTAACACAAGACTTATGCAATTCGGAAAACAATACACACCTTTTTCTTGCTTTTGAGAAGCACGATATTGAAACTGAATTATTTATGTGATTTCAGATCGTAAATAACTGAAACTTGGCCCTGAGGTAGCCCTCTGAATCTTCTTTCAAATGCCACATGTCTGACCTGATTTGGATTCTTGAAGACAAAGTTGTGCCGAATTTCCTACGATGACCTAATTATGGATTGGTTCAGTAGATCAAACTTGTATGACTTGTCATGTGTCCCTTTTA
This sequence comes from Pinus albicaulis, assembly GCA_034641835.2. NCBI lineage: Eukaryota > Viridiplantae > Streptophyta > Pinopsida > Pinales > Pinaceae > Pinus > Pinus albicaulis. Next base: position 861,716,391 of record CM076575.1, on the reverse strand, counting down.
GCTCCTTTGGCTCTGAAATTAATAGAAAAGAAACTAAATTCCATGCACTTGCGGCCACTTTTTACAGAATTCCAATCCAATGCTCAGAGAGAGAGAGAGTTATGAAGATTTTCCCATAATCACCTCTTTGATATGAAATTCAGGAGCCTGAAAATGACCTAACTTTCACAGATCATATATCTGAAAATATTGTGAACCAAGATCTAAAATTTTGCGACGATGTTCCTTAGGATTTCGGCTTCGCTCTCTAAAAATTTTAGCTTTTGAAACTTCGTATAAAAACATTTATAGCTAAAATTCCGTGATGACCTTTTTAAGTGAAATTCAGAAGCCTGTAGAAATCCCTAACTTCAACAGATCATATCTCCGAACATATTGTGAACCAAGATCTGAAATTTCGCGAAAATGTTCTTCAGGATTTCAGCTTCACAGTCTAAAACTTTTAGCTTCTGAACCTTCGTAGAAAAACAGTTATAACAAAAATTCCGCAATGACCTTTTTAAGTGAAATTCAGGAGCCTGCAAAAAGCCCTAACTTCAATAGATCATATCTCCTAAAATATTGCGAACCAAGCTCTAAAATTTTGTGATGATGTTCCTTAGGATTTTGGCTTCGCACTTTAAAAATTTTGGCTTATAAACCTTCGTATAAAAAATGTTATAGCGAGAATGCCACGATGACCTATTTGAAGCAGTGAAACCCTAGAATCCAAAGCTTTGATACCAAATGTTGTGAAACCAGCTCCAAAAATATAAGAAAAGAGATATCAACGCCTTATAAATAAGCCACTTCGAGGGGGAAACCTCTAATACATTACATAAATGAACAATTCTTGGATGATACAAATGAACAAAACCTCCTTCTATATATAGGAGTCCAAGGGGCCACAATATAATCCTAGTGGGGCCATAATGTAATCCTAGCCGACCTAACAATAATAATGTAAGGGCACAATAATAACAATATGGGGGTTACAGGGGTACAACAATAAAAACAAGGGGGGCTACACTAACATAATAAGGGACTACACTATTAATATAGGGACTTAACAATATTTTTGATCCAGTTCGCTCGCAGGTTTTTGTTGTAATTGTTCTGGGGTATTTGCAGAGATTTCGGTGCATTGTTACTGGGTATAGGAAGTTACGAAACATCTTTATACATTATAGTTTTGTGGAATTTTTTGGCATGAATGTTATAATTTGATGTATTTTTTCACCCTAATGTTGCATTGTGAAAGTTGATTAGTGGTGTAAATCGGTGACTGTAAAACGAGGATTGCCTTAATATAACAATGTCTGATTTATGACTGAAAAATGTGATTGTTGTATGCAATATTTTCTAGGGTATTTCTGATGGATCACAAGTTTTGTAAATGAATATTGATTTGAAGCTTGTACAATTTTTGTTTCAATTTCTGTATTACTTACCTTCTGTACATGTTAACGATGCTAGGTTTATTCAGTCAAAATTAGGGTTAATCCTGTATTTTTGTTGTCTGATAGCTCAAACATTCTTTTGTATCTTGTAGCCAAACTATATCTTACATAATTTTTCTGGTCATACTGGGTCTATAATGTCTCTTTATTTCCACCTGAACAATGAAGATCTTATTTTCTCTTGTGATGGGGAAAGTGAAGTCTGTTAGTGGAGTGTTAACTAGGTTGCATGCACCAGATATTTCAATGTAGCTTTCATTGAAAATATTAATTGACATGACTCTAAGAAATTCATTTTATTATTGAAACCAGTCTTTCAAGCATGAATTTGTGCTGACTGAGTAAACTGTAGTGATTTACAGGGTGGTATGAGTCAAGTGCAATTTCATCCTCGTCTTAGCAGGTACCTTGCTGCAGCGGCTGAGAATGTTGTGTCAATATTTGATGTCGAGATTGGAACTTGCTTGCATTCTCTACAAGTTTTTTTTATTGTTCATATGCACTCTATTTACACTTCTATGTGTTCTTAATGCTCAAATTGTGCTTAAAGCATGGGAAATAGGAGAGATGCGGAGGAAATATTGATGCATGAAATTGCTAGTTCCTTGCTTCCCTCTGGACTAGGCGACGGTTCTTTAGCGTATGTTGTAGGCAGTGACATTTTTTGTTCTCCATTCACATTATTGTGTGTAGAGAAAGGGCCTGCAAACTCAGCCTACTTTATTGGGGTGGAAAGGCAGCTAGACAGGCGACAGCTTTATTTACAAGTTGGTGCTTGAAAAAGATTTAAATCTATCATACATTAATGGGATACGAAAAAAATGGATGATAACTAGCTCTTCTGAGTGGAAACACACATTTTATTATTATCCAGCACATAATGCAGGAACATCACATTGCATCAGTAAATTGAGACTGGAAAGTATAAGCGTCATAGAAAATTTTAGGGTTTTGCAATGGTATGAAACTTTGAAAGTGATTAGAATGGTAGAGTCTATTCCCAACCAACCAAAGCGATTTTTAAGACAACCTAAATACTGGCAGGCTTGTACATTTTAGAGCCACATCCTGTCATACCATAGGACTTCAACTTATCTTAGAGATAACCACAAACCTAGAAATGTCTCTACTAGTCTCACGAAATCAGGTTGTTTTTCAAACTCTAGTAGGCTTGGTCCCTCTGCTTAGGGATAATATTAACCTTAAAGGCTATGGTTGGCTCAGATTTCTGAAAAACATTGCACAATTACCCTAGAAAATGTAATCCCATGTTTTTGTCACTCTCTTGGACAATATTGCACTAATAACTTGCTTGACCCAATTATGTTGTACTGGTTTGCAAGGTCTATGTAATCTAGAGTAAGATGCAGCAACCACAAATATAAGTACTTGTGGCATTTGTGATACCAAATTGACCCCTATCCAACATTGATCCATGTGAAATACTTCCAAAATCCAATTTTCATTTTTCAATCTCATGGCAAACACTAAGTAATTTTAGAGTACAAGAGCATTGTATTTGTCTATTAGGCTATTTTAAGATGGTTTCCACATCATAATTGACTCTTGGTCAACCACACTTCCCTTCTGTGCTAAAAATGAAAAGTCTAAATTGTTTAAGCTTAAAATGCTTTCCATTCTTTTATTGTGGACAAGGTACTCAAAGTTATGCAAGAGGTTTGGGTCCTATTGTCCTCTAGATACAAAATATCATGTGAGTTAGCTATTCTTCTAGTATCAAAAAGAGAACTCTTCAAAAACATTTCACATTGATCACCTCTGCCAATTCTTTTTTATTTTTGAATTATATTAGAACTGGTCCTGTCCCCTAGAGCATGCAAAAGAGTGGGCACAAATTCATTTTTCGATTGTGTTCTAGAATATTTATACAAAGTAGTCAGGTGAATTTCTACAACTATAACTATTTGTGGGATCACGTCATATAAGTTGCACTTAAAATTTTTGATAAATATTTTAGTTTCTTGACTCGGTTGTATAGGGTTTCTGGCACTATATTGTGCATTGGAATGTTCTCCTTTAGCTATCTTTGCATGGTACTCAATAGGCCTATAGTTGTGAACCACTGGTTTCTTGGTTCCAACATGGTTGAGTCGAATATTTAACTTCGCATCAGCGCTTTCACTCACTGTGTTGACACAAATGCAATGATGCAAGAAAATAGTCCACCTAGGATGAACCACATCCTCAATGTGCTAGAGAACATATTTCCTATGAAAAATATTATAAGGCTCATGATCATATCCAAACTTGTTACTACTGCTAGTAGCCTTTCTTTTAAAAAAATTCTTGCAATTCATGTTTTTGGTTACCTGTGCATATATAGATCTTATTGATGTGAATAACACTTTGAAAGGTACCCCATAAGCTGAGTGGTGGGAGCAGCCAAATCTTGTTTATGACTACATTGAGAAAATTTCCTCTTGCTAGTTTCAAGATCATTTTGACCTATATCATCGATCATTCCAGAATTTACCTTTTCCAGGCCCCAAAGTTGTCCCTCAGTGTCAACTTGATGTGGATTTGTTAGATGTTCGATGTCTACATTTCCTTGTCAAAATCTAGTGCATGAATGATTGTCCACACGTTCATGGAGAAGAGAATATCTTTGCATTTGATGTGGTCTAGAGAGAATTTTTATTTGGGTCAAGCCCGCATTCTTCATAAATGATTTTCTTGAAACATTGAAATCGCTTTCATTCTTAGCACTGTAGTTGTAAATATCAATGAAAGTTTCATTACAGGTTTCATCAATCTTCTGGGGCTATCCAACTTCATTATTGTCAACAATAGAGCCATATAGAGGTGGAAATGGATCTATATGACTGAGAGCTTCATTAATTTCATGTTTATAACATACCTTTTGTTTTTATACCATGGAATATTCAAGACATATGTCAATAACTTTGTCTTCTAGATGAGTATTGACAGTAAAAGAAAGAAAATTCCCTATCCCATAAGGATTGAGGAATAAATTTAGATCATAGGCATCAAAAATAGGCGGGCCATCATATTCTATGATATAGGATATTTGAGGGTTGAACTATAAAATTTTGTTTCTTTACTCAGATAATCATGAGGGTCACATTCTTACTTTCATGGTTTTGAAAAACCCTTTGAGTTTATTGACCCTCAAACTCTAGGAAACCATGATTACTTCAATTTATTTCTTACACGATCATGATTAAAATCAAAGTGCAGCGTGGGGGTACATTACTGCTCTACTTGAACTCACAACGGAATGTTGAGGGCCAAAGTATATTACCATGAAAGTATGCAGCTCCCTTACTTTCATTTTTTGACAAAACAGGATTAGTGTGATTGAAGTATAATTCTGTGACCTCAAAAGTGTTTTTAGGATTTAAATTATCAGCAAGGGAAGCATGATCTTCATCATAATTTTTAAATGGTTGATCCTTTTGGGTAGAAACATGGTTTCTACTCGACTAAAACTGCATACATCTTGTATCATTGGTGGAACTATTCAAAAAAAAATCATTTCCTATGTTTATTTCTTTGTCATGTTGGACATCATGACTAGCCTCCTCACAATGGTGAAAATTATTATCATGCTCCTTTTTTTCATGCAAATATTTTATAGAATCTAGGACACATACATCAATGCATAACAGTTCTTTGATGAGGATGGGGTTTGCTGTGGGGCTATGTTGGTCACAAAGTAGCCTGTCCATCATGAAATAATCTTGTGAATTTGGAGGGTCCCTTTTAGTGATATTGTTATCATCTTCAAGAGGGGTGGGATCTTCTTCTTCTTGTATGGCCGCCACAAGGTCTTGAAAGGTGTTTTCATCCCATATTGTATTTGGATCCCATGTTTAGCACAAAATTTATTGAAATATTTTAAGTATATTTACCCACCAGTATCATATCTAAGAGAGGAAATATGACAACCTAACCATTTCTCTATTGATTCTTTGAACTTTTGAAATTCATTAAACACATCATATTTTAATTATAGAAAATATACCCACAATTTTCTACTGAAATAATCAACAAACGGAAGGAAGTACCTAGCACCAGTGGTTGATTTCATGTTAATTGGTCCACATATGTCTGAAAGTACCAACTGAAGGACCCTCTACGCTCTCCAATCTTGTCCTTCATAAAATGGTATTCAATGTAGCTTCCATGCCTGATAAGCTTTGCAAACTCTGTGGATCTTCTAAAAAATATTTAGAAGTCCATCTACTAGTTTCTCTCATGCCAACTGAGAGAGATAGTTCAAGTTGAGGTGCCCATACCTATGATGCTATAGGGGTGCTAGATTTTGCAATAAAAATTACCTTTAACTTACAATTTCTAATAAGATCAATATTCAAAAATATTAAGACAATGAAAGCTAAGATATTCATCTAAAATGGATCATTATAATCTTGGACATAGAAAGCACTCATCGTTTCATAGTTTCCAAAAGGTCAAACAACCTCAATTATATGTTGAACCTACCACTTGATTTGAGGTTCAAATCCTAAGCCATCAAATTCTCAAGTGCAAAGGTGAAATAAGAAAGGTACGAGTCACTATAGGAGATCAATGTTTCTTTTCAATTTCTTCTTCCTTCAACTAGAGGGAATGATGAGATTCTAGGAGTTTAAACTTTAGTGTTTTCAAACCTTGGGAGCATGTGACATGAATCATATGAAATGTTTATTTCCATTGCATGAGGGTAAAATGATTAACTTAAATGGTCTTTAACACAATCCCTCTAGATTTATCTCTTCAAATGTGAGGCCACCCACTCTCATAAAGGACATGTTGGGAGTTTAAACTTTAGTGCTTTTAAGCTTTGGGCGCATATGACATGAATCATATGAAATGTTTATTTCTATTAAGCATGAGGGTAGAATTATTAACTTAAATGGTATTTAACACAATCCCTCTAGATTCATCTCCTCAAATGTGAGGGCACCCACTCTCATGTTCGCATTTACTGATATTAGCCTTTAGGAAAATATAAGAAAATATAAATTGGACTAATGTATCAATCCATGTGAACATGATACCCATTCGCTCTCTCACACACTCAATGTGAAAACTTTTTCTACTAAAGGACATGATTTGGGCAGTATATCAGTTGCCTCAAAAGCTTAGGTTCGAGTCAATTCTTCATGCAACATGATACTAAGAAGTTGCTAAGTTGTCTCCTACTAATATGCTAAATTGGTCAGCATCAGCTCATCAATTTTAGATGACGCTCATGGTGTTGCAATGTTATTTAATCTTACAAGTTCGCATACTTTCTTAGTCCCACAATGCTGAAAATTTTTCCTCAACTATTCATCCTAAAAAATCCCAATAATGGGTGAACATGGATAGGCCAGCTTGAATTTTCTCACATGTCTTCCATCTCACTTAGAAAATTATTTTGGGAACTCTTATACATTTACTATGTTAGTTTGCTAAGGCCTAAGATGGGAAAAATAAATAACAAGTGTGTGCAAGTAGAAACACACTTGACTAGATTAAACTCAACCTAATCTTATGATGGATGTACATTTTAAGAGCTTCTTTCCTAATTAAAAATTGCTGAAGATATATAAAATAACTATTTCATTTGTCCTACATTTCCAATAGTGCACATGGAAAGCTTCTCTACAAATCTCTTTTGTTGCATATGGTACGCCTATGAATAGACTAAGATTGTACTAGCATAATGCAAACATGACCTGCAAGCCACCACCGTGTTTTGGTTTCTGAAGGTTGTTGCATTATTGAATGAATAGTGAAGTATCAACTAGTGTATAAGTTTCAAGCTTTGGAGAAGTCACAATATATATTATAATTTTGTCTTGTAGATTGGCCTTTTGACCAATTTTTTCTAGGAATGCCTCTTATGAAAAAAAAAAAATCTTCCCTAACAGGTTATGAACTGCTTGAAAATACTAGGTTCACTAGAACATTGGAAGCAAATATCTAATGCACGCATCATGCTACCACTACAAGCCATTGCAGAAAATAGAAACCAAGGTGAAAAAGGATCTACAGCTACATTGTAGACGTGTTATAGTGACAAACTTTCTTGAATGTCTATTCTCCAACATCCATAGCATTACCAAAAATAATCATAGTTTGTATTTAACTCCAAATAATATACATTCCAATAAGAAGTTGTCAATCATAGTTTTACCTTGTGGCAATGATTTTCCTTATGCCCTGCTCTCATTTTCAGTCAAAAACTAGATTTCCTATATTGATGACGTTCCTACTGTAATATGACCAACTATCAGACAACTATCTCACTGTAATTCTAGATAAAATGAGTAGTGTACCCAAATAATAAAGAAACTGAAAATGATAGTAGATATTGCAGGGTAAGCAACTAAATAGGTAGTACGCATGATATGCTATTCCATAATTCACTACCTTTCCCATTTATAAAATAGTTTCTACAACAATTCCATTGCATATTAGTTCTTTATGTTGCTATTTATTGAGATTTTGGCTCACACGGGGATTACAATCAGCCTTTCCACAGGAGATACATATGGCTTATGCAATTGGCATACCATTGCTGTTACCATAAATAACATTTCCTGATAAGAAGTTACAATTGAAACATTGAATTTACTTGTTTTGTCTTCCTAATTGTTATGTATGGCATATATAATACCAGTTGTCCATTGGGATTCATATGTGACCAAATGAAAAAGGCTTTAACTGTTGCTAAATGAAAAAATGTGGCAGGCTGGGATTCGAGGGATTTTGTGCAAATTATAATGAAAAATAAAAAAGTGAAGGCTTGCACCTCCAGTGCAGTGACAACAGGGTTCCCTATTTATAATCTTATAGAGTTATTATTATTATTTATTTATTTATTTCTGATTGTTTCTCCCTAGTCAAGGTTTTTCTCAAGTTTGTCAGCTTTCAATGCTAAACGTGCTGCTTGATGTCTTGCAGTGGAAACACCTCACATCTTAGCATAGGTCCAAGATCTAGTTCTGGTACAATAGCGCAAATTGTGGAAGATTTGGTAAGTGCCTGCTACTGAAGGCATTGCCACTATGACCCAAGTGCTATTTGGCCATAACTAGAAGGTTAGTGCATTGGGAAAAAGAGAATGTTGTGTGCGTTGATGCTGCACACAGGGCATATTTTTGCAAGCCCTTTTTCCCATCATGTGCAAGAGAAATTTTCATCTGCAATATGCACATAGCATTCTCTTTGCCCAATAAAATAACCTTCTAGTGTTGCATGAGCTTCTAGCCTCTTTAGGCTAAGGAACTGTCTAGAATTTTGTCACTCTTAGTTCGTATTTATCCTATAAGTTTAGTATGATTGCAAGGCTTTTTCCTTCACATTCCTTCTCAATGTTTCTGCCATAGCCTTAGAGCTACTTGGGTTTGGGGTTGTTCCCTAGATATCTCTTGGGGTTTGGACCAACCTCCTCATCTGTTGGCAACATTTCTATACCTCCAGTAGGTATATCACTTATCATAGGAATTTTTGTTTATCCAAAATGCCATTACTCTCGCAAAAGGGTGCATTCTAATTTAAGATTCTTTCTCCCACAACTCAACATGTTGTGTTCAATGTGGTACCTGTTGGGTGATTTCAATGGCTTCTACAAACTAGTTATTTGACAATGTTCCTAACCTCTTAGGAAGGAGCTACTTAGCGGTTGCTGCCTCTCTGACAATTGTTGGTATTGATTGTTCATTAGTATATTGAAAAATTCATCTTCAGGGATTAATGTTTCAATTTTATCAAGTGTCTCTTGTTTCATATTCAACACAAGATGGACTTTGCATGCACTCAATTCATTGGAGCAAGTCTTTCTGTCTTTCCTTGAATATTGAAAGCAAGTTACAGAAGCGATCCCTAACGATGGAGCATCATTGACAACAATTCAAGCTCCTCTCTGTGGATGTTTTCTAATCCCTCTTCTTTTGCTCCTTCCCCTTGTCATCTTCATTTTTTTACAAGGCATGACAAAGATACCCATAAGTCTAAATTTTAGCCCAAAATAAATTACAATGATAGTGGAAATGTTACGAGAATATTTTTATTATCATTAATGGTCTGCCCATTCTAATGAGGGATGTCTTAAGCAAAGAGTTCTCAACACATATTTCAGTGCCTGAGAAAAAGGAAGGAGAAGGTTAAAATGATTATAGTCAACAATCCCAATTACATAAGTGGTTGTTGTGGACTTCCCAATCCATGGTGGGAATGCCTCTGCTACTAAGTACGATAATTCTAACAATTCAAAAAAAAGATGGAAAAACAATTTTAAGCCCACAATTAGTCTGAATCATCATTGACTACTTCACTTTAGACAAGGATGCTTTGTTTGTGAAAAACTGTTGCATTATAGTTAATGGTAGTGATAAAAATATTATTTCACAAGATCATGTGACTTTTCTTAATTTTCCTTCAAAATGTTAACCTTGGTCTAAAATTTTAGGGTTGGATGAAGGATAAGGAACCAATGCAAGTTATGAAGGTTCGTCAATTCACTTTTGCTATTGACCACTCTTTGATAGTATTAAGTATGATGGCACTCTTGTTGACTGCTATGGTCTTATTCCTTGGAAGGTTTTATCAACACTATTTCCATGCAAGCTATTATACATTGTCTTGAAACTTCCCTATTTTTGCAGAGAAGTTAGCGTCATGCTAGTGATTAATTTGAAACTGTATTTTAGTGGAAAAAATCACTGTTTTTTGGTGGAATAGTTCATAATTTATTCTGATCTTTTTTTGCAAGTGTACTAGTCACGATGATAAATGTGTGGTTTACTTCAGAGGGTTCTCAGTTCTTTCTAGATACGATTTTCATCATTTTCTTTGAATACTTCTCTAGTGCTCCTGAGGTCTAGGTTGTTATGTTTATTGGTTGTTTCTATGGAAATTTTTTCCTGAGGTTCTGCAAGGTAAATCCAAATGCAAAAAATACTATTTTACATATTGATATTTTTTCAAGACATTCTTGTGTGATACTTGAATTTCATAAATCTAGATTTCTATTTCGTTATCTATATCAATATATAAGAACAAGCCCATGGATTGTTCATATTTCTCAAACTGTGGAGTTGTTCCTTTCTTGTTTCACGTTCCTTTTGTTGTGCTTTCCAGTTATTCTCCTACGCAGTACATGCTTTGTTATATTATATCAAAATTTATTCTTATTGTCTTTTTATGATGTATATTGAACATATTATTTCTAGCAACTTTTGATCTTCCTAGATTTATATTCCTTTGGTGTATCTTTTCACCTTTAGGGGAAATTGCTAGTTTAAAGTCTAATTCTTTAAAGGGTGCTAGCTCAATGGAAGAGCATCTGATTTAAAAGGAGGAGGTTGGTGGTTCGATTCCATCGTGCCCTGATATTCATAGGGAATGACGACAATCAATTTTTAGTGACGGATGCTCTTTTGACCATCACCAATGAGCTTATGGTGACATTTTTTGACCCTCGCCAAAATATGAAAGGGTGACAGTCAACAAATGCCACCATATATATGCATCAATAGTGACGACCATTAAAGGTTCATCACCATAAGTATTTGTTGTTGATATGAAATGGTGGGGGTCACTGTTTATCATTATAGTCATTATTTGTGACAGACCTTGATGTCACCAATGAGTTTATGGTGACTGTCAATGAACTTCGCCATATATATGCACCAATAGTGACGGCCATGAAAGGTCCATCACAAAAAATCGTTTCTGTTCATATGAAATGGTGACGGTCACTATCTGTCATTATAATCAATATTTGTGACAGACCTTGAATGTCACCACAACACATACTTTCGGCGACAACACCTTTGGTGATTTTCAATTTTTTGGTGAAGGAGGCTATTTTCCATCACCATTTCTTATATGAAGTGGTGACGGTCACTATCCGTCACTATAAATCATTATTGGTGATGAACCTTGAATGTCACCACAACACCTATACTTTTGGCAATGCCACCTTTGGTGACGTTCAATTTTTGGTGATGAAGGCTCTTTTGACCCTCACTAATGAGCTTATGGTGACCATTTTCACCCCTCACCAATGTCATTTTTTCTCATAGTGTAGGGACGCAAGGACATATAGGAACACATGCTTAGGTTACAATGACAAGGGTCAAGGGTTACAATTTTCCGGTGTTGAGGTGGAGCAAGCTATGGAAATTAGCATACGAACACCAGCCAAGTTTACAAAAACATACATGGACACGGGTCAAGGCTACAGTGACTCACCAAGTTATGGGACCAAGGTTACATGTCATATAAGGATGTAACCAATGTTCCTTTGCTCAACTTGGCTTCTCTCTAACTATGGATTATTAAACTAGATTTTCATGTATGTTCATTGATAAAAATGCTTGCTCATATGTTTTTATTGATATTGATCTTATCATTTTATGTTTTCTGTGTTATAATATGTATGTGTGAACGCAATGGCATGTTGAAAAGTATAACTAGGTTAGTCTTCATGTTGACTATGTAATTATATTCTTATGTAAAGAAGAAGTCAAAATAATAAGATGTATTTAAGAGTCATGATCGTGAAGGATCTAGTAAAAAAATATACTCCAAGATCTTGGCAAAATATTGTGAAGAGGTGAATTCCAAAAGATGCACAAAGATAATCTTACAAATGCTGAAATATATATTCTTCATGTTGGCCTATAATTAATCATAAATTCGGCTCCCTATTGTGCTGACTGGTCATCCTAAAATACAATTAAATTGTCTATATAAATAACCTCTTTGCGTCTCACTTGAGGAGGAAGCTTTTCGGTCAGCCAAGATAGAGTTTGTAGATTTATCTGAGATGGTAAAGTAGCTAAAAGGGATGCAGATTGACCTGAAATAGAAGTAACTGGAGGCATAGATTGAAGGTATATACTGCGGATTGATGAAGCAAGTTTGAGAAGAATACAATGCAGATACTTACAAGGTTACAATGCAGATATCGCAAGGGTTGTGATGAATTCTGAAGTCTAATGAAAGGAAGGTAAATCTGTGATTTACCTTCCTATAATAAAAGTATTAATTCTGCTTAAATAATTTTTGTCCTATACACTTTGGTAATTCACTTGATTAAGGATTAATTAATAAGAATACATAAGAAAACAAGATCACAAGTAATTATCAAGAAGAGAATTTATAACCCCTCCAAATTATTAACATGGTTTCAGAGCTATGGAAAAATATGATCACCTTATAGGCAAGAAGATTTTGAAATTAGAGAAAAGTTACTATCTGGGATCAAATTCAGAGAGAAGAAGTTTTGTGCTTTCAAAAAGAAAAATTTCGATACAAATTTAGTGATACAAATTCTCAACAGAAATATCCCACTGGACTGCACAGAAAAGACATGGACAGAGTTCAACTTGGTTTGAGATTTTCAAACTGAATTATAGTGAATCAAGTTCAGATCTTCCTCTGAGATTTTTAGATTATCTTCTGGGTTTAGGTAAAAATTTTAGGAGGTCAAGAAGGGATCATATTACAGGTTCAGAGAAAATCTCGAGACATAGTGGCTCAGTGCTAGTTTACAGTGCTACTTAATAATAAGTTTACAGTGATACATTAGCTTAGTTCAAGTACCAATTATAGTAGATGCAATTTGGATGATGCCATAGTTCATTGTTTCGATGTTTTAGGAGATTATGTCTCTATTTAAATGTATGGTGCCATTCTCCATAATCATCAGTATCAAATGGAAGATCACAGGAAGGTCAAGGGACTATGTTTTGGTGCTATATAGAGGTCACAGTACAGTGATGTATCACTTTGGTCTTTATGTTGCTATAATGATAACCTTACATGAACATGTTCTAGTGTCAAAGTGCATCATGCTGCAATCAAGGAAGTTTTGGGTTCAATCTGCCACGTCATGTCTTGGTGCAAAGTAGTGCAGAAAAGAGAAGATCATCATAAGGTGGATAAAAGAGCAACATCACTATACAATATCTCATTGGTCAAGGAAGGATATTATCTAAAGACTAGGAACCGAGCTTTCCAAGGAATGGTACAGAAGAGTGCAGAAAAGAAGGCTTTCTCATCATTACAACAAAGATCTAATCCTTACCCTTGAAGAAGATCATTCAAAGAGAAATCACTAACACATCTTTTCTCCACCATCGAAGAAATCAATATGAAGACTTTATCTTCACTTATCAATTAAGTATCTTTCATTCTATAATCAAATTTTGTTTACCAAGATTCCTTGCATGAGGAGACTAGTCACAATCGTCGAAGAAAGTAAGGTTAAATGTCACTTAGACCAGATTTATACAAAATTGAGGTATCAAATAATGAAGGGATATCTTCAAAAGATATTAACAGTGAGATACAGAAAAGACGATAAGATGAACAACATAACAAATAGACAATAAAAATTACCTCATTCAACTAGTGGTCTCTATACTAGGTGGAAAAAGACAAATCAAGGGAAAAAATGTTGAAGGATAAAAGACTCAAACATTTGCAGAAGTAAAAAGGGAAGTTGAGGAAATTACAAGAAATATGGTCCTAAAGGGAAAGTCTCAATAGGAGTAAGAAAATAATATTAAAGAAAAAAATCACGCAAACTTATGAATAAGGAATTAATTTCTGTTGGAAACAATGTAGCATCCTGATCTAAGCATGGCAGGAACTCCTGGTTTTTTATTCTAGTTTCGTTAGACCCTCACCTTGTTGATTCTGGTTGTAATTTTCAAAACAAGGTATCAACAGTCCAAATGTCGAAAATACTCTTGAACGTACTAATAATGGATGAAATCCTATATTTATGAATCTTAAACTTGGCATGGATGATTGGGGCCTAACCCCAAAGGACTAGGATGACCCACCACCCAATGCTATGATTTTTAGACTGGAATAACACTTAGTTAGTATTCGAGGGAAAATTAAACCATGATGAATTTTACTATGGAGGATCTAGAAATTATAAAGGAAATGAAAACCCTTATTGAGAAATATAAATCAGAAAAAGGTCAGCTAGAAAGAGATGCAAGCTAAGATAAAGAAAAGGAGAGAGATTCTATAGAAATGTAGCCATAATTTTCAAGGTTCCTCCTCTAACTCTATAATTTTTAGGGAACACTTTAGACATGTTTCTCCCATTCATGAAAAGCATCCCACAGTTTCACTTTCAATTCCACAAACGAGAGAGTATTGTTGGTTTTATTCCACCTTCCTCCACCACTACTAGTTGCACTCAGCGCACCATTGAAACCATTGGAATAAGTGCAAGGAATATGCTTATGAGTACATGGCCAAATTGTGGTATGATGAAGATATCCCCTTCAATAGTTCCTACTCAACTTATTATCAATCTACTCTAGAGTTCATAGTTGTTGTTAGTAAGAGCTTCAAAGGCCATTTTTATAGATTTAAAAAAAAGAAATTCTTAATCCATAAATGACTAGTTTATAGAGATTGAAAAATCATGGGGAAAAGGGCGATTTTTTCTCAAGCGGATGGAATGATGGAAAGTCTCTTACCATGATTAATTTCCTTTTTTATTTTCACACAAGGATCCTTGTTTTTGAGATCAATAAATGCATCTAATTGGGATTACTATGCAAACTTGTTATTTCAGCTATGAAATGTGATTGTCCTCAAGCTAGGTGTGGAGAATGTTGTTTAGGTTATCACTGATAATGCCTCTAACTATTTTGTTGTTGGTAAGAAGTTGGGTGGAAAAAAACCCAACCACACTACAAACTCCATACATTCCAACTACCTAAACTTTGCATATTTGGTGTCTAATTATTTGGATTTACATTGAAGTCCATGAATATGTATTTTTTAATTATTTTTTTAATATTTTATGTTGTTTTTAGTAAATTTGTTCAAAAACTAGTCTATATGGACCACTTTCTTGTTTTGGTTTGGTAGAACCCTTAACTAGTTGTTTTTGGTTGTGGTTTTCAAAAAATTGGTCTCACCATACCAAAATCCAATAAGCCTATTGGACCTACTAATCATGGATGGGAACCAATTATTATTATCCCTAAAATTGTTGTGGATGATTGGGGCCTAACCCCCAAGGGCCATGGTGATCCACTACCCCATGTTGCTTTATGTTTATCCCAAACCTTCAGCCATTATACTTTCACATACTATAGGTTTTGAAGGATTTGGTGAATATTGTTATTGTTTAAGGGGTGTTGGATAACCACTTTTGGGAAATTTTCTTTAAGCCCAGTCAATTTTGAGAGGGAGTGTTGAAATTTGGAGTAGCTTTGGGATGAAATCCCCCAAGAGAAGCCGAACTACCCCAAGGAGAAACCATCTTGACCCAAAGAGAATTTATTTGGATAAAGGAAAATTATTATTATTAATGTTTTCAAATCGACTTGGTATTCCTCCTATCATTTAATGTGGCATAAAATTTATTTGGGTGAGAAATCATCAGGGTGAATATATTTAAATATTCTTGAGGGCAAATTAAAAGAGGCTTTTCGTCAAAGTCAACCTCACAAATGAAGGGTCACATTGACACCAAAAGGCACCCCTTGATTCCTCCATCTATTTATATAAATAGAAGGCCTTGGAGCTCATTTAAATCATATTAACTGCATCAGACAAAAGTTAAAAAGGGCTTCTGAGGTAGCTGCAGGATTGAGAGCCCTAGCCGAAGTGGAAAGAGGAGAGTTTTGGTGTCTATGGCGTATGATCTAATTGGCCGAGTAAGGAAGGAGGCTAGCTAATATTGTTTGGAGTATTTATGGGCATTTTTGGAGACACAATATTTGTGAATACGCTGCATAATTTCTGTGTCTCGGAGGTAAGGTTGAGCCCCTATGGTAACCTCTTTGGAGGGCTGTAAGGCATGCCTTGGAGCACAAAATCAAGGCAGGCAACAAGCTGAGTTCGTGGATGATTCTGTGCATGCACGAGGGATGGTTTTTCTTAGGAATAGGGCTGCATATTCTGAGTTGGTTTCCAGAGAGTCAAGCCCTAAATTGGATCAAATCTGAGGTCATTCAATGCTGGAAAAAACCTATGTCTAAGGGCCAAATTTGCGAGTGAAACAACGTTGAAGATAAGGTATGTTTGCAAGTGGTTTGTAAGCTAGAATTGGAGTTGTATAATTAGCTATAAGAAGCCCTAACCGAGGCTGAATCTTTAGAGATTAAAAGTGTGCACAGGGCCAAGATCTCATGAGAAAAAGTTAACGTCCTCAAGGGTAAGTAATTATGTTCTATTTCAATTATTTGCTAGAAGATACGATCTGCCCTTGTATATGTTTGAACAATAATGTTAAGTGACCTAATTATAGTGAATTTGGAGGCTTTTTAGAGGTTTATTGGTGTGCTCTAGTACTGTGAACTAGGGAAAAATCAATATAAATAAGTGGAAAAATTATTGATACAATTAAGTGGACAAAGTATTGCATGAAAAGGGCTGGTTGTCAAGCCTCAAAACAAATCCATTCAACCAAAATCATCGAGCCTCAAAACAAAGTCATCAAATTTCATTGTAGAGATATATAAAGATCCATTGAGTAACCTTCCACAGTGAGTGAGAGGTCCTAATCTAAATATAAAAGACTCCTGCATTTATCCTGTGCCAGATAAACAAGATCACCCTGATCCATGTGAAAGACCCTTGCAAAGATTTCAGACTAATAATGATCGATAATAACGAAATATTCTCCTTTCACTATATCTTCTGAGGTTTAAATTTTCATTACCATCATCAAAAGGGTCACATCAGACGGGGTTTTCCTTTTTTGGCTTAGGAGACCTTTCAACAATTTTGAAACTGGCATATTATGATGTTGTGACTATGGGGTTTATATGCAAGGCAACACATTTTTTATCATTTTTATCTATATCGAGCTACCGCTGCAAGTGGTGTTAACAAATTATGTGTAATGATTACAGAGGCATTTTGAAACTAATTACCCCGCTCATGGGGTGAAGGTGCCATTATCCATGCTTATGTATTGTTTTATATATCTAATACTGAATTTTTCCCAGTGTTTTTTCTGGACAATTTCTCTGTGGGATACTGAATTTTCAAAATTTATGGAAGTTTCCATTGCTAAATACTCTATCTGTGGGATCTTCGTTTCTCTGCTTATTACTAAAAATCATGAAGTATTTTTGATGTATAGGCTAGGTGTTTTTTTCCAGGATGCCTCACTGTATGATATATCTTATTGGGTCGTTACAAGGTTTAAATCATGTTTTTTTTTGGGCTTCGTCTTTAGATGTTGGCTGGGTTTTTGTTTTTTCACGGAATGTAATGAATATCTTGGGAGGTTCTTGGAGCTTTTCTTTTCTTGATCAGAGATCAAAGTTGTATGGCAGGTTTTTTGAAAAAATCACCTTTGAATGGAACAATATATAAGCCACTATCTTTTTCATCGTGAAAAAAAAATATCTAATACAATTTTTTTTTCTAATGAAAAAGAAATATTCAATGGCTAGATGAAGACGCTTACCTAGCTAGATGATAATGATGGCTCGAATTCTCGGTGGCGACAACTCCAGTCCAAAACGACAGCTCCAGTCTAAGAAAACGCGAAAACGACAACGCCAAAATGAAAAAAAAAACTCTCGGGGTTTAATAACAACGCCAAAATGAAAAAAACTCTTGGGGTTTAATGACAGCGCCAAAAACAACAGTGCAGAATTTCGGGCAAGTTAAGAATTTCAGGGTTTTATTATAAGAAAAAAACTCTCGGACGAGAGTTAAAAAAGCTCTCGTCCGAGAGTCTTCCCGAGAGTTTATGTCAATACAAATCTCTGATGAGAAAATTCTCAACTCTCGTCCGAGAGAATTTTAACTCCGGTCAATCCCAATCAAACTCTTGGGCGAAACATTAAAAATATCTCGGACGAGATTTTTAAAAACTCTCGGTCGAGAAATAGAGTTGACTATTTTCTCGGATGAGAAATTAAAAATTTCACCCAAATTCTAACCATCCGCCAAAAAGTGTTTCCTAATTTCAGGATTTCAACCCCAATCGAACCCTATGATATGTGGAAGAATGCCTTCAAAGCAAAGGATGGCCTATTCGAATGGTTGGTCATGCCTTTCGGGTTTATGAATGCTCCTGCAACCTTTATGAGGCTGGTGGATGACATCTTGCAGTCCTTCACCAACTCATTTGTAGTAGTATACTTGGATGACATCCTAATCTTCAGCTAGACTTGGGAAGAGCACCTCCACCACATCCAACAAGTCCTCCAAACACTGCAACAACACGAGTTGTGCGCAAATTTGGATAATTGCACTTTTGGAATGGCCCAGGTTCAGTATATGGGGTAAATTATTGATGGGAAAAGGGTGAATGTGGATCCAACCAAGATCCAAGTCATTTGGGATTGGGTAGCCCCACCCACTCTAACAAAGCTCGACAACATTCTGGGTCTTGCTAATTTCTATCACAGGTTCATGTTGGGATTCTCTCATATCACTTGGTCCTTGAATCAAGTCACCAAGGGAGGAGCGAAAGAAAAATTATTTTGGTTTCAATCTCAACAGAAGGCGTTGGGGTACATTATTGATGGGCAGGGGGTGCATGTGGATCCAACCAAGATCAAAGTCATTCGGGATTAGTCAGCCCCACCCACTCTAACAAAGCTCCATAAATTTCTGGTTCTTGCTAATTTCTACCACAGGTTCATGTTGGGATTTTCTCATATCACTTGGCCCTTGAGTCAAGTCACCAAGGGAGGAGCGAAAGAAAAATTATTTTTTCTAAATCTAAATAGAAGGCGTTCGAAGAGTTGAAACATTGCCTTTGCTTTTTCGCAGTTCCCACATTACCATACTTGCAACAACCATTTGAGATTGAGATGGATGCCTATGACTATGGTATTGAGGCAGTTCTTACTCAATAGGGCATCCAGTGGCATATCATAGTGAGACATTGTCCGACACAGTACAAAAGTATACCACTTATGATAAATAGATGTATTCCATTATGCATCCTTTCTGACAATGGAAGCATTACATTTTGGGGAAGGAAACAGTCATCCACATAGACCACCGACCCTTGCAGTTCATACAGACATAAGTGAATTTGTAGAACGATCACCATCAGAAGTGGTCCACATATTTGCATCAATTTCATTTGAACATCAAGTACAAAAAGGGAAACACCAATTATGTCGCAAAACACCTCTGCGGACCACCAATCGTGACGCTAACCATTGTGCTCAAATCTTGTGGGCATGAGACTTATGATTGGTCGCTTATCTACAAGAGCAATCCAAAATTCGGCCACACATACAAGACGCTCTTGGAGGGTAATCGAGTTCCAAATTTTAACCTCCAAGATGCACTGCTATGTCACCTAGGACACCTTTGTGTTCGTTCAAGTGAGCGTGACAAGATGATTTGGGAAGGGTTGCTGGGAATTTCAGGGTCGAGAAAACATTGGCAGTACTGCAGAAGTATTTCTATTGGCCAAACCTTCGACAGGATGTTAGGAAGTACATCAGATCTTGCACTGCCTGTACCATTGCCAAACTGACCATAAAGAAGCAAGGCCTCTATACTTCACTGCCTAACCCTAGTCGAGCTTGGGAATCCATTTCCATGGATTACATGTTGGGCCTTCCTTCTACTAAGCATGGAAACGACTATGTTTTTGTGGTCGTCGACATATTCTCGAAGATGGCCATTATGGCAAACTGCAAGAAGAATATCACAACATAAGCCACTGCTAAAATGTTCTTTGAAAGAGTGTGGGTACACTTTGGGATCCCACAATATATCATCTCAGATGAGGACATCAGGTTCCTTAGTACATTTTGGTCCAGCCTCCGATCAATTTTGGACACCAAGCTCACCAAGTCCACAACTTTCCATCCCCAAACTGATGGCCAGACAGAGGTCGTCAATAGGATGATCGTACACATTCTGTGCATGTTCAACTCAAAGAATCCATGCACATGGGATGAGATCCTCCCCTATGTACAACATAGCTATAACTAGACCCTCCACAACTCAACCAACCACAAAAAATTTCAGGTGGGTTTGGGATTCCATCCACTATGTCCCATTGATGTAGCCATGCCATTTGTAGCTACTCAGGCCAATTCTGCTCATGTCCATTCTGAAGCTACCAAGGTGAAAAACTTCATTGAGTGCATTGAACACATCCACCAACAGGTTCATGGAATATTGGATAGAGCCAATGCTAAGTACAAGCAATGGCATGATCTGCATCGAGTGCCACACAACTTCTAGGTGGGCGCCAATGTGTGGCTACATTTGTATAAGGAGTGCCTCGCTAGACCCCACCACAAGTTTCACCTGCTCCGATATGTGCCATAAACCATCACCAAGGTTGTAGGGGACAATTCCTTCGAGCTCAGTATTCCAACACTCCTTGGTATACACCCAATGTTCAATGTGGACTACCTTCGGCCCTACTTTCCACCTCTACTAGACACATCTGACATGGAAGAAAAACTCACACCAACAGAGTTAAATCCAGACTGCATGGAACAAGCCACAACTAATCAGATTATGGACACACAAATAAATAACACCTGCTAGTAGAGGATCCAACTATATCAAGTTGCCAAAGCAGGCCAATTCCTTCACTATGGCAAGTGGCTCAGCAAGGACCAAGTTCAATAGAAGCTTCCTCATCTCATGGAGGAACTCAACGCAGTGGGGACCATTGCTTCCTAAGGGGGGAGGAATGATCCAGGTGGATATTGGTGGCCATCCTTCTATTCCACTTAGACCCCCACCATTGTTTCTTTCATTTTTTTAGTTCCCTTAATTGTAGCATAATTTACTATTTTTGATAGTTTTTTTTTGGGTCATGAACTTCTGGAGCCATTTTGAGGCCCTAAATGACATTTTTTGGGCATGAAAGGTCTGGAGAATATGAGTCAGAGACTCAATATTCTCTCTTAGAAATTGTATTCCTCATATAGATCATTCGAATGAGGTATCATGTGCATCAAACAAAGATAGTATGCCAATGTTACGACGCTGGGAAATTGATGTACTAATTTACCCCGACAGGGACCATATTCTGGTGTTTCATCTCCTAAGGTTAGTTTTTTGGATCTTTATGGTTTTACATTGTTTCTCAATAATAAATAGGCCTTAGAGCCTCATTGTAACATAATTCAGAGGCATGTAGCCACCACATCTCTTCTTAGAGATAAGCTACCAACACCCTAGCTAGTTTATTTCCATTCTGTTTGTAAGAATATTTCACTTAAGAGATATTAATGAAATCAATTCTTATTTCCATTGCATATCTATGTTTATGTGTATTTCTGTATTTAATTTCCTTCTTGCATAATTCCAGATCAGTCCCATGTATCGGGACCCATTACTACTTTTCTTTTCCTCATCACTTCTACAAAGGTATCAGTGGCTAGCCCGAGATTTTTGTAAATATCTACAAGTGTGCTTAGAGAGTGCCTAAATATTTTTAATATTTCTTGACTCTCTGTAGGGAGTTTAAAACTCCCAAGATCTTTCATCAATTTTAAATAATATGTTCAAACTTTTGTAATGTGCATTGTTGGATGTTTGTTTCCCAAGGTAAATAATCAGGAATTTCAGATGGATAAGTCATGGTTTGTGTACTTGACCTTCTTCTTGAAATACGCAATCTGGCCTATATATTTTTTGAGAAAATTTTTCACCCTCTGCATCAATATATAAAATTATGCATAAATAAAAAAAACATGTGAAAACATGTGAAAACATTTGTACAAATTTGTTTTTTAACCATTAAAAAAATTATATAAATAATTTAACAAATTAATAATCATGGTAATAATATTCAGATTAATTTCCACCTTGAGATGGCTGAGCAGCATCATGCCCACCCAGATATGGTCCAAAACCAGCATGACCGCCCATTGATTGGCCACCACCCATTGGTTGAGAACTAGAATTACCACCCATTGATTGGCCACCAGGGGAATGTGTACCACCACCCTCACAAGATTGGCCACCACCTATTGATTGGCCAACAGGGGAATGTGTACCACCACCACCACCCTCACGCGATTGGCCACCACCTATTGATTGGCCAACAGGGGAATGTGTACCACCACCACCACCCTCACGCGACTAGAGTGAAGCCTAAAAAAAATATAGAATTTCTAATCAATTCAAATATACATACATGTAGATACATACATACATATGATAGATTATATTATGTGAACCATACAACGATTGCGTGAACCATGGCCCTCCATTTATTGAGTAAATACTATTTTCCTCCGAACTTCTAAAAAATGAAATTTATTAAAAATTAATTTAACTCACTAAATTTATAGAAAATCAATTCCATATGCATACGTGTATGTATGGGAATAAGATTATATATTAAAATATCATTTAGAAACTTTCACATTTAATATAAATACCATGAACATGACAGACATCCCTCGATCCATGATCCCCCTCTCTTGTAGGGGCATGGGACTCTATTGACGTTCTCTTAGAAGTATCACATGGAAAATCATCATCCTCCATGTTATATATATATATATATATATACAAAGACACACATGATGCTTAAAGCCTCGAAGAATCACGTGGAAAATGATCATGCATGATATATATGGATATATACAAATACATAGATACACGATGTTTAAAAAGTTACCTCCTGAATTTACAATTGTTTTTAAATTACTATTTAAAAATATTTAAAAATAATTCAAAAAAGTGATGTAATTTATAGAAATGTTGGAACACATTTTGAAGCACAAATTGATGCATAAAACTCTATTGAAACAAAAAATTGTTGAATTCACACACATTTTGAAAATTAAATGCAAAATTTTCTAAAACATGAAGTTCACCAAGTTGTGCTTACATAGTGGGTGCACATTTTGAAAATTAAATACAAAATTTTCTAAAACATGAAGTTCACCAAGTTGTGCTACATATTGGGAGTGCACTAGGTATATAATTGAAAAAAAAATATGGTCATTAAAAATGACACATTTATAACTAAAAAACACAGACATATCAAAGGTATCTTACAATGTCCATCAATAAATTTTGATGGAGAGTGTTTCAAGACTAATTCATCTTTGACAGAAGAATCTTGAATTGGCATTCCCCCAGACATCTTATTAAAATTTGCATAATGTCTTATACTAAATGATTGAAATTGTCTAACAATATTGTTTGATTTTCCATGCAGTTGTTTTAGCCTCTCCTTCTTAACTTGGTACATGCCTTTCATCTGGTTGCACACAAGTTCAGAATTGGTGAAAACTACAAATCCATTGGATCCAATACTCCTAGTAACTTGTTCCCAAGCCTTCTATCAATGCAATATAATATGCTTCATTGTTTTTTGTTCTTCCATGTATATTCATTTTCCTTTGGAGGATTTTTTTTGTCGCATTATTACATAGAAAATATGTAATCACTACTTTCCCTAGATCGGGATAACAAGAAATGTATATGCATAATGTCCATTTTTCAACCATGTTTACTGGGATTTTTGATCCCTGAAAAAAACCAATTCAATAAAATATTAAATGAAAATTTATTGCAAATTCTTTAGTTTATGGGAGAAATGACATGTACATGGTTTCCAAAAACACTAAGACCATCCCTGCATTTAGCTATTTAAGTTTTATAATAGTTTACTTCCAATGAAAATGAGTAACAACACATCCTAGCCATTATGGTTGGTGAGGTGATAATGGACACCTATGAGGTGTATGACGTGTACAATCGAATAGTAATTTTGGAGGTGTATGGCATGTAATCGAAAATTATAAACATAGATTTCAAATGAATATGTAGAGTGCTTGTGGGTAAACCCATTACCATATTCTTATGCTTTCTATGCGAACAAAATAGCGACCTGAAAACCAAGAAGATGAGGGATATCTTGAAGTAAATAATTGCACATTTATGCAAAAAGTGCAACCCCAAAATAATTTTTAATATTGTGGTTGCAATTCCGAGGAAGCTAATAAAAAAGTTTTGGAAATTATATTATTGAGGATTTAAATATTATTCAAATGAATATGTAGAGTACTTGTGTGCTAAACCCATCTTCGTATGTAGAGTGCTTGTGTGGTTTAAATTCATCTTCATTTCAGACCATATTCTCATGATTTCTATCCAAACAAAATAGTGTCATGACAACCAAGAAGATTAGGGATATATTAAAATGTTGAATTTTTTGAATGGTAGCTGACATGTAGTCATCCCAAATCATAGGTGGTTTATTTTAAGGATTCTCCCTTCTATTATAGTTATGATCCACATGGGAATGTAACTAGATTGATGGATTTTGATCAATTCTTCAATGATGACTATAGAGTAGTAATGACTAGACTAGTGATGAATTCTCTTTTGTCAATACCATTAAGAAGTTTCGCTGCTTTCTTATTGGAAAACACACTGCAACCTTGAGAAATATATAAATCCCCCAAAAGTGCCTCTTTTTGCTGTCAAATTGTCATTGTCCCATACCTTCCTCTCAGGTAATCTTGTTCATTGGTCAACTAAGAAACAAGAACAATATTTTTCAATATCTACTGCTCATATCGTAAAAGGGAGTGATTTGTCTATCCACCTAGCTCAACATGCTGAGCCTAATGAATATTCTAGCAATGATGATGAGTATTTATCTGATTTGTTTGTTATTTATTTTGAGAATGTAGACGTTGATAATAATCCTCATTATCATTATATTTTTTCTTATTTGTAGAATGAGAGTTTCCCTCCTTATCTTGGAAGTCATGAAAGGAGGAGATTTATATTAGAAGTGCCGAAGTATGTCATATTGGGTACTTTATTGTTCCACAGATATGTAGATGGCATGTTTATGTGTTGTGTAGACAAAGGGAATGCTCAAAGCATGTTGAGAGCCCTTCATGGTATAGCCACTCAGTCCTTTCACATTGGTAGGACCTATAACAACACCCTTATTTCCACTTTCAATCTTCCCAAAACAGGACTGCAATGATGTTGTGTAGAGACATCTTTAGGCAATCATCTGGTTTTAGAAGCAGTCTCATGGAGTATTTCAAATGCAAGAAGAATACTTATCTGTGTTTGTCTTCATATGGTGTAGTTTGATAAGTCCACCATGACAGGGCTATGTTTTGAAGTCTGTTATATTATTAATATATTTTTGGAAGACTCTATCTATGACTATTTATATGGAATGCTTCATCAAACATTTTGTGAACATTTAAATCTAGGCTAGTGTGTTGTTTGGCTTTAAGCTTATAACTCGTGTTTTTTTTCATTTTACATTCAGGAAAGGGAACATTTATCTACAGTTCGATAAAATAATTATTTCACTTTTTCACTTAAAGTGCACTAAGATCCATATATTGCAATGTATATAGGTTTAGCTCTCACTGGGAATAATTTTGGGACTGATACTTCAAACAAATTAGAGGATATTGACGACCTTCTAGCTATGGATTTGAAGTCTCTGTGGACAAATATGCTGGTAGAATTAGTGGAAGGTTATCAAATAGATGAAATACCTATGTCAAATTACCATGTCACTTTATATTGAGAGTTGGATGATTCTTTTTGTTTCTTTATATTTTATTTTCCATTGGGAAGGCTGCTATTGTGGGACTGGGTTCATCAAATCAATAGAGAGAAGGTGCCTAGCTGTGTATTTGAAGATTATTTGAACAACTAACAATCTATTTTTAGAAATTTTTTATTTATTTCTATGAGTGCTTGCATGCCTCAAAGTATTATAGAAGTTCTGTTTGATGCTTTTATCCATCTTACTAGTATGAGTGTTGGAAACCTTAAGGTTACAAGGCAGTTTTAAGGTTGATTAGATCAATCTAACTTTTGAATGTTGTAGAAGCATGTGAAGAATGTAACCTTTTAATCTCGATTTTATTTTTAATTTTCCCATTCTTTTCATTAATATAAAAAACATTTTGTTAGGTCATAAATTTATCAATTGGATTCAGGGGAAAGTGTTCATTTCCCTAGAATGCAGCATGCATAAATTACAGGAGCCTTAATAGGACAGGTTGGGCCTTCCATCCATGGATAGGTCAACGGGACAAACTGCCTTACCTTTCTTATGAAAAATTCTTTGAGGGCCATTGAAAATGGATTGGATAGGTTCATCACCATGTATTACAAAGTTAGGGATATGGATTATTCCTCAACAACAATGACAAACATCTGTGTGGAGTTGGATAGTAAAGAGTCTCCTTAATGGAATATACATTAAATTTGGAATCATGGAATGTATGCATATCCTTAAATATTCATATATTTTCATTTTCCAGTTCTTACAGGACTACATAGCTCAAGGTTCAGGACCGTTCTTTATGACTTCTTTTCCAGGGAATTATAAGATATGTGACCACAAGGATCAAGATTGTAATATGTTCATTCTTATAAAGAATGGATATGATAAAAGATATTATGTATTATGGTTTCACTATTAAGGTTTTATTCTAGAAGAGAGTCTATCCAGAGCACATAGTGGTGAAGGGACATAGATAATATAAGAAGGATAGACATGACTAAGACTACATGTGGATATTGAATCCTAGACTAATGGGGTGAGCAAGGATCTCTCTCATTGGGAGAAGTTTTTGGATATATTCCATTTACAGAATTGGAGCACTATTTATTATGAATATTATAATTATGATTAGTATTATAAATTGACTCTATGTTTATTAAAGCTAGATGAGATTGGAAAGAAATCAGAAATTGCAAAAGAAAGATTCAATGAATTGGAATATATTACTTGGGTAAATCCCAATAATCAGGCAGAATAGGAAATGAATATGCCTTAATTAGTTGGCAGAGCCTACAAATAAAGAACTAATAATGAATTTATTCCCTCCCATTCCTCTATGTGTTCCTATCTGATATTGGCATCTTTACCCGGCTATAAAAAAATATCCTTAACTATCCTTAACGTTATGAAAATATTATTTTGAAAACTTTATTTCGAAATAGGGTTGAATATATCAAATGAGATTTTATTTGAAAGAAGCAAATTCCATGATAAACTTTGAATGGATATTATTAAAACCACCATTATTTCCAAATATGGTTGAATATGTTAAATGATATAACTTTGAATGTATATATTAAATGAGGTTTTATTTAAAAGAAGCAAAGTTCACGGAAATGATAGGATAACCATATAGTAATGAAAGGGATCTAATCCATAACCAGTTAAATATGCTTCAAGCTCATGTTCATAGTTAGCTTGAATCCATATTCACCTAATTAATTTGTACTATTGCTGTAAGTATAACGATTCAATACATAGATTATGGAAAATATGGTTTCATCATAGATAAAACCTTAGTTAATAGTTAGATCAAAGCGTGTTAGTATAAATATTAATCACAAATTATGCATGAGATTACATCCTATATATCACGCAACCTATTAATCGTATTAGTACAATATCACTATTCAGGGCATATGTGTTATATCATCCTTATTATGGAAACATCCATATGAACATAGCTTAACAACTCAGAGTAAGTAGATATGAGTGGTATTCTCATTGCATGTATTACTCTTGTAACTAACGTGGATAGGTGAGTGATTCCCATTGAAAGTTTCTTATGATATATTGTACATGAAATACTGATATTGTGACTATCATTGTTTTGATTACACATATCGAGCTTAGTAATACATATGGAAAGAATAAACACTATGATATCCATGGTGTTGGGTATGTGTTATATTCTTTCCATGACTAAGCACACGCAGGGGGGTAAGAGGGGGGGTGATATCCCCCCTTGTCGGGGTCTGAGGCAGTGCTCGGCGAAAATTTTTTGGTTCTTAATTTCCGGTGGGTAGTCTGCGCCCATGGTTTTGTGCATGGTTTTTCACATGGTTTTGGGGTACGATGGTTTTCAACCCCTGGTGTTTTTGTAGATCCAGTCAAGGGAACTACGGTTATGTTCTAATCTAGGGTTAATGGATTGGGGTTTATGTATGCTTTGACATGTATATATATGTGTTGTAACACTAAAAGGAAGATAATGAAAAATCAAGTTGGTTGTCTCGATTTGGGATCCAGGGGAAAATATCTGTGTTTATCTGTTTTATGTTTTATGCTCTCATTATTGTTTATTTTCTGTTATAAGATTCGTGTGTAGATAATTTCTATTCAGGGTTAAAACCTACATCTGGTATCAAAGCAGTTTCAGCTTCAAGGGGACGCCTTTGCTGCTGAGGGTTTTTTTTTTTTTTTTGCTTTGGCTTGTGGTAGACCCTGTTCAGTGGGAGATCTGCGGGATTGATTCTTGCGGTGAAAGAAGATGGCAAGCGGCGGGAAGATAGAGATCGAGAAATTTAATGGTCAGAGTTTTGAGTTATGGAAGCTCAAGATGGAGGATCTACTGGTGGATAAAGATCAGTGGATCGCGGTAGATCCAGGTACTAAACCAACGGCAATGTCAGATGAAGACTGGAAGAAACTGGATCGGAAGGCTAAGAGCACAATATGGTTGTGTCTCAGATTCAGTATTGTTGAATGTATCTGGGGAAGCTACGACGAAGAATTTGTGGTAAAAACTTGGGACTTTGTACCAATTCCAAGTTCTCCTTCCATGCTTGTTCCTACGGAAAGATAAAGTAGCCCGAGGATGAAGGATGGAGACTATGATGACAAAGAATTTTAATGCCTTCAATATTGTTGTAAGTCAATTTTCATCTGTTGATATTAAAATATCAAACGATGATAAGTGCATCAATTTCTTGTTTTCACTACTAGATTCGTGGGACAGTCTGGTTATTGCAATAGGTAGCAATACAACTACCTTGAATTTTGATGACATTGTCTTAGCCTTGCTATCAGAGGAAGTGAGACAGAGAAATATGGAGGGTCAGAATGGAGATGCCCTATCTGTATGAGGAAGGTCCCATAACAGAAACAAGAATAAGGTTTCGAGTGGGAGATCTAAATCTAGAGGGGAATTTAGGGGGAGATCTAAATCTCCTGGAAAGTTTGTAAAGGTGTGTTGGAAATGCGGAAAGGAAGGGCACTAAAAAAAGGACTGCAGATCTAAAGCTCCTGAGAAAGGAAAGGGATCTGATGATGCTCCTTCTGCAGAGGCAAAAACCACCTCAGATGAAGGTGGAGATGTGTATTTGGCTTCTTCTTCAAATACACATGTAGATCATGAGTCATGGTTGATTGACTCAGGTACATCCTTTCACTTCACTCCCCATAGGGATTGGTTCTGCGAGTATGAGAAATATGATGGTGGTGATCTCTTCTTAGGGGATTATAGGAAGGCCAGAATCGTTGGACGTGGAAAGGTCAAGCTGAATCTGCAAGGTCGAAGGATTAGAACACTTCCTAGTGTTCTGCATATTCCTGCATTGGCCAAAAATCTGATTTCTGTAAGCAAGATGGATGATGCAAGTGTAAAAACAGTGTTCGATAAAGATGCCTGAAAGATGGTTTGAGGAGCACTAGTATTAATGTGGGGAGTTTGGACTAGAACTCTGTACAAGCTACAAGGTAGCACTGTTATTGATGGGTGTAATAGTTCTATGGTTCCTAAAAGTGGAGTGGAAAGCCTAGCTGTCTCTGGAGAAAAGACCATGCTATGGCATCAAAGGCTTGGACATATTGGAGAGAAGGGCCTTCGGATATTGCATAGAAATGGTATGGTAGAAGGTAAAACAATTGCTCTCAGATTTTGATTGCATCTATCAGTATAAGGGAAGCATAATCGAGCATTTTCCGTGCTAAGAGGGCGAACAAGATATTAGAACTTGTGTACAGTGATGTGTTTGGACCTGTGTCAGTTCCATCACTGGGAAAGTCTGTGTACTATGTTTCATTCATAGATGACTTCTCAAGGAATACATGGATATATTTCTTGAGGAAGAAATCTGAAGTCTTTGACAAATTTAAAGAATTTAAGGCTCTGGTGGAAAACCAGACAGAGAAGAAGATAAACGCGTTGAGGACAGATAATGGTGGGGAGTTCTGCAAGAAGGAATTTGAAGAGTTCTGTAAGAAGTGTGGTATAGCATGGCAGAAGACTACTCCATACACACCTCAGCAAAATGGAGTTGTAGAAAGAATGAACACACCAATGTAAAAGAAAGAAGTATACCAGCATCACCGGGTTAGGGACAAAGAATTCTGGCAGGGGGAGGGGTGGCGTGAGACTGCATGCTATCTGGTCAACAGATCACCTTCATCAGTGTTGGAGGATAAGACTCCACATGAGGTGTGGACTCGTAAGAAACACTCTCTTTCACATCTAAGGGTATTTGGATGTGATGCATATGTACATGTTCCAAAGGAGAAAAGGACCAAGTTGGATAATAAATCTGAAAGGTGCATCTTTATTGGGTATAAGGATGGTTTAAAAGGTTACAAGTTTTGGAACTCGGAAAAAAGGAAGTTTTTGTACAGCCGAGATGTGGTGTTTAGAGAGGTGAAAGATGTTGTTAAACATGAAGTCATACCAAATGAAACTGAGAAGATAGAGTTTGAGGTAAAGGAGGATGAATCAGACTCTACAACAGAAGAAGATTCGGAAGAGGAAGAGCCACAAACTCCAACTATGAGAAGATCATCTCGGGAAAGAAGACAACCAGAAAGGTATAGTCCATCTGCTTTCTATTCAGGTTTTTCCTTAACTATAACTGATGATGATCCTAGAACTATCAAGGAGGTAGTAGATTCAGAGGATGGAAAACTCTAGAAGGAGGCCATGGTTGATGAAATGACATCCTTGCACAAAAATGAAGCATGGGATCTGGTGGAGTTGCCGGCTGGAAGGAGGCCCATTGGGAGCAAATGGGTGTTTAAAAAGAAGATGAATGTAGAAGGAAAGGTGGAGAAATACAAAGCTCGGTTGGTAGAAAAAGGTTATTCCTAGGTGTTGGGAATTGATTTTGGTGATATTTTTTCTCCTATTTCCAAGGTTACTTTTATTAGATTACTTTTATCTGTTGTTGCTGCATTTGATTTTGAGATAGAACAGA
The DNA here is from genome assembly GCA_034641835.2 of Pinus albicaulis. NCBI lineage: Eukaryota > Viridiplantae > Streptophyta > Pinopsida > Pinales > Pinaceae > Pinus > Pinus albicaulis. Next base: position 861,685,000 of record CM076575.1, on the reverse strand, counting down.
TGGATGTGAAGACAACATTTATTCACGGTGATATAGAAGAAGAGATCTACATGAAGCAACCTGAAGGCTTTATGGTGAAGGGTAAAAAAGACCAAGTATGTAGGTTGAAGAAGTCTCTATATGGGTTAAAACAGTCACCAAGGATGTGGTATCAGAAATTTGATACCTATATACGGGGACTTGGCTTCAACAGAATCAAGGAGGATCATTGTGTTTATTTTAAATTAATTGGTGACCATGTTATTTATTTGGTCTTGTATGTGGATGATATGTTGTTGATTGGAAATGACAAAGAAATTATCCAAGATTTGAAGACCCAACTGTTCTCCAAATTCGACATGAAGGATCTTGGTGCTGCAAACTATATTTTGGGCATGTAAATTAAGAGAGATCGGGCAAAGAGGAAGCTCTGGTTAAACCAGAGGAAGTATGTCGAGACTATATTGCAGAGGTTCAATATGCAGGATAGTAAACTAGTGAATGTTCCTATTCCTGTAGGTGTAAAGCTATCTGCTGAACAATGTCCCAAGACACAAGAAGAAGAGGAGGATATGTCCTGTGTTCCATATGCAAGTGCAGTGGGTAGCCTGATGTATGCAATGGTCTGTACTAGACCAGACATTGCACATGCAGTGGGAGTATTGAGCAGGTTTATGTCAAACCCAGGGAAGGAGCATTGGACAGCAGTGAAGCAGGTATATTTACGTGGCACTAGTAATTATGGCTTGTGCTACCAGGGAAGACCAGGATTTAGAAAGAATGCTGACATTCGTGTTTTGTTGACGCAGACTGGCCTGATCCGGACCAAATAAGATCTGGGTATGTGTTTAACCTATTTAGAGGGGCAAATGGGCTGATGAGAAGACAGCCTGAGGGTTTTTTCAACATGCGTGCTGCGAATATAGTGCCACCAAGGCATGAAGAATGGCTGCGTAGAGATTGTGTCTGGCATAGGGTTGGTACAAGAAGCTATAAGGATAGACTGTGATAGCCAAAGTGAAATTTTCTTGGCTAAGAACCCTGCTTATCATTCAAAGACAAAGCACATTGACGTTCAATATCACTTTGTTAGAGATATGGTTGAGGCTAAAACAGTGTTGTTGGTAAAGGTGGACACTCTGAAGAATGTTGCAGATGCATTAATGAAGTCTATGAGCACTCAGAAGTTCTCTTGGTGTAGAGAAACAATGGGTGTTGAAGAATTGGGCCAATGACTAAGCTCTCCTATGGCCCTCTGCGGAAAGAAAACAACAAGTGGGAGAATGTTGGGTATGTGTTATATTATTTCCACGACTAAGCATGCGCGGGGGGGTAAGAGGGGGGGCGATAGCCCCCCCTGTCGGGGTCTGGGGCAGTGCCCCGGTGAAAATTTTTTGGTCCTTAATTTTCGATGGGTAGTCTGCGCCTATGGTTTTGTGCATGGTTTTGCACATGGTTTTGGGGTACGATGGTTTTCGGCCCTTGGTATTTTTGTAGATCCAGTCAAGGGAACTACGGTTATGTTATAATCTAGGGTTAATGGATGGGGGTTTATGTATGCTTCGACATGTATATATATGTGTTGTAACACTAAAATGAAGATAATGAAAAATCAAGCTGGTTGTCCTGATTTGGGATCCAGGGGAAAGTCTTTGTGTTTATCTGTTTTATGTTTTATGCTCTCGCTATTGTTTATTTTCTGTTATAAGATTCGTGTGTAGATAATTTCTGTTCAAGGTTAAAACCTACACATGGAATACACTTATACAATGTAACCAAAACGTTTGATTAGGGTAATGCTTATAGCTTAGAGATTACTACGAGTTTCAATGAACTCTATCTATACATTATATCTAATGGAAACTATGGTGTATTATGTTTATATGCGTTTATTTTACCTAATCAAGAGGATAAGCTTGACCAATCTGAAACAATGAATACAAAATATTAGTATTCTAGGTATGGTAATAGCTCTTAACATGTATGGAATCAATACTACCAGTAATTACACTTATCTTGGCGCTTATGAGCTTGCTTGAATATACATTAAACCCAAGCACTTTTATTAAAATGCTATTGTTACTTATTCGTGAGGTTGAATACAAAGTAAACATGTATGTTTTAAATATTCACTAATGGAATCATAGGAATACTATTGTTATTATCACCTTTATTAGGGATAATCCACTACCTATACCGAGTAATTATTGGTATTGTGTTTATCTATGATAATGTAAGTATGAATGTTGTATGAATCGTAACAGTTTGATGATTTCACATATCACATTAGTATGGTGTATAAGGGTTCAAATCTTATTACTAGTACCATGTTAATAGTTACATCTATCTTATATACGGGCTTTGTTTAAACTATTATAGATACATGATTACCATGGAAAGGGGTTAACTAAGAACAAGAGAAGATGATACTCATTATCGATGTTTACCTAATTAGCAGGATAGAGTATCATAATGAAACTTGGTGAGTAATAAATACTAGTAGGATCGCCTGTATTCACATAAACTTAAGCATGTTGATGCTGACTTAGCTTACACTCTTAGCTTGCATAAGCTAGAATCACAAGTGTCATGATCCTTATACCTCAACTTACACTATATTTTTACATATATTATGCACATTCACTTGATCACTACTATGTGTAAGCTTTGATACGAGTTAGTTATGTAAAGTATGTGTGTTACTTCTATATTGAGTCTATTACAACTTATTGATATTGTAGATACTATCCCACTTATTATGGAGAAACTGTACCTTATTAACCACACTAAGTGAGTTAAGATATACCGGTAATGATTGATATATTATTGATATTACTTATACTTCTATAATATTGGATATGTATACATGTTGCAAGTATGATCAAATTTCTCTCTATGAATACGTTTCATGTATAAGCTCTGTGATTACTGTGATTTCACTCTATACCTTACCTCATAAGCATGCAATTTTTTATATTATAGAGAATACATAGCTTGAACACCATTAAATGCGTACCAATCCTATTTCTTTCTTTTGCTTATTCGTTGTGTCATCGCCAAATCAATGTATTGTATTGGTTCAATTTGGTGTAGAGATAGTCAAGTTAAGGTAAGCAATGGTTATCATACTATATAGTGTATCACCTTACTAAATAGGGGTTTAAATTAACCTTATAATATGCATATTTTCCCTAATGGATTTGCTAATATAAGCTAAATGACACATCATATGTGGATTATAAGATGAAAAAGCCTCCATGTATGGGAATAACATAGTAATCATACTAACCTATCATACCACTAGTACTTTCCATATACAACATGCATGGTATAAGCTAACCTACGATCATATATGGTTTTCTATGTTATTCATAGTAATCATAACACTAGCGCACTTTTATAAACTAAGCTTTTATTACATCATAAGTATTGCTCATATTACTTATCCTGTTCTTATGGTTATACTTTACGTGCTTTTATTCATAACAAGTGCTTACATATTACTCATACTTATCACTATATTAGGGAAATCCTTACCATGTGTTACCAGATTAATGGGATTCAACTATTCACACACATTAATGGAATCACTTCTATGTATAATCTTATTATTTCATTGAAAGTATTATCTCAATTCATACAATGATATCATGGTATTACTAGTGGGCAACAACTATAACTACGAGTGTAATCATCACTATATATGTAATTACACATGATATCTTTTTATACACGTCATATTAGCGTAGGTTACCATTATCCTTGTATTGCAATCAATTATACACCCTCTATTATGGAGAGTATCATCACCATTATAATTCCATAAGTAAACATGAACTATCAACTATAATGGTAAAACATAGGGTAAAGTATGATCACCTTTATCTATAATAGCTAGTATTGTTGCCATGATAACCCATGTATTATGCATAGTGATATAAAAACTTGTGCAAGTTAAACTGAGCTTGTTGTTTAATTCATAAGCTTATCCGTAATCAGATCAATGGTGTTTAATCATTCCATATAAGCTACTAGTATAGAATCATAGTACCATCCCTATTTAAGCTAAGCTAGTAAGCAATATTACACATGTACTGTTCAATCTTGTATAATTTGTAAGCATTAACCTAATAAAATAAATGGTATTGGGATTCCATATCATCTGTTGCTTGTAGAATCAATATGTATTTTGTATATTCAACCAATCTGATGGAGTTACTAGTATGATTCAAGTAATAGATAAAGTATAATGAAACACACAATAATTATTTGAATATATCCATTCAAGGTTATATAATTTAATATATTCAACCATATTTGGAAATTTTTATTACCTAAATCTACCTCAGGCTGAAGGAAGGCAGAGTTCAGGGTAACATCAAACCACGCTCAGTCTGGTAGCTATCCCTACCAGATCAGGAGAGGGCTCTCTCCGGGTCAATCCCAGCAAAGATAATAAATAGGGTCGAGATGACTTGAAATAAAAGCTAATTTTAGGCTAGGTATATAAGTAAAAGAGTTTGATTTTGATTTTGGGGGTTTTTTTTGGAATCAAAGGGAAAGGAAGTTTTGGATCCGGGGAAAAGGCCTATTTTTTGCAGAGTTCTGATTGGGGCAAGGAAGGCAATTGTTTTGATGCTTTAGATTGAATGAATTAATAGTTCAGACTGGTGAGGAGCTAAAGAGGGCAAGAGGCTTTCAAGAATCCTCTTCAAACAGATGAAAACATGGAAAATTAAACAAAACTGAAGGTAGAGCAAAGCAATCTAATGAATTCCACCTTTATCACTCATTTGTTTAATTTAAGAAGAAAGGAGAAGGGAAATGAAACACTTAAAACATAAGTGAACTTACAATTACAGAGAGAAATACACCATCAAACCATAGAGCCACAAGGATCCCAAAGAGTGCTGCAAACCCTGGTCTATTCCTTTGCCAAAATTGCAGAGATGAAATGTACAATGAAGTGCCAAGCAATCCCAAATGTCCAACCCTGAAAATGACTGATGAATTACATGATATAGACAAGCCTAACTCATCCCCATGCCTCTAGGGGTCAAGCTCACCATTCTAGGAGCCGTTCAACAAGATCTAAACTAAGGACTGGAAAATAGGAAATGAAACAACTTGCCTCTATAAGATAGGAAACTAATTCATTCAGTTACATTTCACTTTTTGGTGAATGAATCTACTTGGATGAGAAAAAATGTGCCAAAATTACATCAAAGTAATGAAATTACATCAGGTTACATCAAGAGTTCCACATTTGAAGATAAAAAATTCAAACTGGCCAAAATTAGGCGAAAATCTAAGCTGCTGAGTGAAAAAGGAGCCAAAATTCCCAATGCGCCGTGCCTGAAATCTCTATGCATCACACCACTTTGGAGCTAATTTTGAGGGCCTTCCCGAAGTCCAAATTGAGTACAGAATAGCTCGTTGGAAATATCTGCATGTCTACTTTCCAACCCAAGTGGAATTTCTAAATATGGTTTCTATTTGACACTCCAAAAATGAGTTCTCCCAACACTGCTTCATGTGTGTCCAAAAAGTGGCAGAAAGGTCATTTTTAGGGTGTTCTTGACCCTTCAGGCAACCCAAAACTTGTCAAAATCCTTCAGTAATGGGTAGGAATGCATAAATTTTGATGAAAAATCTAGAAATGCAAATTTTTCCTCAATAAGAGCTGCCAATTATAAGCGCGCACCAAGTGGCGCTACGCGTCGGGCGAAAAAATCTGTGTTAAGGCCAAAAAAAATCAAAATTGACAAAAATTTTCCCAAATTTCTTGAAATTTGGGCTGAATGTCCACCATCAAGCACTATTTTGATCCAAAGAAGATTCAGCCAAAATTTGGAGTCTATCAAGCCTTTTGCGACGCTTTAACGCCCTCTTTAGCTTTGCCTTCAGGATCTTGATTCGTGCCTTGCAAACATGATTTCTCGCCCAATAATGATTCTTCATGTGCCTGAGCATGTTATTTTCCTTTTTGGCCTTCTAGGTTCATGTAGTTTAGTGGTGGAATCACTATCTCAATCATAGGATGTATCAGTATCTGTCTCCATGATGTCCAAGGTGTATGCAAGGTCTATGTTGTCTTGTATGAGAATTTTAGTGTTTTTGGATTCGATTGCCAGATATGTGTCAAATGGGAGGGAACATGGAGGAATAGGGTAATGAAAATGATGGGCTATAATCAAGTTAAATTGTGAGTTTTCCACTTGAAATCTATGTGTTGGGACAACCACTTAGCTATTTGGGATAACTTGGGATTTGATGGAAATTTACAAGTGCTATGGGGACAATGGGAATGGGATAGGGATGATTTGACTTTAGGGATGTCAAGAGATAGGGGAATGAGGACTGTGGTGAGAAAATAAATAGTGAGTAGGGGGAAAATGAGGTAAGCGAAATGTAAATATTTGACACCAAAATCAATTTCAAAACCCTAGGAGCATTTCTTAATCAAGACAATAGGGTTTGAGTTTTTTGCATTTAAATTCTCATACCAACACCAAGCCCTTCTTAAGAGCAATGAGGAAGTGGCTTTGACTTACTTGAACAAGGAGAGACCAAGCAAAATTTGATGGGTTGGAAGAAACAACAAAAAAATTTCTTTCTGCCATGTGCGTCACACAACAACCCAATGCGTAGTGCCACAACCCAATGCATAGCGCCTTTTTGCAGGAGGATTTTGGAGGCCTTCCTAGTGTCCAAATTGGATTCGAGATAGATTTTAGGAAATATTATTGAGTCTAATTTCCAACCCAACTAGAATTTTTCAATTTGGAGTTCATTTACCCTGTCAAAAATCAAATCTCCCAAGACTGGTCAAAATGTGCAAAATGAGGTTGCCTCAAGGAAGAGTGCTGTTGCAGTCAACTTTTGAAGGTCTTCCTCAACTCCAAATTGAGCTCATGATAGCTCATTGGAAATATATTTGTGTCAAGTTATCATTGGAAACATTAATCAACTCATTTTTCCAACCAAGCTAGGAGAAATCTTGATTTTCCCAAGGTAACTTCAGAGGTGCATCAATTCTCTTGAGGCAACAGTATTTTTGACACTTATATAAAAAATGACACCTGTATAAAAATTGAAGGAGGTTTTTATTCCTTGGTGTATTTTAGAGAAAAACCTCTCTCATTTTTCCTAAATTCATCTTTTATTGCTCAGTAACATCATTGGAGTAAAACCTATCCCGATGTGTGGAACAAGGGATTTGTTGAAATGAAGAAAAATGAAGGAGATAAGGGGCTTATAAATTATTGAGAAAATTTTTGGAAGTAGGGAGGGATGTTAGGAAGTATGGGAAAGTGGAATTTCAGAGATTGAGTGAGGGGAAGGGGTCCAAAAGGGCAAAACACAGGCCTAGCCTAGAAAATTGCCAAGTTGTAGCAAGAAACTAGGGTTTGTGCGAAAGTGATGAATTTGGGGGATCTCAGTGATGGGAAGTGTTTAATAAGGTACATTAAGGATAAGGGAAGGTGTATGAAAATTAGGATACAATTTTTGCTGATGATTTGACCATCCAAGAGAAATTACCTCCAAAACCCTAGGAGAGGGAAATGAACCTTACCTAGGCACAACTGAAGCATGAACAAGGTGTAAAATGACCCTTGGAACTTGAAATGATGATGAAACCCTTTGAATGATGGTACACTCAGCTGAATGGTAACATGGACTGACATTTTAACAACTTTGAAAAGAGTCAAAACAAACCCTAGATCTAATACCTAGTGACCAAATTTTTCTTGAAGACTCATTGAAATGACAAAATTTGACCTTGACACCTTAAAATCACTTTGTAAGAGCATGTTCAATCACTGGAGGAAGGCTGCAAAGGCTAACACTAACATTGGCTCCAATGGGGATGGTAGCTCCTTGGAGGTGCCAAGAATGGCAGATCTTTGGGAGAGAAGACAGTGCCTTCATCCATTGGGCAATGGAGTCAAAAACTCAAGCTAAAATGCATGACTGAAAACTAATGACTTGACAACACAAATTGACTTTCACTTAACTAAAAACTAACTCGATAATTAAATACAACCAAAAAACTGGAAAATATTCTCAATATGAAGCTTATTCATCAAAACCTACTCTAATAGTTTCATTCATCACCTGATCAAGTGAAATGAAACAACCAATGCAACCAAGTAAGTATTACAGCTGCTATTTGAATTCTCCGCAAGTGCTCATTTATGACAAACAAGAGAGAACTACTGAAAGGCAACTCCCATGAAAACTGGTGAACAGATCCGTTGAATACTATGGATTCTCTATTTGCCTCCAAAAACACTGCATCAGGATCTCGAAATTCCTGCACACTGGGACTTAGCTCATCCAATGGATTACTTCTCTTTTCCTCATACCATGAATGCAAACTTTGATTTGAGCTTTGTGACGAGACTCCTGCTAAAAATGACAAAGAGACTGGCTTCCAGATCAAGTTTGTATTAGTGCACGTTTGAAGCTCACATGTAGTCAATGGAGAAAGGCTTTGACTGCAGACATCATCCAACACATCAACTATTGGATCGTGAAAAAATTGAAAAGACTGCTGCAACCCATTTTCTATTGTTTCTGATGAGATTACATGATTTCCTACGGGCTGCTCATTTGAATATTTACCATGCAATTTACCCTTCAAAAACTGAAATGATTCAAAACAAAATGGTACGGAATCATCTTGTATCATTTGATCATACGTGCCAGCTTCCAAGTCTTCATCTGCAACTTGAAAATCAATGGCATTCGGGGGCTGAAAATATGGATATGAGAAGTCTTGAACAAGGTTTTCATTGCCCTCAAGATGGTCCAAATCAAGAATTGTTGACAGTTGATTTTTGATTGCATGGAAGTTGTCTCTGATGAACTGAAATGAATCAAAACAAAAAGGCAAAGATCCTTCACTTACTTCAAAATTTGCTGCACTTTCCTCATCATTGTCATAGCTGATATGCATCGGTTGATCATTGTTCTCAAGCTGCTGAAAGTGAACTTCCTCCTTCCACAAACTAGCTGTTGATTTGTCTGCAAGATTAGCTTCTGTATGGAGAAGATAATCATCATCATACTGATCAAACTGAGGCAAATCATCAGTATAAAACACATCATCAAGCATACATGTCATATCAACAGATCTCTCTTCTCCAAGATGATCTAAAAAACAATCATTATTAGATCTATGACAACTGGGATAAGAAACAAAATGTTTTGGATCAGCAACTTGTTCTTCTTCAATCAGCGAGCCATGGGCTTGAACATTATACTCATTCCTTGTGGTGATCTTTTGCATCATCTCTTCTACTGCACTTACCAACATGTCAAGCTTTACCTCTAGAGATGTCGATTTCTCCGGATCTATGTTTTTCATCTCTTCTTCCTTCAACCTTGCCCTTCGGATCAGCAAATGAGCCTCTACATTTACTTCATTGTTCTGCATCTCTTCAAGTACTGTAAGATTCTTTTCTCTCAGCTGAAACTCCATTTCCGGATCAAAGGCACCCGGGTAGTGCAAGAGAGTAGATCCAGGAGGAGGCCTTATATCAACTGGCATTGAATAATAAACTTGGTTAAATCTGGTAGAAAACTGTTGTACTGTCTCCCCTGGCAGTATTTTTTAACTGGTTATACTCTTCTATAATCAAGAAAGGGTTATGTATGACCACCCACCTGTCGAGGAAAAATTTAACGAACTGCTGGAAATCTGAGATGCTCGCATCAGGCAAGGTTTTGAACCAACTCTTGACTTGGCCTTAAAAAGAAAAAGCAAAAAGCCTAATACTGACATCCTCTTCATCAACTTCAAAAAGGTCAAGAAAAGACTCAAAATTCAGAACATGTTTCTCAGCAGTGATGTTGTCGCGTTCACCGTCAAATCTTGGTAGATATAGGTCATGATTTTTAGGGAAAGCATGGGATATAGTAGGTAAAATACAAGGATTGTATCAATATGGAATTTTACAAGGTATAGGGGTATGTACAAATGCTGCAGAATCAATCTTGGTCTCTTGAGGTTCATCAGTTTGAAGACGGTCATCACAAGATTCAAAAGAAAGGTCTTGATCAAGCTCAAAAGCATGCAAATATTTGGTATTTACAATCTTCAAAGGGAAAGAATCAACTGTAGGCTAAGGGTATTTTCTCAAATACAATATACTTTGCAAAGCCTTCTTGAAATTCTCGAGAAAAGAGAAGAAATAATTTATGACAAAGAACAAAATGTCTTGGATGAAATTCCAACTTGAATACCTGATCTTTCCATATTGTCCTTTCATGTTTCTGCTGGTCAGGTTCATCCTCCAGTGGAGTCCTTGGATCTGATCTCGAAACAGATTTAGAGTCGCCAGGTGAATGATTTCAGCCTTGCGGTGTCTGATCGCTGTCCACCATCAACAATCAGATCTGAACTTGATTAGATCTTACTGAGGAAACTAGATGTTCACTTCATAAACTAGACCGGAGATTGACTGAAGCAGCATTCATCTACTTTCGCTAATGCAAACCAAGAGAGTTTTGAAGGCTACCTGGCTAACTTCAGGATCCGTCTGTAGTTTATAAAGCAAACAACAAAATTTTCTTTCCCCAGTATGGTCGCCACTATGTTATTGCCTAAATCTACCTCAGGCTGAAGGAAGGCAGAGTTCAGGGTAACATCAAACCATGCTCAGTCTGGTAGCTAGCCCTACCAGATCAGGAGAGGGCTCTCTCCGGGTCAATCTTAGGAAAGATAATAAATAGGCTCGATATGACTTGAAATAAAAGCTAATTTTAGGCTAGGTATATAAGTAAAAGAGTTTGTTTTTTATTTTGGGGGTTTTTGTTGGAATCAAAGGGAAAGGCAGTTTTGGATCTGGGGAAAAGGCCTAGCTTTTGCAGAGTTCTGATTGGTGCAAGGAAGGCAATTTTTTTGATGCTTTAGATTGAGTGAATGGATAGTTCAGACTGGTGAGGAGCTAAAGAGGGCAAGCGGCTTTCAATAATCCTCTTCAAATAGATGAAAACATGGAAAATTAAACAAAACTAAAGGCAGAGCAAAGCAATCTAATGAATTCCACCTTTATCACTCATTTGTTTAATTTAAGAAGAAAGGAGAAGGGAAATGAAACACTTAAAACATCAGTGAACTTACAATTACAGAGAGAAATACACCATCAAAACATAGAGCCACAAGGATCCCAAAGAGTGTTGCAAACCCTGGTCTATTCCTTTGCCAAAATTGCAGAGATGAAATGTACAATGAAGTGCCAAGCAATCCCAAATGTCCAACCCTGAAAATGATTGATGAATTACATGATATAGACAAGTCTAACTCATCCCCATGCCTCTAGGGGTCGATCTCACCATTATAGGAGTTGTTTCAACAAGATCTAAACTAAGAACTGGAAAATAGGCAATGAAACAACTTGCCTCTATAAGATAGGAAACTGATTCATTCAGTTACATTTCACTTTTTGGTGAATGAATCTACTTGGATGAGTAAAAATGTGCCAAAATTACATCAAAGTCATGAAATTACATCAAGTTACATTAGGAGTTCCACATTTGAAGATAAAAAAGTCAAACTGGCCAAAACTAGGCGAAAATCTGAGCTGTTGAGTGAAAAAGGAGCCAAAATTCCCAATGCGCCGCGCCTGAAATCTCTATGCATCGTGCCACTTTGGAGCTGATTTTGAGGGCCTTCACGGAGTCCAAATTGAGTGTAGGATAGCTCGTTGGAAAGCTCTACCTGTCTACTTTCGAACCCAAGTGGAATTTCTGAATTTGGTTTCTATTTTCCCCTCCAGAAATGAGTTCTCCCAACACTGCTTCCTGTGTGTCCAAAAAGTGGCAGAAAGGTCATTTTTAGGGTGTTTTTGACCGTTCAGGCAACCCAAAACTTGTCAAAATACTTAGGTAATGGGTAGGAATGCATAGATTTTGATGAAAAATCCAGAAATGCAAAGTTTTCCTCAAGAAGAGCTGCCAATTATAAGCGCGCACCAAGTGGCGCTACGCATCGGGCGAAAAAATATGTGTTAAGGCCAAAAAAAATCAAAATTGACAAAAATTTTCCCAAATTTCTTGAAATTTGGGCTGAATGTCCACCATAAAGCGCTATGTTTTGCCAAAGAAGCTTCGGCTAACATTTGGAATCTATCATGCCTTTTGCGATGCTTTAACACCCTCTTTAGCTTTGCCTTCAGGATCTTGATTTGTGCCTTGCAAACATGATTTCTCGCCCAATAATGATTCTTCATGTGATTGAGCATGTTATTTTCCTTGTTGGCCTTCTAGGTGCATGTAGTTCAGTGGTGGAATCACTGTCTTGATCATAGGATGTATCAGTATCTGTCTCCATGATGTCCAAGGTCTATGCAAGGTCTATGTTGTCTTGTATGAGAATTTTGATGTTTTTGGATTGGATTGCCAAATATGTGTCAAATGGGAGGGAACATGGAGGAATAGGGTAATGAAAATTATGGGCTATAATCAAGAGAAATTTTGAGTTTTCCACTTGAAATCTATGTGTTGGGACAACCACTTAGCTATTTGGGATAACTTGGGATTTGAAGGAAATTTACAAGTGGTATGGGGACAATGGGAATGGGATAGGGATGATTTGACTTTAGGGATGTCAAGAGATAGGGGAATGAGGATTGCGGTGAGAAAATAAATAGTGAGGAGGGGGAAAATGAGGTAATGGAAATGTAAATATTTGACACCAAAATCAATTTCAAAACCCTAGGAGCATTTCTTAATCAAGACAATAGGGTTTGAGTTTTTTGCATTTAAATTCTCATACCAAAACCAAGAACTTGTTAAGATCAATGAGGAAGTGGATTTGACTCACTCGAACAAGGAGAGACCAAGCAAAATTTGATGGGTTGGAAGAAACAGCAAAAAATTTGCTTTATGCCATGTGCATCACGCAACAACCCAATGCGTAGCGCCACAACCCAATGCGTAGCGCTCTTTTGTAGGAGGATTTTGGAGGCCTTCTCGGTGTCAAAATTGGGTGCGGGATAGCTCGTTGGAAGTATTATTGAGTATAATTTCCAACCCAACTGGAATTTTTCAATTTGGAGTTCATTTACCCTATCAAAAATCAAATCTCCTAAGACTGGTCAAAATGTGCAAAATGAGGCTGCCTCAAGGCAGAGTGCTGTTGCAGTCAACTTTTGAAGGTCTTCCTCAACTCCAAATTGAGCTCATAATAGCTCATTGGAAATATATTTGTGTCCTGTTATCATTGGAATGATCAAGCAAGTCATTTTTCCAACCAAACAAGGAGAAATCTTGATTTTCCCAAGGTCACTTCAGAGGTGCATCAATTCTCCTGAGGCAACTGTATTTTTGAAATTTCTATAAAACCATGACACCTGTATAAAAATTGAAGGAGGTTTTTCTTCCCTGGCCTATTTTGGACAAAAACCTCCCTTATGTTTCTCAAATTCATATTTTATTGCTCAGTAACATCATTGGAGTAAAACCTATCCCGATGTGTGGAACAAGGGATTTGTCGAAATGAAGTGAAATGAAGGGGATAAGGGGCTTATAAATTCGTGATAAAATTTTTGGAAGTAGGGAGGGATGTTAGGAAGTAGGGGAAAGTGGAATTTTAGAGATTGAGTGAGGGGAAGCGGTCCAAAAGGGAAAAACACAGGCCTCGCCTAGAAAATTGCCAAGTTGTAGCAAGAAACTAGGGTTTGTGCGAAAGTGAGGAATTTTGGGGATCTTAGTGATGGGAAGTGTTTAATAAGGTACATTAAGGATAAGGGAAGGTGTATGAACATCAGGATACAAGTTTTGCTGATGATTTGACCATCCAAGAGAAATTACCTCCAAAACCCTAGGAGAGGGAAATGCACCTTACCTAGGCACAAATGAAGCATGAACAAGGTGTAAAATGACCCTTGGAAATTGAAATGATGATGAAAATCATCTGAATGATGGTATACTCAGTTGAATGGTGACATGGACCGACATTTGAACAACTTTTAAAAGAGTGAAAACAAACCCTAGACCTAATACCTAGTGACCAAATTTTGCTTGAAGACTCACTGAAATGACACAATTTGACCTTGACACCTTAAAATCACTTCGTAAGAGCATGTTTTATCACTAGAGGAAGGCTGCAAAGGCTGACACTAACGGAAATAATGGCAGTTTTAATAATATTTTAAAAGAGATTTTATTGGAAAGAAGAAAAGTCCGAGGATAAGAAGCTTATTCTCATATAAAAATCCTATAAAAATCAAATCAATATATAGATTTTAACTAGAGAGAAACACTGAAAAAATCATTTATAGTCATTACTTATGATTTGCAGGGAGAATTAAAAGCGGAAGAGCCGAAGAATATCTGGAAACGAGATGAGGAGATAGAGCACACTCAGGAGACAAAGTAGGCGACGAGGAGGTAGAGAAGATGACGAGGAGGCAGAGCAGACGACAAGGAGGCAGAACAGACGAGGAGGAGGTCGAACGAGCACGTTGAGGACACAGAGAAGACCACAAGAATACTACAAAACCCTACAAACACTACAAAAGATGAAATTAGCATTAAAAATAGGAAAAGAGCATTAAAAAAAAAGAAACACACAAATAAAAATCGAAAAACAGACCTCCCAACCCTCTCCAATGGTTACTGACACAACGCTCTTCAATGGTCATGCATCCCAAAATTGCTGGAAAACTTCTTGCGGTCTGAGGGCCACTATATTTATAAGAAAAAATTTCAGCCGAACTTTTAACGCTGGTTTTTCTTCCTCCATCAAAAAATACGGTTACCGTTTCCGTCAACGTAAAAAATAGACTAAGTTCGATTAACAACATAAAATTTCGGTCAAATTAATTTCACAAGTTCGGCCAAACTTTTGAAAAGTTCGACCGAACTTGTGGGAGATTGAAATTTTTGAGCACGTTTCTCACGAAAGTGGAACCCATCTTCATACATTCACCCTATCGGATTTATAAATTTTTTACAACATTAAAGGATAATGAATGTTTAGGATGGACTCGAATTCTATTAAACAATAGCAAATTGACTTCGCTTCACAAATCATTAAACTCTCTAGGGATTTTCTTATTAATTGTCGAAACAATAATATCATAGAAATTCCAAGAAGGTTGTTTGGGGTATGATCTCTCTTAAGGATCTAGATTTGAATTGGAAATCCCACAAATCATTACCATAGACTATGGGCTATTTAAAACAGCTAGTATTCTTAAGCTCAACATATGTCCATATTACAAGGTTGATTGTATCTTTGAAAAATATTGTAAATCTACAAATCGTTATTCTTTTTTGATATGGAATCATAGAAATACAATTTATAATTCATAAGCTAAGATCTTTAAAGTTTTAGACATCAATGAATGTTATCTTTTACAATGTATTCCATGTAATATATCAAGCCCCCTATATTTGTAGTAGTTGTACATGAGTAACTAGCATAATATGTGGAAAAACACAAGCATAGATGCACAAGAGTGGCTTGCATTGGTAGGTTAATGCAACCCAAAGGCTTGTATTTAGAGAATAGTGGAAAAATATTTAGCAAGGGGACACAAGGGAATATTGTTAACAAGAGGACACTAGAATTTTCCCTTAGAAAAAATGATAGGTCCATGACATGACATGAATAATATGTCAAAATTGAAAAGGCTTATGTTAAATTGTCATAATTAATATCATATGTCAAAATTGAACATACGTGTGTTAAACTTCCAAAATTAATATTATTGTAATTTTTTTCAGAACCTGTGTGGCAAGGACTAAGTTGTCATGCAAAACTTGTTTTATAAATAAAAGTGTAATTTTCATTGCTTATCTTTTCATCATTGGACTTTTAATCTTGTTCGTTGGTCTTAAATATGTAGAAATGATACTTTTATCAATTAAAAATGATATGTTCCTATGTTAAATCATATCAACAAGAATGTATGGTAAAAATATTTCAAGTAATATTATTATTGTACATTTTGTCCCTTTTTAAAGTATATATTTCTGGTTGATCTTTTCTAAAAATTCAGAAAATATTTGTTGGAATTGTAAGTTTAAACTATGTACTCTACACAATCCAAGTGCTTAAGAGATTTTTCAAGGCATTGAATCCATTTATGTATTCAAATAGGATATATAAACAATGAAAAAATACACATGGGCTCGCTCTCTCTCTCTCATTTTAGTATATATTAATTTTAATATTTATTTATTTTTGTAAAATTTTATAAATTAAAAATTTGACAATCATATAATAACCTATCATTAGAAACCTAAGGGCTTTGAGGCCATAAATGATCATTGTATTTTACAAAAGCATTTTTTTCTTTTGTTTCTTGTAAACATCGATCCATCCAAAGAGTTGAGGGAGAAAATGACATGGAGATAACGGTTGCATTTCCTTGAGGAATTTCCATTTGAGGAGGGTTTGCAATAGTGATTTATTCCTTATCACTTCCAGAGTGATCTGATTCATCAGTATGATTATGCTCATTTATGGATGAAGAAAGGATCATCGTTGTATTTCTATCTTCTACATTCAGGGGATCTAGACGAGAGTGGGGAGATGACGAACAAGAAGGAGGGACCACTAGTTCAGTGAGATGAGATGTAAAGGGCCCTTGAGTATGTGGGATGAGATGACACTGCATAGGGCTAAGCTGAGGCCAAAGGATTGGATTTGGCTATAGATTATTTTTTTTTCTACATGTTGTCTTACTTGTCATATAAGTAATTCTTAGATTTTTTTCGGTCTTATAGATCTTTCCATCCTTGATTATTTTTCTTTGATTTAGGGGGTAAGAATAGCTTTGAGAAGAAGTGAAATCATTTTGGAGATGACTTTGTTGTTGATAGGATCTACAGTAGAAAGCTTTGTTTTTATAATCCACCAATTGGGAAAAGGTTATGTCATTCCAATCAATGGGGATCCTATCAAAAATTTCTTTGCTAAGATGTATTTGGAAACAGATGCATGCTAAGGTTACAATATCCCTCCCAAGCCTCTTTCTATTCATTTTAATAAAACAACATAGTGAGTCTCTTACACAATCTAAAATATCCTGAGTTAAATATTTAGAATTCTTAGCCAAACTAGAGTGGCCATAGTTGTCATAGATAAAGGGTTGAATTCATGAAACCATGTTTGAAGGGAGAGTTTAGAACACCTCGAAAATTAGAGTCCTTGATCAAACTCTTTGATGGTCCGCTATATTTTTGAAGTAAACTATAAAGAAGCCCTTTAATAGAAATACACATCTAAATTTGAGGACTGGGTTTGATGCACCCATTCCATGAGCATAGTTTTTGTTGCTAGAGCTTATCATAATGACAAATTATGAAATTTATCTCATAGGTTAAGGAAAAAGGATTCTATTGGGAGTCAACCACCTCTATATTTAGAATATATTCTCATTGTTCTAAAATGAAGGTCATCCCTAAGATATTTTATGAGTCAATTGCAAGAAACCTAGGTTTAGAGCATCTTCAAAAAAAATTTGACTGAGAGGATGAGGGCATACCCCAACCTTTCACTCTATTCAATCTTGGGGGTAGGAGGATTAAGGTGTCCTTGGCTATACCATAATATTTGAGTGAAAACCCTTTCTGAAGCTCCTTATTCCCATATAGGAGTCATATTATGATGGACAAGATTCCTATTTAATCTTATATCTTAGCTATGAGTGTAGAGACAAAGTCAACATATTTCACCTACAAACAGAAAGTACCCCCAAGAGCATCTTGAAAAAGAACAAAATGATCAATATGGAGTGGTGGAATCACATTAGAGGAGAGAAGAACCCTATTGCAAAGGAATTTTCTTATTTAACTAATAATAATAATAATCTAATTTTAAGGTCACGACCAAGCCAAACACCAAATTGGTGTATGAGACCCACTTGTTTGTGGGACAAGGGACCCACCTTCACGCAACGATTTGACTACTAAGTCTACGAAGGCATACATACTTTACCCCCTCTGATTTTGAACCTGTGACCTCTTAAGAGGAAACACATGATGACACTAGAATAAGGGAACTTTAAGCAAAGGGAATAATTTTGAAACTCCAAATCTACTAGAGATATGACAAGAACTAAAATATTTAAGGTTTCCATCACTATCATCCTTAGGGTTTTGATTAGTATTGAACAAAATTACAACCAAAAAAATCCTAATTTTAAATTTTTAATATTAAAAAAATTTCAAATTATTATTTATATATAATAATATTCGATTTAAAATTTTTATTATTAATTACTTAATTTAATATATTCTTTTAAATTGATATAATATAAAGAATTTTTTACTTGATTTTTCTTGCTTTGTATTCGGGAATCCTAAAGCTCTCTATGTTATATATACATAAACCTAATCTGTTTAATATGAATAAACTAAACTTCAAAAATACAATAATAAAATTATTGCATAATATACAAAATTAAATTACAATGAATAATATACATAAATTATAAGAGTATGGTACAAAGAATAAGACCAAGAAACTATTGTAATTAGTGGAGATGATAAAGAATGAATGATATCCACTTCATACACTGCTGAATGTAAAAAGAAAACTAAGTTCTAAGTCTAAATTATAAACGCAATCCTAATTTATATTATGGATGATTTTTAATGTTATATATTAAAAGAAAAAGAACTACCATAATAGCCTTTGATTTAAAAAAAACATAAACAATATAAACTTATGAATTAATTATAAATATAAAAAACTAAAATACTATCTAATTTGTCCAATTGCTATTTCTTGTGGAAAGTGAGAAGATAAAATAACCATAACAATTTCATTATTCACAAAATAATTTATTAAATGAATGATAACACATTATGTGTATTAGATCAGTTCATATAAAAACAACATTTTCAAGCAATAGAAATTCCCGAAAATAGTTCGCATAAAGTGAGACTCAAGTGATCTGCAGATGAACATTATCATTAAGACACACGTCAGGCAATAGAAATCCCCGAAAATAGTTCACATAAAGTCAGACTCGAGTGATGTGCAGATGACCATTATCATTAAACACAAGTCATTGATGTATAAATAAGACCAAATACATATGTATGAAAATATGTAACATAGTAAAGGGAAAATGCGATGAGGTCACGCTCCAAAAGGCATGACCTACTCGGCTAAACTATATTTATCAAACGCCGGAAAGCCACGTCCGCCTTCACCTTTCCCGGGAAGGTGTCATGAAAAATATTTATGTAACTAATTTTATTGTTATCAAAATTGAAATTGACATTTTTAATTACATAACAAGTTTTACTGTAAAATAAAAATATCATTCACTCTCAACATAAAACCAATACCCATATAAAATAACAAAATAACCAGTACATAAAACCAATACCCACAGAAACTAACAAAATAACCAGTGATTAATACAGCTGATGACTATTATGAATGAATGAAAGCGTTTCCTCTAATGCCCACATTTAAAATATACATCTCACAACTACTTCAAATAAATCTCACAAAAGCAGATACTAGAGAATGTAGCCGTATTTTGAACCATCATGATACCTCGTTAAACATGAAGATTTTAGATGTTCCACAGCAAATTGAAAAAGAATACAAAATTCATCTCAGTAGGATGAGTCAGAATTCAAAAGGTAAACCCAACAGAATGTGTTCAGCCTAAATCCATAGAGGCCGCCTTCTTTTTACACCTCCTAACTTACACTACGAATAACAGAAGCCAAACAAAAATGTGTAGTGTATACCATATTAATGGATCACTTACTAGCCTATTCTACTCGGAACAGTACCTTCCGACCTGCAACGACCATGATAGAATTTTTCATGTCAAATGCAACCTCGGCATTCTCCTGAAAAGTAAACATTAATAAAGAAATTAACATAAGATCATTCTTGTAAATCTAATGTTGAGATGATTGTTACCTAATTCGGCCATCGGTCGGCCGCAGGAACAGGGGTCACCCTCTGAGTGCTCATATAGTGCCTAGGGAAAAGTACGAAACATGAGAGCCGCAAAAAAAACTACTTGGTGGGAGAGGTCTGTACTTTATGAAATTCATTAGAGTCGGCAGACATAACTTTTGGCTCTAGGAGGCGGGATTTATCGGCATTCATAAACATGGAGTGTAGCTTCTCTACACTGGTGTAAACATTGGTGAGGCAACCAACTCTCTTTCCAAATTTTTGGGATGAGAGTAATTTCATGACAGAACCGGTTGGCAAGGTCAGAAAGCTAAAGAGAAGATCTACAAAATCCTTACAGGCTTCTGCAAACAATATCTTCCCACTTTTCTCGTCTTATATTCATCCCAGAATTCGCAGCAGTATCGTTTTCAGTATAGTTTTCCATGTTGATCATCTCACAAATTAGAAATTAGAGGGAACACTGGAAAACAACAGAGTCCTCCTGCGTGAAATTTTAAAATGGAGTTGTTTATGGATACTGAGAAATTGTTAAAGTGATTGGATTTTTGGTAAAAAAAACATTTAAGAATTTTGGAGTAATACTGTTTGAACCATGTTTTTTTTTATGGTGGAAATGGATTCAGCACTATTAAAATTCAAATGGATTGTATCTTGCTTTCGAAATTAGCATAGCCTAACCTTGAGAGCTTAGAGGAGAATGAAATGGCCTTATGACCTCCCATTAGATAAATAATTTAAGAATGAGAACTCAATCAATTGAACTAACCCTAAGAGTTTATAAATATCTTTTTAGTTAATTAGATAAAATATTAAATAAATATTATTTTATTTTTGTAATATATTAAATTTTATTTTTATAATAATTTATTGGTGAAATAAGTTGAAATATTATTGTTCAGTTTTGTTTTTTATTGCATTATTCATGTTTAATTTTAGAAATTCATTTTTTTTTATTTTTTTAATTATCTAAATTGATTATTTGTAAAGTGATTGTTTGATAGACTGTATAGTAACTTCCATTTCTATTAGTTACTAATTTTTAGTTTTTAGTTTTAATTCTTTTTTATTTAACTTTTTGATACAGTTAGAAGTGTTGTCATTGATGGCAAAGGACATTAGCAGTGGCAAAGGACAACAGCAGAGGCAAAGCAGAATATAGTGACAAAATAGAAGGAGCATGAGGAGAACAAAGTGATAAAGAGGCAAAGCAGAGTACAGTGACAGGATGTGTAGACAAGAAGCATGAGGAGCAGATTTACACTACTGCAGAAGACTATACATATAGAGGCTATACATATAGAGCATGAAAGGATAGGTGTTTACATTTGGCAGAGCAGCAAACTGCACATACAGGAAATACAATAAGGGTTTCAAAGAATTTTAAAAGTGAAGAAGAACAGAGGGGGTTGAAGATTGGTCGAAATGTGAGTTTTATTACAAGATAGGTGGAATGGATTCTTGAGGATTACGTGATGAACTTGGTATAAAGGGGTAAATTTGTGACTCTACATATGGGTGAGAATTAGGAATAGAACCCGAACTTCCAAAAAGAATATGGAAGAGCCATCCTGCAAGTGTGGTAGTCAAGAAACAGGCAGAGAATTGTAAAACGAAGGAACTTCCTTCTGTGAAATGGAACCTGAGTTTAATTACAATGGAGATAGCCGTGAAGAAATTGTAATTGTTCACATTTCAATGGAACCAAGTGAAGAAAGGATAAGCAAGAACGAAAGCGGAGTTTAATTATAATAATACATTGAAGAGTGGGAGGAACCCTGAGTTAAAGTGCAACGCGGAACCATGAAGGAACAGTAACTGTGGTTTCAACCTTCAGAAAGTAGCAGTATCGCGCGACAGTTAAAATGGTAAGTGGATTTGTCAAAAATAATGCGATATATGTTTTTAGTCGACACATGGCCATAAGTGGTTTACGAAAACCATTTATTTCGCGCGATGTTGGAGGATTAAACCTTGTGCTATTTGGTTGCGCTATATGCATTTTAATCTGCTGGATCATCGGTGTTGATGCGACAGCGCCCAAGCCGTTGGATGTGAGCGGGAGGTTAATGTTGGGCCCCATCTCCATCGCGTGAGTTAAGAATTAAACCTCGAGCGCTTTTAAAGCACGACTACCGTTGGATTATTATATGATGGCGCGATAGCATTACAGTTCTTGGATGTGCGAAGGGTAACGAGGTATGTGTGAATTGTGGTGGACTCGATATGTTATAAAATGAGGTTTAATATGGCGGGGCTAAGTCTTGTTGTTGGGTTATATAGAGGTTTTAACAACTGTTCTGGCCGGACATCTATAGTTGTTAGAGTTACATGTTAATATATGACGGTTAATGTGAAATAATAAAGTCAAGAACATATATTTGTTAATATGCTGAAGACCATTGTGTAATGGGGTTTTTCAATGGTTTATAACCATGATTTAATTCATCGCATTGACAGATACAAAGAGCTCGGAATTTTGGGCCCGAATACATTGAGGTTTATTACAAAGTTGAGATATTCACTGATGCATTCATAAAGCAGGGTTCAATATGGCTAATTGACCACTGGAGTCAAATTATAAAACCAGAGTTATACGCCGAGTCTTATATATGTAGATTGAAACAAAAAAGTAGTGGGCCAGTGTGATATTTGGGTGTAATATGGAGTCTTGATGCATATTAACTTATGTGGAAAAGAAAAAGTTTTATTGTTGGTTTATTATATGTCATATAGACCAACAAATAATATGAAGAGTTATGAAATGCATTGAACGAGGATGTGGGCCCGACTATATGGGTGTGTGAAAAGTTTGGGGAAGATTGATTAAAGGAGTAATACATGTCAAAGTATATATATAATGTTATGATAAAGTCGAACCTCACACATGAGTTATATTGTAAATGCGAAAGATAAACCTTGAGCATAGAATATTTTTTGGGTTACGAAGTGGAGTATTGGAGTCACATATGAATGTGTATTTAAAACAGAGTTGACATGTGGGGCCCAAATCTTTCAAAGGTTAGTTGGTTGTTCATTAATATAAAACCCATGGTTTATTAAGAAGGTTATAAAACATTTGAGTGGCGAGCAGATATTTGTTTTATGAGAATGGAAAATCCGGAATGTATATTTAATGAGTCAAAGAATTTTTTTTCAATATGAAACCAAAGGTTACATCTTTGATGGTTGAGGTCTTATTTCACGATAAACATTGTGAGTATATATATATTCATTTTTCTAAAAAGGTTCTATAATAACGCCGAGAGTTATTTTTTTTATGTTCAATTAAAAGACAGTTGTACAGGCAGCATTTATGCAATTGCAATGATTAGGGAAAATGAATATAGTGAAACAAAAAAGAGAGGCATGGTTGTTGTTGAAAAGAGAGAGGAAAGCAGAGAGAGAGCAAAGTTGTTGAAATGATTTGAAATTTATATTGTAATTGAATGAAAGTTTTTAACTGTTTACATTGTTTGTGATGTAATTGGCAAGTCTTCGGAGAAAGATAAAATCCCACTGTAAAGTTGAAATGGATACATTTTCTCTGAGTAAATTGATAAAAGAGAAGAGAATACAGAATTGAAGAAAAAGAAATAATCAAGTAAATATTAAGATTGGAGTACAGTAAAAAAAAAAACAAAGGTACAGAACAGAGCTGATATCCAAGGTAAATCATCAAATGTTTCTTTTATGAAAAAGAGGGAGTTGAAGCTTCCTTGAAAGTTGTAGCTTGCAGAATTTGAGGTTGGAGCCTCCCATATGTTGGTGCTTACAGAAAATCAGTGGTGAGAGGGAGTTGGAGCTTGCCTTTACATCACAACAATAATAAGATGTGGTTTTCTCCCTTTATGGGTTTCCACGTATATCTGTTGTCTATGTGTATGATGTCTATGTGTTGATATGGTTATTCAGTCTGCTTAATACTTACTTCTCTTGTCATAATTCTGCTGTTACATTATCTTAACATTTCTGCACATATAAGTTTGTTTCCATATAAAATTGATCATGAAGATAAATTGTAAATAAGTTTAATTAAAAGGTTTTAAAAATTCTTGAAGGTGTTAAACCGATTCACCCCCCCTCTCAGTTTAACTAAGGTTTCAACAATTGGTATCAGAGCAGGTTCCCTTTTGTAGCAGTTTAACAACTGAAAGGAGATCCGAGGTTTTTGGGATGGTTAGTCAAGAAGGATCCTCAACGAACAAAGCCTCTTTTTTCACTGGTGCAAATTATGCCTTTTCGAAAATCAGAATGAGAACATACATAATGTCCTTAGGAATAGAAGTTTGGGCTGCCGTGGAATTTGGATATGACTCTAAGGCAAATGTCCCAGAGAAAGAAGCCAAACAAGATTTTGTGGCTAATGCAAAGGCAATGAATGCAATCTTGAATGGACTGTGTGAGGCAGAATTCATCAAAGTAATGCACAGCGAGACTGCCAAAGAAATGTGGGAAACTCTAGAAAATATTCATGAGGGAGACAAAAAGGTGAAGACAACTAAACTTCAAGTCTATAGAGCCCAGTTTGAAAATTTAAAGATGAGTGATGATGAAGATATTGCTAGTTTATTTTTAAGGGTTGCAGAAATTGTCAATAATATGAATGCACTAGGTGAAACCATGCAAGAATGTGTAATTTTTCAAAATATCCTAAGATATTTTCCATCTAGTTTTAATCCCAAGGTCTCTGCCATAGAAGAAACAACAGATTGGGAAACCTTGACCATGAACCAGCTTCTTGGAAAAATAACAACTTATGAGATGAGACTGCCACAGAGGAAGTCAAATGTAAGGGAGGCAACTTTTAAGGCAGAGAATAAGAAAGAAGAAAAAGAAGATATATGCTCTTGTTCTGATGAAGAAGAGGATAAATTTATCAGGAAGTTGGATAAAGGCTCAGGTAAGTATAAAGGTAAACTTCCATTTAAATTTTTCAATTGTGGAAGAGTTGGACACTATGCTTCTAAGTGTCCTTATAAGAAAACAAAGAGTCAGGCTCAGGAATAAGAGAAGACCATATCTAAGAACTGGCAGAAAGGGAAGAGATTCAATAGAAAATCTTTCTATGCTCAGAAAGACAGTAGTGCATCACAAGACTCAGCTGAATTCTCAAGTGAAGAAGGAACATCAAAATTTGTTTTGATGGCTATAGAAGAGCTGGAAGAATGTATTTTAGAAGATGAGGAAGAAGGTGAAGTGGAACTTGAGGGGGAACTAAGAAGTTCCTTGGAGGAAATTGACAGACTGAAACTGAAGTGCAGAAAATAGAAGGACATTCTTCTCAAATATGTAAGAGAGGAACAAAATTTAGAAGCCTTCATTCAGTTGAAAGTAGAGCTTGAAGAAGCCAAGAAGGTAGAGGATATTCTACTTAAGCAGATCAAGGATAAAACTCAGGAACAAGAGAAGTTGGAAGAAGAAGTAGTTTTCTTAAGGAAGAAATTAGAAAATGCCCAGAGGAAAATAGATACTTCTCAAATAACAAGCTCTGGTAAGTTAAATGAGATTCTAGATTCTTAAAGATCTCCTTTGATAAAAACTAGGATAGGTTATGAAGGAGAATCAAGAAAAGGCAAAGAAAAAGAAAACAAAAATATTATTTTTTTAAAAGCACATGAGAATATCCAAGCAACTCAGAAGATTTCAAAGGAAGAGGAATCCCGCAATAAAGTAGATAAAAACCAGGAGGAAGCTCAAATGACAAAGGATGAAGTAAATAAATTTTCAACTGAAAAAAGCTCGTATACTCCTGAATATGTCAAATTTGGAAGTCATCAAAGGAGATTTTTTCCTCCTATGAAAAATGCCACTTGTTATGCCTGCCACAAATTGGGACATATTGCTGCATATTTTCATACAAGAAGAATAAATACAAAATAGCAAAGGATGCAAATAGTAAAAAGTTTTACTCAAGCAGGAAAATGGAGAAGACAACCTTTTATCAGGTATGCAAATTGCTTTTATGGATATTGTTTTTATTGTAATGAATTTGGCCATAAAATCATAGAATGAAGAAAATATGGACAAAGAATAATGTTCAAAACCTCAAGGAGGTTTATGAATCATGGAGAGTTTACTCCTACTTATAACTATACTAAAGATATATCCAAATGCTGTGTATGCAATAAAAGTGGACATATGTCTTCCAAATGTCCTCTAAGAGAATATGGTTCATCATCTCAGAAAAGGTACCAAACAAGAGGATGCTTGCAGTGGAAAAAGAAAGTGAATAAATGTGACTTGGCCCTAATAGCTCAAGATCTAAAAAGCCAATGGTATTTGGACAGCAGTTGCTCAAAGCATATGTCAGGAGATAGAAGCAAGTTTATAACCTTTGATGAAAAGAAATCTGGAAATGTTACATTTGGCAATGATAAAGCAAGAAAGATCAAAGAAGAGGCTCAGTCAGTCTGGACAATGGCAGAGGAAAAGCCCATGATGTACTATTTGTGGATGGGATGAAAGCAAATCTGTTGAGTGTTAGTCAAATGTGTGATAAAGGTTGTGAAGTTCTTTTTAGAGCTCAAGACTGTGAAGTAAGATCAAGCACCACTGGAAAAACCCTGATCAAAGGTGTTCGAATGGAAAGCAATGTCTATGTAGTAAAAGAAGAAAATGAAGCATGTCATCTTAGCAAATTTGAGGAGTCTTGGTTATGGCATAGGAGATTGGGACACCTAAACTTTGATTATATCATAAGTCTAAGCAAAAAGAAAGCAGTCAGAGATATGCCAGCCATAAAGAATCCTTCAAATACAATATGTAAATCCTATCAGCTAGGTAAGCAGACCTGTGTATCCTTCAAAATCAAAGAGAAGCTATATACAAGAAGACCTCTTCAACTTGTTCACATGGATCTGTGTGGGCCTTCGAGAACTAAAACACCAAGTGGAGAATCCTATTTCATGCTAATAAAAGATGATTTTTCTAGAATGACATGGGTTGCATTTCTCAAGCACAAATCAGAAGCACTTGAGAAATTCAAAATATTCAAGGCTTTGGCAGAAAATTAAACAAGATGCAAGCTAAAGTGCATCAGATCAGATAGAGGGGGTGAATTTACAGATTATGATTTTTCAGATCTATGCAATGAGCATGGGATAAAGAAACAATTCACAATTGCAGGAACACCTCAGCAAAATGGAGTGGCAGAGAGACAAAATAGGTTTGTACAACAGATTTCCAGAGCCATGATGCAAGAAAGTAACATTCCTCAAAAATTTTGGGCAGAAGCAGTACACACAGCTGTGCATACCCTAAACAAAGCTCATTTAAGACCAAACAGTGACAAGACTCCTTATGAATTATGGCACGATAAACCAGCATCAATCAAGAATTTTAGAGTTTTTGGAAGTAAGTGTTTTATAAAAAAATAATGATAAAAATCTGGGAAATTTTGATGCGAGAGCAGATGAAGGAATATTCTTAGGATATGCATCTAAGAGTAAAGGTTACAGGTGCTACAACAAAATAGTTCACAAAATTGTAGAAAGTATTGATGTAAGATTTGATGAAGAATTATCAGACAAGATAAGAAGTACAGATTGCAGCAATCCTTCAGAAGTTCATGAAGAAGAGAATCAAGATAATGATGAAATAATCAAGCCAACAGAATATACAGACCTGAGATCAAAAAGCTCCTCAAGATACATTCAGAAGAACCATCCAGAAGATCAAATCATTAGGGACAAGAGTGTAGGTGTACAGATAAGAAGAAAACTAACTGAACAGACTCAAGAGGTATACCTCAATGTTGTCACAAATAGAGTCAAAGAAGTTTGAAGAAGCCAGCAAGGACAAACATTGGGTGAATGCCATGAATGAAGAATTGGACCAAATTGAGAAGAACAACACTTGGGAACTAGTTCCAAGACCCAGTCAGAAAAATGTCATTGGCTTAAAATGGGTATTCAAAAATAAGATGAATGAACAAGGACAGGTAATCATAAATAAAGCTATACTTGTGTGCAAGGGATATTCACAGGTTGAAGGACTTGATTATGATGAAACATTTTCTCCTGTAGCTAGAATGGAGGCTATCAGACTATTTTTAGCTTTTGCTTGTTATCATGACTTCAAGGTATACCAAATGGATGTGAAGTCTGCCTTCCTGAATGGAGATTTAGAGGAAGAATTCTACATGGAGCAACCAGAAGGGTTCTCCTTAACAGATAAGGTAGACTGTGTTTGCAGATTAAAGAAAGCATTATATGGGCTGAAAAAAGCTCCTCGAGCATGGTATTCAAGGCTGGACAAATATTTGCAAAAACAAGGATTCAAGAAAGGAGGAGTAGACAACAACTTGTACATAAAAGCGAATGAAGATGAGCTTCTGATTGTAGTAGTGTATGTAGATGATATCATGTTTGGGAGCAGCAAATATGAGTTAACAAAAGAATTTTCTGAACAGATGAAATCAGAGTTTGAAATGTATATGATTGGAGAGCTTACCTTCTATCTAGGACTACAAATTCAACAAAAGAGCACAGACACATTTATCTCACAAGAAAAATACCTAAAAGAGATGCTGAAAAGATTCAAAATGGAAGACTGCAAACCTATTTCAACTCCCATGACTACCAGATGCAAGATTTGTGCAGATGATAGAAAAATTGATGTAGGTCAAAAACTTTACAGATCCATGGTTGGAAGTTTTTTATAACAGCTTCTAGACCAGACATTGTGTTGGCTGTGGGACTTGTGGCAAGATATCAAGCAGCACCAAAACAAAATCACTTACTAGCAATTAAAAGAATATTCAGATATCTACAAGGGACTGCACATTATGGGCTATGGTATCCAAAAGGCAAAAACTTCATTTTGACAGCATATACAGATGCAGGTTGGGCCAGATGTGTTGATGACAGAAAAAGCACAAGTGGAGGTGCATTCTATTTAGGAGAAAGTCTGGTGGCATGGCTAAGCAAGAAACAAACATCTATTTCTCTATCTACAACAGAAGCAGAATACATAGCAGCAGCAGCGTGTTGCACACAAGTCATGTGGATGAAACAAACCCTCCAAGATATGGAGGTAAGCATTGATGAACCTATCTCTATCAAATGTGATAATACAAGTGCCATAAGCAAATCAAAAAATCCCGTGCTTCATTCAAAAACTAAACATATTCCAATCAAGTATCATTTTCTCAGAGAACAAGTAGCTCAAAAAGTAGTGAATTTGGAATATGTGCCAACAAAATAATAGACAACAGATATATTTACAAAAGCTCTTGCTAGAGAACCATTTGAATATCTAAGAGATAGACTAGGGGTAGTGTCTATAGATGCTACTCTCTGATATAAAAAGAAAGAATCGTTTCAAGGGGAGAATAGAAGAGAAAACATCATTTCAGGGGGAGATCCACAAAGAGCATGCAACAGGTCCTCAAGATCAGAATATCAGCCCTTCTCCATTGATGTCAAAGGGGGAGGAAAGCTATAAGCAGAGAATATCTATGGCAGAGAATAGAGAATAGCATATTATTGCCATCAATGCCAAAGGGGGAGACTGTTAGAAGTGTTTTCATTGATGGCAAAGGACAAAAATAGTGGCAAAGGACAGCAGCAGAGGCAAAGCAGAATATAGTGACAGGATATGCAGGAGCATGAGGAGAACATAGTGATAAAGAGGCAAAGAAGAGTACAGTGACAAGATGTGTAGACAGGAAGCATGAGGAGCAGATTTACACTACTACAGAAGACTATACATATAGAGCATGAAAGGATAGGTGTTTACATTTGGCAGAGCAGCAGACTGCACATACAGGAAATAAAGTAAGGGTTTCAAAGAATTCGAAAAGTGAAGAAGAATAGAGGGGGTTGAAGATTGGTCGGAATGTGAGTTTTATTACAAGATAGGTGGAATGGATGCTTGAGGATTGCATGATGAACTTGGTATAAAGGGGTAAATTTGTGACTCTGAATATGGGTGAGAATTAGGAATAGAACCCAAACTTCCAAAAAGTCGATGGAAGAGCCATCCTGCAAGTGTGGTAGTCAAGTCACAGGCAGAGAATTGTAAAACGAAGGAACTGCCTTCTGTGAGATGGAAGCTTAGTTTAATTACAATGGAGATAGCCATGAAGAAATGGTAATTTTTCACATTTCAATGGAACCAAGCAAAGAAAGGATAAGCAAGAACGAAAGCAGAGTTTAATTATAATAATACATTGAAGAGTGGGCGGAACCTTGAGTTAAAGAGCAACACGGAACCGTGAAGGAACAGTAACCATGGTTTCAACCTTCAGAAACTAGCAGTATCGCGCGATAGTTAAAATGGTAAGTGGATTTGTCAAAAATAACGCTATATATGTATTTAGTCGACACGTGGCCATAAGTGGTTTACGAAAACCATTTATTTCGCGCGATGTTGGAGGATTAACCCTCGTGCTGTTTGGTTGCGTGATATGCATTTTAATCCGCTGGATCATCGGTGTTGATGCGACGACGCCCCAACCGTTGGATGTGAGCAAGAGGTTAATGCTGGGCCCCATCTCCATTGCGTGAGTTAAGAATTAAACCCCGAGCACTTTCAGAGCGCGACTACCATTGGATTATTGTATGATGGCGCGATAACATTACAACCATTGGATGCGCGAAGGGTAACAAGGTATGTGTGAATTGTGGTGGACTCGATATGTTATAAAACGAGGTTTAATATGGCGGGGATAAGTCTTGTTGTTGGGTTATATAGAGGTTTTAACAACTGTTCTGGTTGAACATCTATAGTTGTTAGAGTTACATGTTAATATATGATGGTTAATGTGAAATAATAAAGCCAGGAACATATATTTGTTAATATGCTGAAGATCATTGTGTAATGGGGTTTTTCAATGGTTTATAACCACGATTTAATTCATCGCATCGACAGATACAAAGAGCTCAAAATTGTGGGCCCGAATACATTGAGGTTTATTACAAAGTTGAGATATTCACTGATGCATTCATAAAGCAGGGTTCAATATGGCTAATTGACCACTGGAGTCAAATTATAAAACTAGAGTTATACGCTGAGTCTTATATATGTAGATTGAAACAAAAAAGCAGTGGGCCAGTGTGATATTTGGGCGTAATATGGAGTCTTGATGCATATTAACTTATGTGGAAAAGAAATTTTTTTATTGTTGGTTTATTATATGTCATATAGACCAACAAATAATACGAAGAGTTGTGGAATGCATTGAACGAGGATGTGGGCCCGACTATATGGGTGTGTGGAAAGTTTGGGGAAGATTGATTAAAGGAGTAATACATGTCAAAGTATATATATATATATATATATATATAATGTTATGATAAAGTCGAACCTCACACATGAGTTATATTGTAGATGCGAAAGATAAGCCTTGAGCATAGAATAATTTTTGGGTTATGAAGCGGAGTATTGGAGTCACATATGAATGTGTATTTAAAATAGGGTTGACATGTGGGGCCCAAATTTTTCAGAGGTTAGTTGGTTGTTCATTAATATAAAACCCATGGTTTATTAAGAAGGTTATAAAACATTTGATTGGCTAGAAGATATTTGTTTTATGAGAATGACAAATCCGGAATGTATATTTAATGAGTCAAAGCATTTTTTTTTCAATACGAAACCAAAGGTTACATATTTGATGGTTGAGGTATTATTTCATGATAAATATTGTGAGTACAGATATATTCATTTTGCTAAAAAGGTTCTATAATAACGCCGAGAGTTATTTTTTTTATGTTCGATTAAAAGACAGTTGTATAGGCAGCAGTTATGCAACTGCAATGAACAAGGAAAAATGAATATATTGAAACGAAAAAGAGAGGCGTGGTTGTTGTTGAAAAGAGAGAGGAAAGCAGCAAGAGAGCAGATTTTTTGAAATGATTCGAAATTTATATTGTAATTGAATGAAAGTTTTTAACTGTTTACATTGTTTATGATGCAATTGACAAGTCTCCGGAGAAAGATAAAATCCCACTATAAATTTGAAATGGATACATTTTCTCTGAGTAAATTGATAAAAGAGAAGAGAATGCAGAATTGAAGAAAAAGAAATAATCAAGCAAATATGAAGATTGGAGTACAGTAAAAAAAAAAACAAAGGTACAAAACAGAGCTGATATCCAAGGTAAATCAGAAAATGTTTCTTTTATGAAAAAGAGGGAGTTGAAGCTTCCTTGAAAGTTGTAGCTTGCATAATTTGAGGTTGGAGCCTCTTGTAGGTTGGTGCTTACAGAAAATCAGTGGTGAGAGGGAATTGGAGCTTGCCTTTACATCACAACAATAATAAGATGTGGTTTTCTCCCTTTATGGGTTTCCACGTATATCTGTTGTCTCTGTGTATGATTTCTATGTGTTGATATGGTTATTTAGTCTGCTTAATACTTACTGCTCTTGTCATAATTCCGCTGTTACATTATCTTAACATTTCTGCACATATAAGTTTGTTTCCATATAAAATTGATCATGAAGATAAATTGTAAATAAGTTTAATTAAAATGTTTTAAAAATTCTTGAAGGTGTTAAACTGATTCACCCCCCCTTCTCAGTTTAACTAAGGTTTCAACAGATAATACCAACACCATGGCTAAGAAAACTGATCCTAACAAAGAAAAAACTAGCCAACCAAGTGGTGACACAAGCTGCCCTAGTACCTCTACTAGTGGCCTTGAAAAAAAATTTATTGTCTAAAGCCCCAAATCAAAATCAGAAAATTAAAAATGTAGAAAAATTTATGGCTGATAAAACTGATGTAAATATTTCTAAAATGCAAATTCCTTTCAACTTTGAAGGAGAGTTTTCTAAAATTAAGATAACCATGCCTCTCACTGAACTGATTACCCAAGGCACATACAAGTCTCAAGTTATGAAAGTTCTAAACATAGGGAATGATATCGATACTCTAAACTTAACTAATGATAAACTTGAGATTTTGTTTGGTCTCGAAGTAGAAGGAAAATATCAAGAAGGAGCCATTCCCCTTTTCTATATTAGCATAAACATACATGACAAAATATTACACAATGCTATGCTAGATTTCGGTGCCTCACACAACCTCATGACTAAAGTTGTGATGGATAGATTAGGCCTAGAAATAACAAAGCCTTACAAGGACTTGTACTCATTCGATTTGAGCAGAGTCAAGTGTTTGGGCCTAATCAAGGATCTTTGTGTCAATCTGGAACAAATACTTGCTAAGAGTTTGGTTATGGACATAGTTGTTGCTAACATTCCCCCAAAGTATGGCATGCTTTTGTCCAGATCTTGGGGAGCCAAACTTCAGGGAAACCTCCAACTTGACATGTCATATGCCACTATCCCCGTTTTCAGCCAAACCAGGGGGTTATATCGGGAGTCCCACATGAAGTATATTGTAAGTAGCCTAGATAGGCCGAACAACACACCTATGTACTCCATTCATTCAAATCTTGATTCTTTCATCTTATATAATGAAGAGGACATTGATGAGCAGGTAAGTGAAGTTGAGATAGATCTAGGTACACTACAACAATCAAATCAGTCCCTCTATGATGAGTTTGACAGTCAGAACTATCACGACCCTGAAAAACCACATGATGATAAAACTAAACTTGACTTTCTGCAAATTGAAAATAGAATTTCAAAATCAAAAATCAGTTTAGAATATGAAATAGGTTGCTCAAATGAAGGAAAAACCTCAAAGATAGAACTTTTTCCTTGTGCCAATCCAGAAGTACTGAAATACCTTCACATAACATAAATATTTGGGAATCTGGGTCAAAAGAGTCTTATGTTTTTTCCTTACACAGACACCTCAACATCAAAGAGTTTTGTCCCTTCAGAAAGACTGTTGACTCTCACAAATATTGCTATGGATCCTAAAGGAGTGTCTTGTAATGTTCCCTCTTAGCCTTAGCTAAGAGGAAAATTCAATTTTTTTTTAATTTCTGTTGCATGAATAAATGAATAAAGGAGGACATATAAAACTCCTGAAAAGTATGAATAAATCAATGCCCATGTGAACAAAGACAAATCAGGGCCATGTAAATAATCACTTGTAGGTGTGAAAGAGGTTTGAGCTAAAGACTAGGTCAACCTTGACCAAATCAACAACGCTGTCTAGGTTCATTGCATCTCCAAAAGGGACAACACAGTTCTAGAAGGAAGCCTCTCATGTGAAAAGGGCTAACTCATCAAGGTGGTTTAGGGTTTGCAAAGGCTTTCTCATCTTATAAAAGGAAAGGAAGGGCAGCAAGAGAAGGTTGTTGATTGATCATATTTCTGAGTATTTGTCTGCTTAGAAAAATACCATTCTCTGCTGTTTAGCGGAGGATTGTATTTGGAATTCCTATGCAGGGATTTTACCTCTTCCTTTGAGGATTCTTGGAGGAGTGTTTTCTGAATTGAACCACTATCAAGCTTGAGGCCAAACTCTACTTTCATTAGTAGCACTGTTCCATTGAGGGTTTTGCTACTTTTGCAAGCTGCAACAAGTGGGAGTTTAGATCTGTAGAGATCTAGTGTATTTTTGGGAGCCTCCTCTCATGGAGTGTGTTATTTAACCTCCTCGAAGAGTGTCTCTTCTCCTTGTACTTCAGATCTGAAATTTTACAGTTATCTATGTCATTTGAGCTACAACACTGTTCATCTAGATAGACTACGTTATTTTGGTGTGAGCCTCTTCATGCTGTTTTGCTCATAGTTTAGATCAGAGATCTCTAGTGCTAGGCTTTTCCTTCCACTTAGTGATCCATGGATTAGCTTGCTTATCCATGTTCTGTTTAGATCTGATCCATTGTAATGAAATGTCATATTCAGAAATTTACTGCAGCATTTTACAGATCTGTAACTTGTTTCTTAAATCTACTCTTATCTATGCATGCTTTTGTCAAAATTCCAAGGGGATCTTGAAGAGAAGACTATCTAGCTTCCAGATCTGAAATAGATCTGATGTTTTGTCCATATATCTATCCTAGATTTGAGTTGTAACTTCCAGCTGCTGAAGCTCCTTAAACATAACGCTGTTGAGTCATTTCTGCAAATGTACATGTGTTCTAGCTCTCTTTTCTAAATATTTCTTGCTGTATTATCTCATGCATTCTACTGTATAGTGAAATAGATTCATCATAATTCTGATTTGCTGCTGTATTACTAAAATATAAACCTCCTTTCTGATCTCCACTGAATATGTGATAAAACTGTGCAATTCCTGAAGCAATGTTTGCATTTGGCTGCAACCTTTCTCTTTGGGTGCTTTTTAGCTAATATAGTTTTTGGGAGATTTGTTTAATGTATCTAAACTATTTTTTTTTACATGAAATTACAAATATAAGTCCCATACAACATACATAAGAGGAACCAATTCCTGATGTACGTTTCTGTTGCACAATTTTTCTTATACAACTTTTTTCTTGAGCACATTGTTGATATTCCTGAAAAAGGGATATTACAATGGTATCAGAGCTCCCTTCTTGGCACAGCTTGTGCTTGCCTTGGAGCACCAGTGATGCTGCATTAAAAATAATATGATTCTCTTACTGAGAGGGAAAAGAGGTACCAGAATAGAAGTCATAAAAAGTATGACTACACTACTGATAATCTTGACAAAGGTAAAGACAAGGGGAAAGCCCCTGAAGCTGTGAATGATAAGGAAGTAGAGGAGATTGCAAAAAATATTTTGGATACTATGCAAGATATTGCTAATGAGATCAAAGAGATGAGGGTGGACATAATGAGGGAATCTCCTGGGAGATTCCAGTTGGGATAAAGCTCAGATATGTCTCATCATGGGACATGTCAACCAGTGAATTTCCCACCAGCCCCACAAGCTTCATAACGCTCCAATATGCCTACCTTCTTGGCTATGGAGAATGAAGGGCCACATGAGAAATCTTCTCTTGAAGAATACTTTGTGGAGTATGACTCTCAGAGTCAAAGATTCAAGGATAACCTGAGTTTCCAATACTTTTGTCACATCAAGGACAAAAGAAGACCAGGGCAGAAGTATAGAGATGGTGGTTTATTCCATGGTAGACACCACACCATGGGTAGATTCTTTTTTCCCACGTTCGATGGATCATCCTCTAGATCTGCCAAGGAATGGGTAGAAAAGATGGATATCTATTTCCAGCTGAACAAGGTCCCTGAAGTTGAGGCCTTCAATATTGCAGCACTGCACTTTGAAGGTAAAGCACACAATTGGTGGTTCCATGGATTTTCTACCTTGGGACACATAAATGTGACTACCTATGTTGAGTTCATTAGAAGACTGGTGGAGAGGTTTGACAGGAAGGATCTTGAAGCACCCTTCATAAGCCTTGCAAAACTGAAGCAGTCAGGAGATGCAGAGACTTATATCTCTGAGTTTCTAAGATTATCAGTCATGGTCCCTAATTTATTTGTAGCAAGGAGAGTCTACATGTTCATTGAAGGCTTGGAGGAACCCTTGCATGGATTGGTTAAATCTACCAAGCCCATCACTTTGCATGATGCCATCGAGAGAGCTAGAGATCTCCAAGATGCCTTGCCAAAAGCAAAGGAAACTTTCCAAAGCAAGGCCCGTCACTTTTTTAAGGGGAAAGAAGGAAAAGATGCTCCTCCCAAGGAGATCTCTTTGAAGAAACCTCTTGATATTGATCTTAGGAGGGAAATGAGGAAGAAGAAGTTGTGCTTCACTTGCCAAGAGTCATGGGTACCTGGACATAGGTGTGCTGCTGGAAGAGCACACTACATAGAAGTCTTCTCTGACTTGGAGGAGGAAAATGATGATGAGAAACCTCAGAGGGGTCACAACGCTAATGATGAGGAGGGAGAACAAACACCCACCAGAGATGGGAAGGGAGCCTTTGCTCCAACCAGTGGGACTCTTGCCTCT
Organism: Pinus albicaulis; assembly: GCA_034641835.2. Lineage (NCBI taxonomy): Eukaryota > Viridiplantae > Streptophyta > Pinopsida > Pinales > Pinaceae > Pinus > Pinus albicaulis. Next base: position 861,648,281 of record CM076575.1, on the reverse strand, counting down.
TTGAGAGAAGTACCTATGTACTTGACCCTAAGAGTAAAAGGTTCAGTTATGAATCAGAGATTATCTATACTGATTGACAGTGGGGCAACCCACAAATTTATTGATTCTCACTTTGTGAAAAAGAGGGGAATCCCCACTGATACTTTTGAGGAATTTTCTGTCTTGGTTCTGGGAGATAGGAAAATGCAGTGCATGCAATATGTTCCATCAATATCTATCACTATGGGATCTTACACCCTGGTTGATCATTTTTTTGTGGTTGACATACCAGACACCAACATCATCTTGGGTGTCCAATGGATGATTACCTTGGGGAAGGTTACCACTGATTGGAAAGCTTTTCAAATGGAGTGGGTGGACTTGAAGAGTGGGAAACCACAAATGATCCAAGGCATGCACACTTATCCTTCACCTAATGTTTCCACACAAACAAAAGAGATGGATTTGCGCTGTGGAAGCAGGGATCTCACATTCCCATCTCTCATGTTCATGAGAATGCTGCAAGGGACATTATTATCTTATGGCAAGCCACCTAGAATGCCATCAGATCAAAATCCTGTGGGGGAAGCCTCACAAAGTGTTGCTCCAAATCTTGATCTAGGAAGGATTGGAGCAATAGAAGACCAAACTACAGCGCTGTGGGAGGAGAAGAATGGGAGGATCGACCTTCCAACAAACCATTTTGGCATGTGTAATGTCAAAAAGACAATAAAAAACAAGAAAAGCACTCCCATGGATGTATTAGCATCGCTGTCATTATTGAGCAATGTGGACGTTTATTGGAGATCTCAACTCCTTGTGGAGTACTCCAAAGATCCTCACACTGGGATGATACTAGATGGCATGAAGCAAGAGGGAGGCTATTTGGTCCATGAAGAGGTTATCTATAATATTGGTAGAGTATTCTTGTCTAAGGCCTCCAAGCTTAAGCAATAAATACTACAAAGGGCACATAAAGAGTTCCTTTCTAGCTATATGTAGTAAACAAAGATCTATACCCTAATCATGAGGAGTTTTGATTGGGAGGGCATGAAGGAGGAACTATATCAGCACTATGATTAGGAGGAACTACATCAAAAATTACAAGAGTGCATGAGTTATGAGGACTTTGGGTAGCTAAAGGACTCTAAACATGAGTCATTTCAACTATCTCTTCCTTCTCTTGAAACAGGAGAAATGCCCATGCCCAACTCCATGAGTGTGGGAGATTTGAATGGTAAAGAATCTGATCTTATGGAGCATGTTTATTTTTCTGATTTGAAATATTCTCTTACCATATGTATGCAGGCCATGGCTCCTAAAGGGAGTAATATTACATGTAGATCTCATTGCATTGGTAAGGCCAATAAAAATTCTGAATTTCGTCACTCCCTTGAGGTGCAAAGGAAGATTATTTTTCATGATGGGTGCTTCCCAAAGGCACCTAACTTATGTATCACTTTTAGCCATGTAAAAGTGACTTATGCAACAAAGGTGTGGTGTGAGTACCACTTACCACACTTAGATCTATTAAAGACAAGGAGTGCATTGCGTTGGCATCTTATGTGGGAATGTGACCCACCTCCTCAAGTGCAAATTTCAGTTTGCATACATGTGATTTTTCTTCCATACATAGATGATATATTGGTATTGTTTATGTGTTTGTATGGTCAAAGGATGGGCAGTGTATATGTACCACATGGGATGAAAATTCATCTTGTACTTCATGATACATGTTTTAGATGTAGCATTGCTTCACCCATGTTTATTTCTATTGAGTTTTACACTCCTGAAGGGATGGACTATGCCCCTATTATGTGAGCATTAGAGGAGAAATTTTTGATGTATTGGCTTAATGAGAACTTGACCCATGATGGAAACTTGATCCTTGATGGTGCCATCAATGGAGAAGGAGAAGAAATACATCTCTTACACTATCAGTTGCTTGAGAACAAGCAACATTTTTTAGGCGAGGGCTATAATTCTCTCACTTAGCCTTAGCTATGAGGAACATTCAATTTTGTTTTGTTGCATGTATAAATGAATAAATCAGGACATATAAAACTCTTGAAAAGTCTGAATAAATCAATGCCCATGTGAACAAAGACAAATCAGGGCCATGTAAATAATCACTTGCAGGTGTGAAAGAGGTTTGAGCTAAAGACTGGGTCAACCTTGACCAAATCAACAACGCTGTCTAGGTTCATTGCATCTCCAAAAGGGATAACGCAGTTCTAGAAGGAAGCCTCTCATGTGAAAAGGGCTAACTCATCAAGGTGGTTTAGGGTTTGCAAAGGATTTCTCATCTTATAAAAGGAAAGGGAGGGCAGCAAGAGAAGGTTTTTGATTGATCATATTTCTGAGTATTTGTCTGCTTAGAAAAATACCGTTCTCTGCTGTTTAGTGGAGGATTGTATTTGGAATTCCTATGCAAGGATTTTGTTAGTCATCAGTATTTTTAACTTGTTGGTGATGAATAGTTGTAACAACCAAGTTTTCTAGCAGCTGATAAAAAATTTGTCAAATTTTCCAGCTGGAAAACACCCATAGACTTGTTTTTTTGCCTTCTTACCTTTTAGTCTGCCCATGATGAGATGAAACCTCATTGTCAAGTCCTACCTAGCCTAAACCATACTAGTTTTCCCATCAGCTCTAAAAGAACAATCCAAATCTATCCAAAATTCTCCCCTAAGTTAGGAAGTGGCGCTTTAGGCATTTTCCTTGGCAAACTATCCTAAATCCAAAGAACCTCCATCTGCTATAGACTAGTCATAACAGACCTTCCCATTCTGCAAATAAAGTTGGTTACAGCCCTAGGTCGTGCCACTAATACACCCTCAAGTCTCAGCAATACATGGACCATAATTCAAACTGATTCTAGGTGTTTTTACTGTGTTTTAATGGATCTTTCAAAGTACAGAGGCATACCAGCATCCCAGAAGACAATACTTGGCTCCACATGAGAAGAAAACTGCTTCTCAATATGATCTTGAGCCAGGGATGCAGCTACAAAGCAGAGAGTTTTTCATTAAGCTCTTGCAATCATAGTCAAAGCCTGAAAGGACAGTGAAAGGAAAAAATAACACTGTCAAAGGGCTGATGATATGACATGACTGAAAAACCTCCTTCATCCATAAGCAGAGGGTTTGAAGACTGAAGAACCTCCTTCATTTCACAAGCAGAGGGTTTGAAGACTGAAGAACCTCCTTCATTTCACAAGCAGAGGGTTAAGAGCGCCTCCTTCATCTATAAGCAGAGGGAAAATGGACAAAGCCTGTTTTTAAGCTTTTCATTAACTATAAGGAAAAACTTAGGATACAGTGAGATAGAAACTGAAGTTCTCTGTATGAAAATGATGATTAAATGCAGAGGTAAAGCAATGGCGCTTTTCAAAAATTGTTTGCATAAGCTCCATTGTTATTGAGTTACAATATAAAGCTAATGAGTTGATCATCAATGGAGAAATATTATTGAGAAGATAGCCAAAGGAGTCCAACAGTCCTAGTCTCTAACTAGCTTATGCCATCAGGTATAAGGGAAACCAATATCAGTATGATTCATCAAACATTCTGCATTTGGTTGAGACAGAGGTTGGAAGGAAATCAGGCATTTGTCAAAGAATGCCTCCTTCATAAGCAAGGTAAAGGGGCTCACCATTGTTCGAAGATAAAAAGCAATCATGGCATATGGAAAAGACTCTAAAGAGGCTGCTCTCAAAAAGAGGTGAAATAAATGAAAACCCAGGCTTCTTGTAGACCTCCTTCACAGAAGAACTAAAGGGCAGCTCTCCCTTGTTCAATTTTCAAATCTAGAACATCATCCCTGTTTTATCTCCTTAAAACTGAAAACTGGATCATTTTGTCAATCTAAAGATAAGTTAGTGTTTTTGGGATTGGGGGCCTTTTGTAAAAGGATTTGAACTTACAGTGTCCAACAATTTTTTTACCCACAGTCAAAGAGAAGCTCAAATAGCACAAGTAACATCAGATGAGCCATACAAAGACAAGACGTGGAAAAGGGATATTAAAATTGCAGTTGAGCTCCTTACCCAGTAAAAAGGTAGTTGCACTCAAAGGGCACATATATAATCCTTCATATGGTTCAGAGAAGATTTTTCTTCCACAGTACAGGTATCAGAACAGAAAAAACCATTTTCATTCCTTAATGAGAAGAAGTAAAAGTTTTAATTCTAAAAAAGGTTGTTTCATTTCAAAAAGGGGTCGGGCTTATGAAACAAATGGTCATTACCACTGTTACACTTATTCGAACAAAAGGTATCCGGTTGTGTTTTAAAGGATAAGGTTTCAAGTTTTGATTTAAAAACAAAGGCCTTTTCAAACATCTCTTAAAGAAACCCTCACTAATAAAATGTGAAAGGGACTTTGGTTTTTCTTTCGCTTTCAAAAGGGTTAAGGACCGTTTCCAATCCATTTTGCAAATTCCAAAGCGCAAGCAAAACTCCCCTTTGCTATTCACTAGACCGGAGAAAGAGTTTTTGAGCATCTTCACAGATTTTTTTGGGCTTGGAGACCGCGCAGCACGCCTGTAGAGTTGCGCGGCGCGTTCAGGCGCAAGTTTACAAAGGAAATACATTGTCGCGCGGCGTGCCTGTAGCAGCGCGTGGCGCGCCTGTAGGCGCTGGTCATGTCAGCCCGACAAGTGACCCAACACCTTTCCACTTGCGCAACGCCTTCCCCATAAAACGTGCCGTGCATGTTCAAGCCATCTAAACACCTACAAAAGCCCTGAACGCTGCTCCAACTCCTCAAACAACGGAGCTCATCGATCTTTGAGGTATTTCATATACCTCCTTAGTATTTTCAAAGTCATATAAGGGTGATCAATGCTGTGTTATTCGAAGACTAAATCAATCGTAAAAAAATGAAACTCTTGGTGTGAATCAAGGAGATGTGTTAAATGCTTTGAAGAAATTTGTCACTGTGGGAGGTTAGAGGAGTGATTCATTAGTTTCAAGGAACTAGAGCTGCCCTCAAGGCTAAGATAAAACCATAATCTCTGTCAGCATTTGTAATGGAGAAAACAATGCTTAGGAGGGTTGATAGTTTTGTTTAAAACTCGAGTTTTGCTGTGGTTTATGTTTGTTCAAGGTGAACATGGTGAGAATGGTGAGTTTTTTATTTGATGACAAAAGCCTGATAAACTATCCTCAAAAACAGTGTTAGAAGGTGGAGCAGTTTTAGAAAGAAAAACAGAGTTTGAAAAGTGAAAACAGTGGGCCTATTTTCAGATTACAGTGATCATTGTTAAGTGTTTTCTCATTTCAAAATAGTTTCCTCAGTGTGGTAAAAGGCAAAAAAACAGTTTTTTCTCCTTTGGTCCATGAAGCAAATTTAGTGAGTGAAGTTATCTTTTTCAGTTTGGAGGTTTTTTTGCCTAAACTGTGGGTGAGGAGTGTTGAATACAAGAGCAGTGTTTTGATTAGAAGAGTGTTTGTCTGCTACAAGGGCTGTTTTGTGCTCACACCAAAACACAAATATCTTGATAACCTTACACTAACACAGAGATCACTTGACTATGTATGCATTTTGTTTGAATGTGCACTTGTCATTATAAATATTGGCTATTTGGCATACAAAGGGAGGAAGAGCACTAGAATAGCCACCCAAAGCAAAGGGAAGGGCAAGGTAGAAGGAAGTCATAACCAAGAGAATGCATTCGACATCATCCCAATCCAAAGTGATGATAGTGATAATGAGGCCCGGATTCTAGAAAAACCTCTTAATCCATAGAGAAGGCCAAATTGATGCATTGAAGGATGAAGGCCCTTGAGAAGCAAAAAGAAGAGGAAAATGCCCTTCTCCAATCTACCCCTCTCACTGCATTGTTTGAATAGGAGATAGAGAACAATAGGGAGGCATGTCTTGAGAGAGTCAATGACCACTTGGAAAGGAATTTGGAGAAGGAAAACAGGGATTTAGACCTTCAAAGGAGAATGACGAGGCATTACAAAAAGTTAAATCAATTTTCCTGGCGCAAGTTGAAGGCTGCTCAAGAAAAGCTCTAGGAGGCTAAAGGGAAGCGCCCGACACGGAAAGTGAGGAAAGACATATCAAGACTTCAGATTTTGGCCTCTACTTCACAACATTTTTCTGAGAACCCTTGAGGGTCATGCTCACCAATTTTGGGTGTTTTTCGACATATTTTGGTTTTTTGGCATTTTTGGGTTTTTGGTCAAAACTCATAAGCTTCGCTATTTCATTTTGGGGGATCAAAAAAGGAGGATAATGATATCATTGGATGCCATAATTTTAGGAGCACACACTCAGCAATTTTCAGGACATTTGAAGATCATTTTCTCCCCCGAAATGGCAAAAAATGATCGCTATTTCTACACTCTGCCCGGTCTATCAGCGAACCTTATTTTCTGGTTTTTTACACACAAGCCTTTTTTTGAAGGGCTTCTAGGCATCAGATTGGGAAGATTATAGTTGCTCCAGAAATTAGACACTCATATATTTCCAACGAGCTATCATGAGCCTCGTTTCGACATCGGGAAGGCTGCCAAAAGTTGCCGGCAAGTCAGGGGACCTTTTGCTGATGTAATTTTTGACTATTTTTGTAAAAATTGAACCTTTAAAAACTGTTTTTTCCTCATGTGCGTTTAGCTATTTTTGCACATGAGAAGTTATGAAAAGTCAATTTATTTCCCTCTTTTAGCATTTTTTAGATATTTTATGAGATATTTTGTGCCTTGGGCTTTGCAAAGCCTCAAGGACAAGTTTAGATATTTTGAATAGGCCAATGAGAGTGCAAATTGAACTAAGATGTTTTCCTCACTTGATCCTATATATTCCAAAGGCTTTCATTGTAAACAAGGCTGAAATTGATGATAGAAGCAATATATGGTCATATAAGCTTTGGAAGAAATACTTGTCTCATGCTCTTGGATAGTCTCTTGGATATTCTTGGATGATGAAAGAGGATTGTTGTTGGATTCCATGACTTGGTAGAATGGTATAGTGTCTCTTTCTTTGTTTTTTTTTCTAGTTTTCATTCATGAATCCATGTTTCTTGCTTGCTATAGATCAGTAGAGAACAAATTTGAGACATTCCCTTGGAGGCACCTCAAATTTCCTGTTTCTTCATAGCTTCCATGTTTTCTTCTTCCTTAGTCACATTAAAGAATTCTTGATTGCTCTTTAATAACTTAAGGATATTGTTGCTTATTTCATTCATGGTTTTATGCATGCTAAGTATGATTTACAGTACGCCCTGCTTACTCATGGCTAGCCATAGCTCCATTCATGAAATTTCTCTTTGACTGATTAAATTGTCATTTGTTGAACCAAGGAGGTCTTGTTCCGATCTTGCCCTTTGCCTAAGACTATGCAATCTTGTTTTCGAAGTGCCCAATAACATGAAGTACTGTGTTTAGGCATTCCGGCATAGTGATTTGAGTTGTTTGTCTCTCTTAAGTGTATTTCCCTAAATTTTGATAGTCATTTCCAAAAGTTAGAGAGTTATATATCTCTATGCATCGTTTGAATGTTTATTTCTATGTATTGATTAGCTTATAGTTACATTTCTCATGATTAATGGTTTGCCCTACCATGTTTATGTTAGCTATTAAACTAGTTATGCTTGAAATCCTTTGTTGTTCCCAAACTTGATGTCCATTTTATTCCATTTTTCCCGAAGATCCTTTCTACCTCGAATCAAATCGGCCTTTCAAAAACCTTGTATCACCATCTGATAGCTTTCTTGACCTTTTCGACCCCATAGCCCAGTTGATTTGACATCTTTTTACCTATCTTATATCTTTGATCAGTTTCATCCCTCACAACCTAAAAACCAAAACCAAAAAACCTACTTTATAACTAGCCTAAAATCAGAACACAATAAGCACAACACACAGATATCCCTTACGCATATAGAGAGAGCCCTCTCTGAGTCTAGGAAGGCTAGGTCCTTGGGCTCAAAATATTGGTTTGATGTTACACTGTCATTTGGCTTGCCAATTAGCCAAATCACGGGACCCTAACAGATTTCACCTCTTCCTTTGAGGATTCTTGGAGGAGTGTTTGCTGAATTGAACCACTATCAGGCTTGAGGCCAAGCTCTAATTTCATTAGCAGCGCTGATTCATTTAGGGTTTTGCTGCTTTTGCAAGCTGCAGCAAGTGGGAGTTTAGATCTGTAGAGATCTAGTGCATTTTTGGGAGGATCCTGTCAAGGAGTGTGTTCTTTAACCTCTTGGAAGAGTGTCTCTCCTCCTTGTACTTCAGATCTGCAATTTTACAGTGGTTATCTATGTCATTTGAGCTACAGTGCTGTTCATCTAGATAGACTGCGTTATTTTGGTGTGAGCCTCTTCATGGTGTTTTGCTCATAGTTTAGATCAGAGATCTCTAGTGCTAGGCTTTTCCTTCCACTTGGTGATCCATGGATTAGCTTGCTTATCCATGTTTTGTTTAGATATGATCCATTGTAATGAAATGTCATATTCAGAAATTTACTGCAGCATTTTACAGATCTGTAACTTGTTTCTTAGATCTACTCTTATCTATGCATGATTTTGTCAAAATTCCAAGGGGATCTTGAAGAGAAGACTATCTAGCTTCTAGATCTGAAATAGATCTGATATTTTGTCCATAGATCTATCCTAGATTTTATTTGTAACTTCCAGCTGCTGAAGCTCCTTAAAAATAACGCTGTTGAGTCATTTTTGCAAATGTACATGTGTTCTAGCTCTCTTTTCTGAAGATTTCTTGCTGTATTGTCTCATGAATTCTACTGTATAGTGAAAGAGATTCATCATAATGCTGATTTTCTGCTGTATTACTGAAATATAAAGCTCCTTGCTAATCTCCACTGAATATGTGATAAAACTGCGCAATTCCTAAAGCATTGTTTGCATTTGGCTGCAGCCTTCCTCTTTGGGTGCTTTTTAGCTAGTCTAGTTTTTGGGAGATCTGTTTAATGTATCTAAACTAATTTTTTTTAGATGAAATTACAAATATAAGTCACATGCAACATACATAAGAGGATAAAATTCTTGATCTGCATTTCTGTTGCACATTTTTTCTTATACAATGTTTTTCTTGAGCACATTGTTGATATTCCTGAAAAAGGGATATTACAGTGGTATCAAAGCTCCCTTCTTGGAAAATCCTGTGCTTGCCTTGGAGCACCAGTGATGCTGCATTAAAAATAATATGATCCTCTTACTGAGAGGGAAAAGAGGTACCATAATAGAAGTCATAAAAAGTATGACTACACTACTGATGATCCTGACAAAGGTCAAGACAAGGGGAAAGCCCCTGAAGCTGTGAATGATAAGGAAGCAGAGGAGTTTGAAAAAAATCTCTTGGATACTATGAAATATCTTGCTAATGAGATCAAAGAGATGAGGGTGGACAGAATGAGGGAATCTCTTGGGAGATTCTAGTTGGGAGAAAGCTCAGATATGTCTCATCATGGGATAGGTCAACCAGTGAATTTGCCACTAGCCCCCCAAGCTTCACAACACTCCATTATACCTACCTTCTTGGTTGTGGAGAATGAAGGGCCACATGAGCAAGCTTCTCTTGAAGAATACTTTTTGGAGTATGACTCTCATAGTCAGAGATTCAAGGATAACTTGAGTTTCCAAGACTTTTTTCACATCAAGGACAAAAGAAGACCAGGCCAGCAGTATAGAGATGGTGTTTTATTCCATGGTAGACACCACACCATGGGCAGATTATTTTTGCCCAAGTTCGATGGATCATCCTCCAGTTATTCCAAGGCATGGGTAGAAAAGATGGATATCTATTTCCAGCTGAACAAGGTCCCTGAAGTTGAGGACATCAAAATTGCAGCACTGCACTTTGAAGGTGAAGCACACAATTGGTGGTTCCATGGATTGTCGACCTTGGGACACATCAATGTGACTACCTATGCTGAGTTCACTAGAAGACTGGTGGAGAGGTTTGATAGGAAGGATCCTGAAGCACCCTTCATAAGCCTTGCAAAACTGAAGCAGTCAGGAGATGCTGAGACTTATATCTCTGAGTTTCTAAGATTATCAGTCATGGTCCCTAATTTATTTGTAGCAAGGATATTCTACATGTTCATTGATGGCCTGGCAGAACCCTTGCTTGAATTGGTTAAATCTACCAAGTCCATCAAATTGCATGATGCCATCGAGAGAGCTAGAGATCTCCAAGATGGCTTTCCAAAAGCAAAGGCAACTTTCCAAAGCAAGGCCCGTCACTTTTTAAGGGGAAAGAAGGAAGAAATGCTCCTCCCAAGGAGAGCTCTTTTAAGAAACCTCTTGATATTGATCTCAGGAGGGAAATGAGGAAGAAGAAGCTGTGCTTCACTTTCCAAGAGTCATGGGTACCCAGACATAGGTGTGCTATTGGAAGAGCATAATACATAGAAGTCTTCTTTGACTTGGAGGAGGAAAATGATGATAAGAAACCTAGGAGGGGTCACAGCGCTGATGATGAGGAGGGAGAAAAAACACCCACCAGAGATGGGAAGGGAGCCTTTTCTCCAACCAGTGGGACTCTTGCCTCTTTGAGAGAAGTACCTATGTACTTGACCCTAAGAGTACAAGGTTCAGTTGTGAATCAGAGAGTATCAGTACTGATTGACAGTGGGGCAACCCGCAACTTTATTGATGCTCACCTTGTGAAAAAGAGGGGAATCCCCACTGATACTTTTGAGGAATTTTATATCTTGGTTCCGGGAGATAGGACCATGCAGTGCATGCAATATGTTCCATCAATCTCTGTCACTATGGGGTCTTACACCCTGGTGGATCATTTTTTGGTGGTTGACATACCAGACACCAACATCATCTTGGGTGTCCAATGGCTGATTACCTTGGGGAAGGTTACCACTGATTGGAAAGCTTTGTAAATGGAGTGGGTGGACTTGAAGAGTGGGAATCAACAAATGATCCAAGGCATGCACACTTATCCTTCACCTAATGTTTCCACACAAACAAAAGAGATGGATTTGCACTGTGGAAGCAGGGATCTCACAGTCCCTTCTCTCATGTTCATGAGGATGCTGCAAGGGACATTTTTATCTTATGGCAAGCCACCTGGAATGCCATCAGATCCAGATCTTGTGGGGGAAGCCTCACAAAGTGCTGCTCCAAATCTAGATCCAGGAAGGATTGGAGCAATAGAAGACCAAACTACAGCGTTGTGGGAGGAGAAGAATGGGAGGATCAACCTTACAAAAACCACTTTGGCATGTATAATTTCAAAAATAAAATCAACAACAAGACAAGAAATCCCATGGATGTATCAGAAATGCTGTCATTATTGAGAAGTGTGGACCTTTATTGGAGATCTCAACTCCTTGTGGAGTACTCCAAAGATCTTCACACCGGGATGATACTAGATGACATGAAGTAAGAGGGAGGCTATTTGGTCCATGAAGAGGTCATCTATCATCTTGGTAGAGTATTCTTGTCTAAGGCATCCAAGCTTAAGCAAGAAATACTACAAAGGGAACATAAAGAGTTCCATTCTAGCTATATGCAGTTAGCAAAGATCTATACCCCAATCATGAGGAGTTTTGATTGGGAGGGCATGAAGGAGGAACTATATCAGCACTATGATTGGGAGGAACTACATCAAAAATTACAAGAGTGCACGAGTTATGAGGACTTGGGGTAGCTAAAGGACTCTAAATGGGAGTCATTTCAACTATCTCTTCCTTCTCTTGAAAGAGGAGAAATGCCCATGCCCAACTCCATGAGTGTGGGAGATTTGAATGGTAAAGAATATGATCTTATGGAGCATGTTTATTTTTCTGATTTGACATATTCTATTACCATATGTATGTAGGCCATGGCTCCTAAAGGGAGTGATATTACATGTAGATCTCATTGCATTGGTAAGGCCAATAAAAATTCTGAATTTGGTCACTCCCTTGAGGTGCAAAGGGAGATCCTTTTTCATGATGGGTGCTTCCCAAAGGCACCTAACTTATGTATCACTTTTAGCCATGTCAAAGTGATTCATGCAACTGTAAAGGTGTGGTGGGAGTAGCACTTACCACACTCAGATCTATTAAAGACAAGGAGTGCATTGTGTTGGCATCTTATGTGGGAATGTGACCCACCTCCTCAAGTGAAAATTTCAGTTTGCATACATGTGATTTTGCTTCCATACATAGATGATATATTGGTATTGTTTATGGGTTTGTATGGTCAAAGGATGGGCAGTGTATATGTACCACATGGGATGAAAATTCAACTTTTACTTCATGATACATGTTTTATATGTAGCATTTCTTCACCCATGTTTATTTCTGTTGAGTTTTACACTCCTGAAGGGATGGACTATGCCCCTATTATGTTAGCATTGGAGGAGAAATTTTTGATGTATTGGCTTAATGAGCACTTGACCCATGATGGAAACTTGATACTTGATGGTGCCATCAATGGGGAAGGAGAATAACTACAGCTTTTACCCTATCAGTTGCTTGAGGACAAGCAACATTTTTGAGGGGAGGACTATAATGATCCCACTTAGCCTTAGCTTAGAGGAACATTCAATTTTGTTTTGTTGCATGAATAAATGAATAAAGGAGGACATATAAAACTCCTAATAAGTCTGAATAAATCAATGCCCATGTGAAAAAAGACAAATCAGGGCCATGTAAATAATCACTTGCAGGTGTGAAAGAGGGTTGAGCTAAAGAATGGGTCAACCTTGACCAAATCAACAACGCTGTCTAGGTTCATTGCATCTCCAAAAGGGATAGCGCAGTTCTAGAAGGAAGCCTCTCATGTGAAAAGGGCTAACTCATCAAGGTGGTTTAGGGTTTGTGAAGGCTTTCTCATCTTATAAAAGGATAGGGAGGGCAGCAAGAGAAGGTTGTTGATTGATCATATTTCTGAGTATTTTTCTGCTTAGACAAATACCATTCTTTGTTGTTTAGTGGAGGATTGTATTTGGAATTCCCATGTAGGGATTTCACCTCTTCGTTTGAGGATTCTTGGGGGAGTGTTTGCTGAATTGAACCACTATCAAGCTTGAGGCCAAGCTCTACTTTCATTAGCATTGCTGATCTATTGAGGGTTTTGCTGCTTCTGCAAGCTGCAGCAAGTGGGAGTTTAGATCTGTAGAGATCTAGTGTATTTTTGGGAGGCTCTTCTCATGGAGTGTGTTCTTTAAACTCCTGGAAGAGTGTCTCTTCTCCTTATACTTCAGATCTGAAATTTTACAGTGGTTATCTATGTCATTTTAGCTACAACGATGTTCATCTAGATAGACTACGTTATTTTGGTGTGAGCCTCTTCATGGTGTTTTGTTCATAGTTTAGATCAGAGATATCTAGTGCTAGGCTTTGCCTTCCACTTGGTGATCCATGGATTAGCTTACTGATCCATGTTCTATTTAGATCTAATCCATTGTAATGAAATTTCATATTCATAAATTTACTACAACATTTTATAGATTTGTAACTTGTTTCTTAGATCTACTCTTATCTATGCATGCTTTTGTCAAAATTCCAAGGGGATCTTGAAGAGAAGACTATCTAGCTTCCAGATCTGAAATAGATCTTATTTTTTGTCCACAGATCTGTCCTAGATCTGATTTTTAACTTCCATCTACTGAAGCTCCTTAAAAATAACGCTGTTGATCCATTTCTGCAAATGTACATGTGCTCTAGCTCTCTTTTCTGAAGATTTCTTGCTGTATTGTCTCATGCATTCTACTGTATACTGAAAGAGCTTCATCGTAATGCTGATTTTCTGTCGTATTAATGAAATATAAACCTCCTTGCTGATATTCACTGAATATGTGATAAAACTGTGCAATTCCTGAAGCAGTGTTTGCATTTGGCTGCAACCTTCCTCTTTGGGTGCTTTTTAGCTAGTCTAGTTTTTGGGAGATCTGTTTAATGTATCTAAACTGATTTTTTTTAGATGAAATTCCATATATAAGTCCCATAAAACATAAATAAGAGGAACCAAGTCCTGATCTACGTTTCTGTTGCAAATTTGTTCTTATACAACGTTTTTCTTTAGCACATTGTTGATATTCTTGAAAAGGGGATATTACATGTCTATTGAAAATGATATAGAAGAGTATAATGTGTGTAGCTTAGAAAGACCCAAAATAATAAAGTTATCAAGAAATATATCATTACATACAAAACTGAAATACATAAGGCTATGCAAGAGGTTTCAGGATGCTTGCATATATAGCGATGAAAGCTTAAAGCTTTGTGACTTAGGCATTATTCAAAGGAGACCCCCTTCCAAAAGAAACAATGAAATCCTTGGAAAAATTGTGTCACTAACAAAGAAATCTAGAGGATTCAGACTATGTATAGACTTTAGGTGACCAGATAAAACCTCCATGAAATACAAATACCCTTTTCCCAATGTAAGTCATCCTATACAAAGGGTAGGAATTTCTAACAAAATGTCTTTACATGATAGTGTTACAGGTTATCATCAGATGGCACCTCTTTCGATCAATCAAAATAAAGCCATTTTCAAAGTTCCTTGGAGCAACTACATGTTTGGCCAAATGCTTCCTAGATTAAGGAGTGCTGAAGACACCTTTCAAAGAGATGTGGCCCCTGTTTCCAACTTCTTCACTATAATATACATAGATGACATCATTATTTATTGTAGAGCAAATAAAGAGTACCTTTTTTTGCCTAAGGAGGATCTTTGACAGACATGAGTTTTGGAAGCAAGACTCAAAGAGGAAATGCCAAAGAGAGCATGGCTTGTTTGAAAATTTTTGGAAAAATTCTTATACCATGCTTTCAAATGGAGGTAACTATGTTTTCTATTTTCAAGAGCTGAATGGAAAAAGAATGATAGGAGAACCTTTTGAAGACAGGATGCTCAAGTACCATTGCTATAAAAACCCTTAGTTTTAAATTTTTCACTCATTGTACATATCATTGTTTGATGAAAAGGACATAAAGAGAAAAAACACAAAAACATAGAAAAGATAGAAAAAGAGGGAAAATTTAAAGAGAAGGTACAGCCCCATACCCAAAAAATAGTAGTACTAAAAGTGTGCAATCTTAAATGCCACTACTGGTGCAAAAATAATGGCTTGTTCAGTCATCTAGCCTATTCATCGCTGAACATGTTTTCAATTTATTGTTGATAGGTTAGTGAAAGAATACTGGTCAAATCATTTAAGCTTGACTTGTCAAAAGAAAATAGATTAGGAATGAAAGACACTGTTTCCACATGCTTAAATATGAACCAAGGAGAAGGATACAGATGATTAGAAAATGATGAAACATAGCCCTCACACCTTCTAGTTTTGTTTGCTTATGAAAATAATGTTTGTGTGCATATTTTCTTGATGCCACAAATCATGATGAATCAAATTGTCTAATCCTGGTTCAAATCATGTTTTAAATTTCTTGTCAGTAGCTTAGAGGATGAAGTCTATCATACTGCTTAATCTTGACAGTAAAATAGTCTAGGTAGAGAATAAGGAGAGTTCACTAGCATAATCTGAACTCTTGGAAGAAATAAGTGTATAAGTAGATAGTTTGTTTTTTCTTTCAAAAGAAAGATGTCAATGGGTTTTCCTGTTCAAGTGCACCCAAGGAAGAGAAAATGTTAGGAAATTAGGTGGGGTAGGTAAATATGAAGTTGAGCTAATCATGCTTTCATATTATCAAAATCACTACTTCAGGGAAGCAGCAGCAAAAGAAAAGAAGAAAAATATGCCCAATGGATGAGGCACTAGTCTTCATAAACCAAGAGATCTGAAATTATGGGCACCTCATAAAAAGGAGTTGTTGGGGTTCCTATGTTTTGGCAGATTTGGCAATACCAAAAGATAAGACAACATCAAACCACTTTGGGGCCCTAGGATCTAGCCCTCCTGGAACCGGAGAGGGATCTCTCCAATAAAACAAAGAATGATATATCTTTGAAGCTCAAAGTGAGGTATTAGGCTAGGTATGAAGTTCAAAGGGAGGTTTTAAATGATTTGGTTGGTGAGTTGCTGGGTTGGTCATGAGATCATAGACTAAGAAAGTAATGGGAGGGAAAGGAACAAAACATCACGATGTTTTAGCCAAGAGGATAGGTCAAAGAAAGTGCCATCCATTGGGCTATGGAGTCATGAAAGGTGATTACATGCAACAACTAGCCAAGGCTTCCAAAGGGCAAGTCATCTAATACTGAAGGATATTTTTAGATTAGATGGTGGGATGGAACATTAAGGTTTGAAATTGAAAGAAGGAAAGAAACCTATTTCCTATCTATAGATCAGATCAAAGTTCATTTAACTCCATACCTGCTTGGACATACTCATAGGCAACTCTCAAAGGAGGGACAAAGGGTGTTACAGGTCAAAATACCTCCTCATCAGCTCAGAGGGGAAGACAAATATGGAAGGGATACAAAGACCTAATTAAACCTATTTCTACCAGGGTAACGCCTATATAGAACAGAACAAGAGCGCTATAACGCATGCAATCAGTACATTGGCCGCGTTAGTGGCTAGGGCAACGCTCTGTTTACAATGGAGGGGAGCGTTACCCGTGTTTTAAGTTTGAATTGGGAAAAGAGCGCGGAGAATGATTTGAATCTCCGACTTTCCCTCACAAAGGAGTCAGTTCACAAAGGAAACTGCAGAAGCACCAGTTCATTATTGGTCATTGCCATAGGAGACTGAACTCCAAAAGAGGAAAAAGCATAGAGATCAAAGAAACATCTAAGCTTTTTCCATTCCAAACTAGTGGAAAGAGAAGGGGAACAATGGCCTTCTCCCTCTCCTATAAGAAGGAGCTGAAGGCTCTTAATTGAAGGTCGAAGGATTGCTCAAGGTTCTTGTATACTTGTGGAATAGAGAATAGTGTGACATTGTGAAGGCCAAGAGTCAAAGAGGTTCCTAGAGAGCTTGTTGACTTGGACTTCTTCACTTGAGAGAGAAGAGAGTTTGGGAGACTGAGGAGGGCTTGGTACAACCGATGGTTGTAATCCTCCTTCTTTCAAAATCAATAGAACTGTGTTCGTTTTGTCCATTCAATGCTTAATATTGTCATTATTGTTTGAACATTTACATAGTATGATATGAATGGCTCAGATGTGTATAATCTAGATGTTTATTGTGTATTGATTTAATTGATAGGATACTTGTTATATTAGAAATTACGCGGGTGCTTTGACTGATTGCAGGACTCAGATTTGGAGCTGGTGAAGAAGGACTCTTGCTTCGCTGCGCAGCGCTCTCCAAGGGACTCCAAGACTGTCAAAGAGGTAATTCTCTATTGTATTCCTTCAAGTTATTTCAAGCTAATATGAACATGCTCATGCCATATTTGTGAACAACATAGCTAATCTTACTGTCTGCCTCGGGCACCAGAAAGCCCTGAGAGGGATATTTGAAAACCAACAACCCAAGAAGTTTACCCTATAGCAGAATTGGCGACTCCACTGGGGAGTTCCCCCATAGTTTCCGGACTATTTTTTCCTTCCTTTCTTCTCTTCTCTGTTCAAAGATCCTTCCGACCATTTTTGATGCCCAGTAGACATACCAAACGCTTGCAGAGTTCAATCCTGTTCCTGTCTGGCCAATTGGAGAGATTTTCCCTGGTTAACGTGACCTATGCAGGCTATCCAGTGCGTTATAACGTGGTCTATGCTTAAATACAGTGCGTTATAACGCTGTATTTTCTCACAGACAGAGCGTTACTCAGCCAAAAACCTTGCTGTTCACTGCTATGACTGTGTTTTAGCTGTAGAGTTTTTTGGCCATCAGTACCTTTCACTGACTAAATCCCTGTGCTTGTCTGCTAAGCTGGCATTGTTATTTGTTTCTCTTGTTTAGTTAGTGTGCAAAACATTTACTTCTTTTTTTTTTTTTTTTTCTGCATCTAGCTGAGTTTATTCTGAAAGTTTTAGTTCATAGACTGTTAAAAGAGGTAGATAGAAGTTTGAATCTTTAAAAGTTGAGCTATGTTATTTACATGTTGGTGCATGGATGATTGAAAAAGAAACCTCTCCCTGTAGAAACACTCTTCATTGAATTTAATATTTAGAGCATGTTTTGCATGGTTTCTTGAGTCAGAGTCTCACTATACTTCATACGTCCATTCCCCCTCCGCAAGACTAATAATAAAGTACAATAAAAATAAAGCGATACTAAAATCAATCTAATTACTCTTTTTGAGCTCACACAAACAGTAGTTCAGGCTAGGATCTTGGGTTAGGAAAGTGAGAAAACTACCCAAGATCTCAAAACTTGAAAACTAGAGTCATTAACGAGTGAAATCCTGTTGCACTCATATTATCGGGACCGTTCCTTTACCGGAGCTCAGCGCGAGACAACACTTGGGTGCACTAGAAGGTAGCCCGCCTTCGACTGCATCCTATGGGTGTGTTATATATTGGGGTTCCCTTCGGGGATGTCGAAACTAGATCGGGGATCTAGGTATTCTGCCCATATAGCACACTGTCCTTGACCGTGGACCCCCCTAATAATGTCTATGATTTGAGGTATCCTTAGTGGCCATACTTTTAGGGACTTACACAAGGTGACTGGGACGGGCTGTCCTGGTACCTGAAACAGACGGACCCACTCTATCTTCGGTCTTTAGGAGGGTACTCGTCTTCACGAGAGTGCTTACACCTATCGTCTGAGGTTCGGGCGAAGCTCTAGAGTGACCGTAACTGTAATTTCGACCAACCCTCTCTGTATACTATTGTGATACTGGATTTCATCACCAGTGAACGGTAGTACTCAGACAGGGCACCCTATTCTGGCTGCTTGCTGATTGATTTTACAAAGTCCTTTTCCTTTTTGTTAGGTGTGTGGTTACTACCATTTGAGACTTTATAATACATCACAATTTAATAAAATTTGTTAAAATTAAACCGATCACCGTGGCGTCCCCTGACCCACGCCGTCTGTCTCGACGACAGCAAGGTATACCTTTTCTCAACCTTGAGGAAGAACTGAACCTTGGTGAACCTGGGCCTTCTACGGAAGAGCAGTCTCCTCTGACTAATCTTGATTATCACATAGACCCTTATCAGCCGGAACTTCCGGAGGAGCCTTTCACTGAAGGCGTTGTACCTAATTACAATCCTCCGCTCACTGATCCGTTAGGGCCTGTGATAATCCAGATTACACCACGCCGAGATATGTCTGCAGAAGCACCAACATCTATTTCTCCATCGGCATCCACAGGGTCGATACCAATGGCAACCATCCCTGGTTCGCCACCATCCTCCCTGCCGGTGGTCAGTTCTATGCCATTACTGGGTAACCCCAGTAGTCAACATATACCTACCCCCAATCCTATGGTCAACATAACTGTCAGTAGTTTACCGAACCCTTCGGCATCTACTCCTACCGTGACCACGTTGGGGCCCACGGTAGCTCCTCCCACGAGCATGACTACTTCGGTGCCCTTTAGCAACCCTTTTAGCTGGAACCCTCTGTTGAGTTCAAACCCCCTGGCCACTATACCAGGGGGCAGTGTTATCAGTATGCAGGTAGCAGGGAATATTTCTCTTCCTATGCAATCCTCAGGACAAATGGGACAACCCATTGTAAATACTATCCCCTTAAGTGGTTCAAAGATTGGTGTAGGATCTATACCGTTGCCAAATTATGCAAGTACTAGTATGCCTCCGGGAAAATCTATTGCATCCATTTGGACTAACCAACTCCAACCTCCATCTGGAGTGGGAGGGCACTTTTATGCTGGGGGCAACCAACCAGTTGCCCCGCAATACACTATGCCCTATGGACAGCAACCGTATGTTCCTACTCCTCCACCTATGGGGGGTTTTTATCAAAGTCCCACTTACCCTCCTGGTAACACGTGGATGGGGGGACCCTATGGTCTAAGTAGTCAGCTCATACTGCCTTGGTTAGACTCGGGGGAAAATCCACAATTTCCATTCTTGGCAGCTTTGGACATACCCGACATCCATACTCTGACGAACGACCCCATCAACCACAACCCGCTTTGGCCTCCAATACCGCATAAGATTCCTTTTGATATCCCGAAGTTCGACGGGAAACATGGGGACGACCCGGCCGCACACATCACTACCTTCCATTTATGGTCCATATCCAATTCCATGGTAGATGATAGTGTCCGACTTCGACTGTTTCCCCGCACCCTTACAGGCAATGCCGCCAAGTGGTACATTGAATTTCCATGCGCTGCCATCAATACGTTTGGCACTTTAGTGACGGAGTTCTTAAAGAACTTCCAACTACCAATTAGAGTGGAAACTGGAACAGAATTGTTAACATCGCTACGCCAAGACACCGCCACCCACATCTCTGACCATATTCATGAATGGAGACGTAGGACGAGGCTCGTCAAAGCGCCAATACTAGACCATCTCTTGGCCAATTGGTTTTGCAAGTCTCTTTTACCCCACATCTCTAAAGACATTGGCCTTTCTGGTGCAGTGACAGAATATCAATGTATCCATCGTGCCCAACACCTGGATTTAATCTATTCACAATCCGGCATGCTTTACGATCTGCTCCCCCATGCCCCTGGTAACCCAAACCCTCCGGCTACTCAGAAAACCGGAGCTCATGCCGATGGTCTCGTTGGCGTGATCTCTGGTGTAGCCACCAATCAGTCTCAGGGGAAAACCTCCCAGCCATCCTCGGCTGCCACCGCCCCCCATCAAATGACTCCTCTTCCTCCCGCTGAGATAAATTTGGTGCAAATCTCACAAAAACCTAGCGGGAAAAATAAGAAGAACAAGAAGAAAACGTCTTCTTCGGAAGAGCAGTCGGATAATCAGAATAAACCTAATCAGAAAAATGCTGCCAGAAATGACAAAGGAAAGGATAAACCCATGAAATTTCCTTGCAAAATCTGTGCGGAGGATCACTTGACATACAAATGTCCTCGGCTGTAGGAATGCACTGATTTTATTGCTAACAAGGATTCTGGGCGAACACCTGCCGTTCTTCACAATCCTTTCCCCAATCAACCGCAGCAACATCAACACATGGTTGAAAATCCGCCACAACCCCATCAACAGGGCCATGGTGGTTTGTATCCTTCCGGCGAAGGACCATCTGCCATTTATGGCATTGAGAGTGTTGACCTTCAAAATCGCGCCAAGCTTTATGGAAATCCTACCATAGATGCTCAGGAACTTGGAACTAGTTCCAATCCGCCGCCGCCAACCGATTTACATATCGAAAGGCCTACTGTTGAACCTGTAATTCGTCCCCCCAAAGGGACACTTCGACGCACAACTCATAACACCTCTGCACGTGCAGCCCAAAACTACAATATTGTAGAAGATTTGGCGCAGGCACCATCAGCTATGTCTGCTCTTGAAGTATTACAAACCTGTCCAGCACAAAGGAAAGCCTTGCTTTCGGCCATTGGTGGAATAGATCCCCAGGATTCCATGCTAGCAGTCTTTGATATGGAAAAGGCTAAACCTCGCCTCTCACATCAACTCACATTCCAGGTGCAGGTTGTGTCGAAAGGGAGACCCATCCATCGCACTGTCATAGACGAAGGTGCTTCGACCTGCGTTATGTCACAAGCTTGCTGGCTGAATTTAGGTTCTCCTACTCTAACCCCGCCATCGAATTCCCTCAAAGCTTTCGATGGCCACACTTTCCTACCAAAAGGATACCTTGCTAGCTTTCCCATCACTCTGAGTGGGAAAACGGTAAGCGTGGACGTTGAAGTCGTAGAGCGTCATCTCGACTATAATCTATTGCTCGGTCGCAGTTGGTCTTATGCTATGACCGCCATCGTGTCTTCGGTCTTCTGACTCATCCTATTTCCATTGGATGGGAAAATAGTCACGGTCGATCAGCTATCCTTCTGCACCCCTGATTATGCCACTTTACCAAGTAGCACTGTACCCCTAATAGGAGGTGTCACTGACTCTTACGTCAGTATCGGTACCGGTCTTCTGAAGGCATCTTCCCTACTGGGTTGTTTTCCTCTACCGCCGCCGCAGATCCCAAACACGGTTGCAATGATATCCACCTTTTCAGATGGCTCTATCGACCCATGGATCATCCCGACACCTTCAGATATTGATTCCTATGGAGATCAGATGCCGCTTTCGCCGGTCGGGTTGGCTTACCAAGCCATCCAAATCACATCTGAACCCTCCACTGGTATGGTTTCGACCACAGGTACAAACCTCCCTCCCATCACAGTTCTATCTAAGGATCTCCTCAATGAAGTCTGGCCTACAGAGGAAGCTATTCGAGAGATCATGTCATTAGAAGAACGACCTTGGGGAGAGTTTCACCATCGCACTTCGATGATTGATTCGGAGGCGATAAAAGCTGAAATCCCATCTTTCGACCAACCTGAGATAGTTCCCTCCTCTTATACGACTGTTCACACTATCGATTCAGAGGGGAACATGGGTAATCTTTCCAAGACGCTGCTCATTGATATCTCGATCAAAACAAGTATCATGGAAAATATTCCGTATTGCTTTTCAAATATCACACCTTTCCAACTTGCTTTCGGCCTGGAGGCAGTACTTCCCATCGAGTGCGAAATCCTGTCACTCAAACTTGCCGTTGAACTCCTGCCTGGCACCACGGCCACTGAAGAGCGCTTGCTCTCACTCGATCATTTGGACGAAACTCGTTGAGATGCTACACTAGCACTCGAAGCTCACCAGCGCCGAGTTAAAGCTCAATACGACAAATCTGTCAAGCCTCGTTCTTTCCAAGAGGGCGATATTGTTCTACTTTATGATAAAAAACACGACCTCTTGGGGGCAGGAACACTCCAACCATTGTGGCTCGGTCCTTACATCATTACTAAAGCCCTCTCAAAAGGAGCTTACACACTATAGGACTGTAATGGAATTCCACTCGAGGAGCCCTGCAACGGGCTCTATCTGAAGAAGTATTTGGCTAGTTTCACACTAGGCATATGCTTTGTAATTTTATGTATATAAGTTTTGCCTATTTTTATTTTGATGCTTCTGGATTATTTGTTTGGTTTAAGGTGTTTTTCTCATGTAATCTTTTTCTTTCGCACAGATGTCATCACATTCGTTATCATACGTCGGGTATGCAGACGGTGCTAGTCGTCACACTAGACACATTGCTTCAGCTGCTTGGGTTCTCTATACTCCTGAGTCGAACCTTCTTGGTTCCGGGGGGATCTTCCTGGGTAACGCCACCAACAATGTTGCCGAGTACATGTCAGTGATCCAACTCCTCACGGAAGCGGCATCTCGTGACATCTCCGATTTAGTGGTCAGGTTAGATTCCCAACTCATCATTATGCAGTTAAACAATCATTACCATGTCCGCCACCCTGTGTTGCTACGTTATTTTTTACGAGTACGAATTTTAGAGCGTCAATTTCAAACAATCACATTTGAGCACGTTCCTAGAGAATTTAATGCATTAGCCGATTCTTTGGCAAATTATGTGTTAGATTGGCATTTGTCGCATTTATTGTAAAAGATTTACTCATGAGTACATATATTTTTATCACATCAAAAAATACATAAAAATTTAAAAACACAAATCACCAAAAATATATATACATATATATATGTCATGTCCAGTACATAGTAAACATCGAAAAGAAAAATCTTCCAAAACTTGGGGTGTTTTACAAAAATTTGGCTACACTAAGCCACGCTCTGATACTAATACATCTACTCCACCAGCTAAGCCTGATGCTCATAATAGCATACAACTACTCTAGCTATCCTCCTCAGAGGAACTAGGTATCTCTCCGGCACACCTACAGTATGCCGCTGCTGACGAACTGGAACATCCCGCATAGGAAGCGGTGGTAAACCCATACTCAGACCCTCCAGGTTCCTAGAGAGTTCATGTAAAATTTGGGTATCATCGTCGTCGCCGGCTTCTGCATCCTCTACTGGTGCACCAGCCCTGGGTAGCTACAATCCTCGCCGTGCATAGCGAGGGGCCCCAACTAGACGGACAGGTGCCACATCTGTGTCAAGAAAGCAAAAGATTCATGTCAAAACTTAATTTTCACCCCTTTTCAACAATTTTTTTTTTTTTTTTACATAAACATTCAAAAGCTAAAAACACAAAAACTTCTTTGAAAAAACACTGATCATTTTTCTTACCATCGGGCCCCCACTGGGTGCCAGGGGGCAAGACTAACTCCTGATCGCCTGTGAAGTTCATCCCTGCATAGGGATAATCCTCAATCATGATTATCTGGGAGTCTAGCCAATCAAAAAACCCGTCATCAAAACAGTGACGGACGGGACCCTCTCCAGTCCATGGAAGAAAAGTGGCCCACCGAGCCTGCCTCGGCTCGCGTGGACCCAATGGCGCTGTAGGGATCCTGGGCCTCATCAGTGGTATCCGCTCCAGTATGAAAGAAACAATCAGTGTACCGTACCCAAAATCTCTTTGAGTACGGGTCTTGTATGCAGTAAGCTCTGCTCGGACCCGACGGACCACACCGTCACACCAGTCGAAAACCCGAGGCTGCATGCAATCCAAAGCTAGGAGCATCTGAGCCTTGGTGGCCACATGCTGACTCTTGGCACCTGCCAAGCGAACAATCATCCATAGTATAGACCGCAGTGGTCTCAGAGTCACCTGTGCAATAGGTATCCGGTTACTCACAGCCTGGGTGCCACGTATGCAGTGCGCATGGATCAGATCAGTAGTGGAACGAGGGTCAGCTCTGGACCCCGTCAAATTGGGCCTCACCCCACGACATGATAAACTGGTCAAAAAGTACACATCATCCTTTTCGATGGCGAGCTCATTGCCCCCAATTCGAAAGACATGATGCCGTTCGTCCCACTGCTGGATCAGCCACCTCAGGAGGTCCCCTTGACCCCTCATCAGTTCTAAACGAGCATACTTGAGCAATCCGCACCTCTGAAGAGCCATTAAGCTTGCCGCATCTGTCACCATTTCTCGTTCTTCCCGCTCATGTTCTCTCTCTCGCCAGATACTCATGATTAACAGCTGAACACCTGCAAATACAACATTTTCAACCGATTAAAACTTGCCTGGACCACTTCAAAATGGAAAAATTGAATTTTTAGAAAACACGGTGCGCCTAACGCTGGCTCTAATGCAAAACAGAGCGTTCTAACGCGGAACCCCTTCACGGGTTGTGCGTTTAACGCGGCTATTGTACTCTTGACCCGCGTTAGGCGCAAATATTTTTCTAGGGCCTCAAAATTTCCTAATTTTGAACCAGCAAAAACTAGCAAAACAACAATTAAATGATAACAGGAGGTTCTAGTTCTTACCTGGATCTCGCGGAATAGAAAACTGTTGCTCGGATTGACCATAATCGTCAGCTGAAATTTTCACCCCTTTTCCACTCCAGAGCTTCTTCACAGCACTCAAAACAGTGAAAATGAAAGTCTTCTGACCTTCTTATAGCAAATTCTGGGGCA
This sequence comes from Pinus albicaulis, assembly GCA_034641835.2. Classification (NCBI taxonomy): domain Eukaryota; kingdom Viridiplantae; phylum Streptophyta; class Pinopsida; order Pinales; family Pinaceae; genus Pinus; species Pinus albicaulis. The sequence continues at coordinate 861,622,943 of CM076575.1, read as the reverse complement.
TGACTCTCTTAAGTCAGTCGGCAAAGTCGTGATTTCTTGCTATACACATGTCGTAACTCTCGAGATTTGGTACTGATGTTCTAATTAGGGATCAAGATTTATGAGCAAACATACTCATGTTTTATCGAGCATTCTTTTTACGGTATTTTTCTTGCTCGTTAATCCGAAAAACCTTGAGTTCTCTTCTTCGGACTCGTTAAACTTATACGAAGTTGGCATCGAGCGTTTTTTTTTTTTTTTTGGTCTTTTCTTGCTCGTTAATCCGAAAAACCTAGAGTTTTCTTCTTTAGACTCGTTAAAACTATGGAGAAGTATTGAACATTCTTTTTAGGAATCTTTTTCTCGCTCATAAAATCGAAAAAATCCCGAGTCGCCTTTGTCAGGCTCGTTAAACTATCAAGACAGAGAGCAAAGAGCCATTCTTTTCCTCTTTTTCAAAGCTCTTTAAACAGAAAAAGTAATCGAGTTTTATCTGCGTGACTCGTTAAAATTTCACGGAGGTACTGAGTTTTTCTTTGTTGGACTCGTTAAAATTTCACAAAGAATATTGAGTTTACTTCGTCTCCTCGTACTCATAGCAAAATGAGGTAGATGTCCATTGAACATAGATTTCTCACTTTTCCGGATTCGATGGACTAACTTACGGAAAATGAACTGTTTCGGGCTTACTATTATCCCTTTGCTGTGCCCGGTTATCAAGACATGACAAAGGTACCCCAATGGAGTCGTCTTTTACGACATTTTTCAGACTCTCTAAACATGAAAAATTCACCGAGTTTGCTCATCTGGACTCGTTAAATCTAATCAGATGGGGCACAGAGTTGTCTTTCCTGACATTTTTCAGACTCTCTAAACATGAAAAATTCACCGAGTTTACTCGTCTAGACTCGTTAAACTTAATCAGATGGGGAAAAATTTGGACAAAATGGATACTGCCTCTGTTACATTTCCAAAAAGGTCGATTTGGCAGCAAAATTCTTGAACATGGCACTTCCCAGAAAACTCTTTCGCAGTTAGCCGAACCCTACCATCTATGAGTATTAGCCTTCATTTCCCAGTGTCCCTGCACCGGTAAAATCCTAACACACTCTTTGGTGTTCATCACGCTTCAGCTGCCTAGTACCCTGCTAGAGTGCCTTCTATTGTTCAAGCAGATCTCGTTATCTACTGCTCCTGTTATCAACCAAACCGTTCATTATGCCATAAATTATTTGTCGTCTGACGTTCCCATTTACTCTTCCTTATCTCAAATCATAAACAAAATCAGTTGGTTTCCGTTTCGTGTTGACTGATGTAGGATGCCTCAGTGCCTACCTTTCAACAGATCACTTCCTATCGACTTCAACATCTTATCTAGGAAGTTGATCCAGAAACCCATCAGTACCCGGATACTTGCAGACATCAGTGGCAGGTAGTCTTGTGTTTGACTAAGGGTCTTCATCATTGGCTCTTGGTCGAATGATTCTATGAGTGTTCGACTTCAACTCCTTTTATTCACACTCGCTAGATTGTACTGGGCATCTTAGGGACCATCATCATTATCGGTGGCCACCTTCGCATCTGTTAACAGTTTTCATTATTGAGTGGTAATCAGACGATTTCTCACATGTTCAACGACAACTCCTTCATTCACATGTTGAGAAATATGCAGTTTAAGTGAATCGGCGGTCAAGACCTTGGGGCAAAGGCTACACCATTAAAGTTGTGTTCCCTCCCCCAAGCTGCGATATTGTTTATGGAGACAGCTTCTTCAGCCTGATCCTGTTATGACAGACACTTCCACATTGTGCCTATTGATGGACAGATTCTTCATATCTCTATTCTAGAGAAATCATGTTGTTTAAGCTACTGAGCATGGGACATGCCCGACTCTAGGCAAATACTATATTTTCTGACATATGTTGTCGTTTGAGTCTTTCCTCAGTCTTTCAATTTCTCTATCTCTACAAAAATTGTAAAGTATTTCGGCCATCGTCTTCGTCTCTGACCTCACACTTTAGGGGGCATCTGTTACAGGTCAAAATACCTCCTCATCAGCTCAGAGGGGAAGACAAATATGGAAGGGATAGAAAGACCTAAATTAAACCTATTTCTGCCAGGGTAACGCCTATATAGAACAGAACAAGAGCGTTATAACGCATGAAATCAGTAAATTGGCCGCGTTAGTGGCTAGGGAAACGCTCTGTTTACACTGGAGGGGAGCGTTACCCATGTTTTAAGTTTGAATTGGGAAAAGAGCGCGGAGAATGATTTGAATCTCCGACTTTCCCTCACAAAGGAGTCAGTTCACAAGGGAAACTGCAGAAGCACCAATTCATTATTGGTCATTGCCATAGAAGACTGAACTCCAAAAGAGGCAAAAGCATAGAGATCAAAGAAACATCTAAGCTTTTTCCATTCCAAACTAGTGGAAAGAGAAGGGCAACAATGGCCTTCTCCCTCTCCTATAAGAAGGAGCTGAAGGCTCTTAATTGAAGGTCGAAGGATTGCTCAAGGTTCTTGTATACTTGTGGAATAGAGAATAGTGTGACATTGTCAAGGCCAAGAGTCAAAGAGGTTCCTAGAGAGCTTGTTGACTTGGACTTCTTCACTTGAGAGAGAAGAGAGATTGGGAGACTGAGGAGGGCTTGGTACAACCGATGGTTGTAATCCTCCTTCTTTCAAAATCAATAGAACTGTGTTCGTTTTGTCCATTCAATGCTTAATATTGTCATTATTGTTTGAACATTTACATAGTATGATATGAATGACTCAGATGTGTATAATCTAGATGTTTATTGTGTATTGATTTAATTGATAGGATACTTGTTATATTAGAAATTACGCGGGTGCTTTGACTGATTGCAGGACTCAGATTTGGATTCGGTGAAGAAGGACTCTTGCTTCGCTGTGTTAGCCACCTATAATATTTTGTTATACCAAAAGGTAGCTAAGATCTTTTTTGAGCCTCCAAGAAACAAATTTTATCACTAAAAATTGTTGGCGCTTGAAGACTCCTTGTAGGCCTCATGCCTCTGTCCAAAATCCTCATTTGCTATCCCATTTTATACTCAGGAATTTCTGCTGATTCCAACTAAAAGACTGCTGAAAGATTGTCATTTCTCCTCTTCTCAAAACCTTTCATCTGCTCCCCTTTTTCTCCATCAAAACTACCTTGTTTTCATAAGTCCTCTTCTTTCCATTTATGAAAAAATTCCCCTTTCATAGTTAAAAACTCACTTTTTCACTATTCCGGAACCCCCCGATCATATTATTTCCTCATATAACCATAGAGCCCGCAATCGGGCGATAAACCATTGAAAAATCCCTCTCCGATCAATATTTTCCTTTGTAAACCCAAAAACCCACTTTCCGAAAGTTTTAAGTTAAAAACTTAAAACCACGTGATAAATATAAATGGGTTGATTGAAAAGAGTCGATCGCGCAATCGCAATCGGAAACAACACAAATGGGTTGATCGGAAAGACCAGGCTCAATGGCCCGATTGCGATTGGCCCTTGTCTTTATACTCCCGGGCATATTACATTCCGTGAAAACCACCGGCCCCGCAATCGGGCGCCTTTTTTCCTTTACTTATATATTTTCCGCCCGATCCATTATAACTTGTGTTTATTGCAAAAACTTTGGTTTTCCATATGTTTAAAGGTTTTTTCCGCCGGTGCGTAGGTCGAAGAAATCCTGACCGTTGATCTAGTTCTTCGATCCAACGGTCCGCGCACAATCGCATCGCAACTTTTCCTTATTGCGCAATCGCATGCCCATCTCTGCGACCTCCGATTGCCGATCCCCGATTCAATCCCGACCGTCGATCTTGTTCTCAGATCAACGGTCTGCGCTCAATCGCAAGTTCCCTCCGATCGCAATCGCAAGCCTTCCCGTCTCACTCCCGATTGCGATCCGCCGATTCCATCGCAGCCGTCCATCTGTTTCGCAATCCGACGGCCATCGCACACCCTTGCGATCCCTCCGATTACATCCTATCCATTCATTTCCCGCCGATCCAACGGTCATCGCTTGATCTCACTGGTCGCCCGAACGCCAATCGCAAGCCCTTTCCAAAGTCCTCCAATTTAATCCTAGCCGTCCATCTCCCTGATGATCGGACGGACAGCGCTCAATCGCATCACTGCATTTCAATTGCATCCCCTTCTCTACCCTCCCCGATCACAATCCTCTGATTAAATCTGAGCCGTCCATCCTCCCGAGGATCCAACGGTCCTTATTCCCTCCGATCACAAGTCTTGCCCCGTTTCAAAAACCCTCTGATTCACCTTCCGCCGTCGATCTGATCTGCAGATCAATGGCCAGCGCTCAATCGCATTGGAAATTTACATCGCATGCACTTGCCTGCCACCCCCGATTGAGATCCTCTGATTAGATCAGGACCGTCCACGTGTCCAGATCGGGTGGTCCAAAACCACCCTGCCTTATTTCTTCTCCCCGCTCTCATTTTTCTGTTTTGCACCGATCTCCACCGTTAGATATTTTTATCCGACGGCTACGCTCCTCCCCCGCCATCTGAAGCAGTTTAAACCTATTTTTCGCAGGATTTCTTAATTGTTTTATGTTTGATGCAGGTGTTCTAAATTGTTTTCCATTGTATAATGAAGAAATGCCAAGGGCTGGGAATGACGATTCTCATGCCCTCGTTTCATTACAGAGAAGCCATTCACAGGGCTCTATTCCATGTTTCGTCAGTACTCTATGAGTATTGATGCCGTAAAGCCCAGTGCGGGTCTGCACATCGACAAGACACTGTTTTAATTCAAACACAGTTAAAGAGTATCAGTTTTGAAGACAGAGCACAGCAGATGAAGATTGAAGACAATTTTTATGGGGATTACGGCTAAGACAGTTATCAAAAGCCTAATCCCCAATCTAAAACACAGTTTAAAAGAAAACCTAAAGTGTTTCATCAGGCATATTTCCTCCACCGCCATAATTTGAGGCAAATTGATTCCTTAACCACCGCAGTGCCACCTATTGCCTCAAAATGCTCAGTCAGAGGCTAAATTTATTGAACAGGATCAGATATTATGCCTCGGAACAGCCAAAGAAGTTATTTCTGCCCCAAATTTAATGACAGAATATCTGCAGAGTTACCCTGCGCACGCGTAGCTCAAAAGTTTGGGGCCAGAAGCTTCAATGTATCTATAACAAAATAGTTAATACAGTGTTCCACCTGTGAATTTCTTCATCGAGCCCCTCAAAAGGCCACGAAGTCTTAAATCTGTATTAATTGCTTCGAGAGATCTTTTGTTAGGTCTCACCTCCTCATCTTTCTATAAATACTTCAGTAGAAGATGAGTGAAGTTTTGGATTAGTTGGTTGTTAATGTAATTGCTGAAACATTCTATGTAACTGAGCTGAAAACTCTTGACTGTAGATAGTGGTTTCATCGGCTCTTGGAGCTCTGCTTGTAGCAGATAGGTTAGGTTGTGAAGAGAGATGGATTAAAACATTGGACCTGAAGATTGTAACTGGTTTGAAGCATCAATACAAGCTGATTTATGGGATCCTGGTCTATGCTGATGGTGATGTTATTCTCACTGTGAACTTGTCATTTTATTTCCGTTTTCAATTCGTTTCATTTTCCACCTAGAAGAATGCCGCCTTGAATTAGTAATAGGACTTTCATCAGATACCAAGAATCTTCTCCGTCGTAGAAATATTTATTTCAATGTTTTCTTCTAATTGTGTTATTTAGAAATGATTTAATTCAGTCTAAGTACAGAGATGCTGGCGTTCCCTCATCTTTTCGTCACAGCTGAATGTTATTTTTAGATGTTACTTTCAATATATGTTGTGTAAGGAATGAATTGAGGAAATCAAAGGTTAGCCCTGAGTCCCTTTCTTGTTTGCTCAACTATTCGATTGTTTCCCTTAGGATGTGTTAAAAGCTGACTAGTTTCGAAGTAGTTATCAGATCTTAGGCCATTCTGTGTTATCTTTGTGATTGTCTTGGATGTAACTAAGTAAAGGAGAGCTAGGAGAGGATTAGGGTGAGCCCAGCCCACTAGTTTCTACTCCAAAGGTTGCCTTCAAGTTTCCCTTCGTTTTTATTTGTATTCTATTAGAAGTGTATCAAAGTCTGGATAGTTTCAAAGCACTTACCAGATCCTAGTTTGCTTCTATGTTTTTCTTAAGTGCTTGGTCAAAGGATGGCTAGTTTCAAAGTACTTACCAGATCCTGGGTTGCTCTTTATTCTGCATCTGTCTTTTCCCTTTCTTATTTGTATCACTCCATTCCATAAATCAAACTCTAAAGAGATCCTTAGGCATAGATGACTTGCCCCATAGATCATTCTTGAACCTGAATGTTTCAATTAAATCCTCTTATGACTCCATAGCCCAATGGAGTGACAACTTGCCATCATCCCCCTTCTTGATCAAAGCTTACTCTTTTGCTTGCAACTTCTCACCGTTGAACCTATTTACATATAGATCTTTCTGCCTCAGACAACAATTATGTTCAATCATCCGAAAAGACCAAACAAAACCCTTGGACCTCATAACTAGCCTAATATCATCACTTTAAACTTCAAAGACAATATCTATCTTTGTACATATTGGAGAGATCCCTCTCCGGATTCAGGAGGGCTAGATCCTAGAATCCCAAAGTTGGTTGAAATGATGTTAACTCTGTGATCGGACTTTGCCAATCTTGCTTGTTACAGAGACCTAACATTTCTGGCGACTCCGCTGGGGAATGGAACCCCGAATTGCCTTATTAACCAGCTAGAGCCACCAGAACCTAACATTTCTGGTGACTCCGCTGGGGACCTGAGTGCTTTTAATACCTTTTAGAGGCCTCAGAAAACCCTTTATTCGAAGAACATTTTGAGAGTAAAAAGCAACCTTTTCAAGCACTACCAAGAAATGGTAATCATGATGGAGCTTGTTTGAATCAGTGACAAGCTAGGTCAACCTAGGATTCTTTTAAGTTTTTATCTAACCTTGGAAAATCAGCTAGCTTAGCCATAAGGATAGAATGTCTTTGTTTCATAACCGTAGCTAAGTTTTGAGGCAAAGTTAGGACATTCTTCTAAACCATAAATAAAACAATTCAAAAAATACCAAAAAACATTTCAGATTGGTAGTAAAACACCAGTTTTTGATATCTTGTTTACGTTTTGATGGGTTTTACTCTATACTCTTAAGACAGAGTCTGGAAAGGGCTAGGTAGCCTCCGGGTCTCATCCTCTTTTAGGGGTGACATATCTGGTGAATGCCCTCCCAGTCAATCTCTGGTTAGAGTTTGTTGTGTTTTGAGATATCCTTGAAAAGGAATGTTTCACAAACACTGTGGTTGGCAGTGTACTCCTTTGAAAACACTCTGGACTTTCCACCTGGCGACTCCACAATCCTGAACAGACCTTAAGACTTCACTGGGAAGAACCCTCATCATTACAATACCCTTTTAAACCTGGTTAAAAGGCTGTGGGATTAAAAATAAGAAAACAGATTAGTTGACCTTTCAAAGATTGTCATATCTGGTTGAACTTTTCTTGTTTACTTGGGTCTAAAAACTTAGCATAGTGGCTCCTAAAAAGATTCACACTAGAGCTCATCCTGACCCATATCCACCTGAGATAGTTGACAACCCGGAAAGAATCCTTAAGAAGTCTCCTAAGATACAATCTTCAACTATTTTCAGATCACCCCTAAGAGCTAATTCAGTCCCTGAAAACCTTTCAGCTCTTCAGAAATCACAAACGGACTTCTTAAACCCCTTTAGGACTAGGTCATTTGGTGATTTAGATCAGTTAGATTCTGAGTCTTCACATTCATCCCTGGAAAAAGGTGAACCTCTTGGGGATAGAGAATCAACACCTCCTGATTTACATTTTCTACATAATCTAGGTGTCTCTCATCCAAGATCAGCTCAGCAATCTACTGTTGTTCCATCAACTTCTGTTCATCTTTCGTCCACTGTTCAAACCACTCCACTTCAACCCACACCTCCTCTTGTAAATCCACCACCTATCATGGCAGCATGGTATGCTCCCTTAGTCCTTCCTGTACCATTAGTCAATCTTCCACAGGACTATCAGTCCAAAATTCCATTGTATGATGCTAGAAATACTATAACAGCATCTCAACATGTGGACAAGATGAATGAATACTTTGACAGAAATGAAATTGATGATGATTCTTTCAACCTTAGACTATTTGCTCAAAGTTTGGGGGGAGAAGCAAGAAAATGGTTTAAAGGTTTAACCCCCCATAGTATTAACGATCTCCAAGCCTTCCATCAAACATTCTTAAACAAGTGGGAAGTGAGAAAGAATCCTCTCCAAGTCCTTGTTGATTATAACAATCTCCATAGGAACCCTGGGGAAAGTGTACAAGCTTATTGTACCAGATTTAACAGCGTGTATAATGCACTTTCCCCTGAACTAAAACCTCCTCAGGGCTCAGCTTTAAACAAATTTCCTGAAGGGTTTGATCCAGACATGACATATTCACTCAGAGAAAGAGTTTTTGCAACCCTTGAAGACATGCAAAGAGGTGCTCTTTCTGTGGAAGTTAACCTTATGGAGAAGAGAGCGAGGATGAAAGCTGAAAAGAGAGTATCTTTTAGAGAGGAATCCACCCCTTCCACTTCAAGCTCAAATATGGAAAGAATGATGGAAGAAATGATGAAGGAAATGAGCATTCTAGAGAGAGCGCAAGCAAGTTTAAATCAAAACACTCCTCAAAACAGAAACCAAAGCCAGAATCAGAATATTAGAAGAAATCAGCCTCCAAACAGACCCCGGGAAGATGATCAACATATCACCCCTCCCTTTCATCAAAAATTTTTAAGTGAGGTTGAGCAAGCAGAACAAATAACAGAGGAGGATGATATAAACTTATTTGGGGTAGATGATGATGACTTTGAGGTTCATTATGATAATAAACAAGGTCTTTATACACCTTACGATGACAAAAGAAATGATAATGAAAATTATTATCAGAACATGGAAAACGCGGTCATAGAACCTTTAAAGGAATATGAACTCAGAAGCAAATCTAATCAACAAACCCCCAACAATAAAACCTCTGACAAACCTTCTCAAAACAGCACTGCAACCCATTCTAAAACCATCAAACAAAAAGACAAAACAGTAGCTGTTAATTATGGTAGTGGTAAAGAGAAAGACACTCAAAATATTGAAAAACGGAGTGCAAACATTAGCAGTACTAACACCCCGGCTAGTACTCCTGGTAAAACAACTGTTCCAACTGTAGATAAAACAAATCAGCAAGTTGTTATTGCTGATAAAGTGGCAGTAAACAAGGCTGAAATCAATGTTTTAAAGAGTCAAAACCTTTTTAGCCTAGGATAGGAAATCTCAAAGATCAAAATTTCTGTTCCTTTGACTGAGTTAGCTACCCAACATGTATATAGGTCCAAAATTTTGAAAGCTTTGAACTTAGAAGATAATGAAGATTCACTCAATCTTAATGATGACCAACCAGAGCTTATTTTTGGTCCAAAGATTGAAGGAAAGTTCTAAGAGGGTCCTGTCCCTCCCTTTTACGTAAGCTTAAACATTCATGACAAAATTCTGCACAACGCTATGCATGACTCGGGCGCTTCCCATAATTTAATGCCAAAAGCTGTAATGGAAAGCCTGGGTCTTGAAATTACCAGACCTTACAAAGACTTGTACTCCTTTGACTCAAGCAAAGTTAAATGTCTAGGATTGATAAAACATCTCTGTGTTAACTTAACCCAGATTCCAGCCAAATGTTTAGTCATGGATGTTGTTGTGGCTGATGTACCCCCAAAGTATGGAATGCTTTTGTCAAGATCTTGGGGGGCTAAGCTATAGGGAACCATGTAGATGGACATGACCTATGCGACTATCCCTGTTTTTAATCAGACTAGAAGACTTTACAGGGAAATCCACATGCAGTACACAGTGACAAGTCAAGACCAGCCTCAAAACTCTCCTTTGTACGCTGTAAGCACAAGCCTCGATTCTTTTATCATGTTTAATGATGAAGCACTTACAGAAAAAAACATTTCAATAGAATCACTGGCTGAAACGGAGGAAGAGGAGCACAACGCTGAACTGCCGAAACGGTCTAGTGTGTCTAAAAACCCTAGCAGACTAAACACAGGTCTTGAACTGCAAGTCGTCAATCCATTAAACTTAAAACTTGACAGTCGAGAAGACGATCCTCAACCCGATGAAAAACGGGAGGGATCAAATTATATAAAGGAGATACACCAAAACAATAAAATTGAAAATGTTCCTCTCTGGACGATGTATTTTGATGGGTCATGCACTAAAACAAATGCTGGTGCGGGTGTCTGGATCACTAACACTGAAAACAATCATATAGAATGTATTTCATGTAAATTAAACTTTCAGTGTTCCAACAACATAGCGGAGTATGAATCCCTTCTCTTAGGCTTGCATCTCTTGAAAAAGCTAGGTGCCAAGAGAATCAATGTATATGGCGATTTCAAATTAATCATTAGGCAAGTTAATGGGGAGTATAATGCAAATCACCCCAGACTTAGGGCCTACAGGAATGATGTTATGGATCTTTTAAAAACGTTTGAGGAGTCCAACTTGATTTTTGTCCCAAGGAAAAGAAACATTGCAGCCCACAATTTAGCCTTTGCTGCTAGAACCTGCCCAATACTGTATGATGACACCTCTCAGATAAAATTCAGACCAGCTATTCGAAATAACAAGAAATATTGGCAGGTGTTTGACGGAGATAAACAAATAGAAGACTTCATGCAATTCAGAAATGAATTTGAGCTCCATAGTTCAGATTCAGATTATGATACAGACTGCAGTGAAGAAAATTTCCTTGGGGAAGAAGAAACGTCTCCTGAGCCTATAGACATTAACCTTCCGACTATCAAACTTAGAGACCAAGCATAATTAAGTGCAAAATCTGAAACAGAGGAATGGGAAACTCTGCATTCTAAGGATGATAGTTTGCCCAAGGGTTTGGCCCCTCTAGAAGAACTGTTTGATTTTGATGATGTGGCCAATAAACCAAAACTGGAACCTGTAGAGACTGAAGTAGAGGAGTGCAATATAGGCAGTGAGGAAAAACCTAAAATGATCAAACTATCCAAAACTCTGCCAGCTCACTTTAAACTCAAATACATAGAGCTATTCAAAGAGTTTTCTGATGTTTTTGCTTGGAGTTACGAAGATCTTAAATCCTATGACACTGAAATAATACAGCACAAAATTCCTCTTAAAGAGAACCAAAAACCATTCAAACAGAAACTGCGCAGAATAAACCCTGTCCAGTTGCCATTGGTTAAGAAGGAAATCATGAAGATGCACAATGTTGGTATTATTGTCCCTATTAGATATTCTGAGTGGGTATCTAATCTGGTGTCTGTTAGGAAGAAGACTGGAGAAATCAGGCTTTGTATAGACTTTAGAAATTTAAACAAAGCTTCATTTAAAGACAACTACCCTTTACCCAAGATGGATCACATTTTGCAAAGGGTGGTGGGGTCTAAAAGAATTTCTTTGTTAGATGGCTTTTCAGGGTATAACCAAGTCTTAGTCCACCCTGATGATCAATTAAAGACGGCGTTTACTACACCATGGGGCACTTTCATGTATGTGAAAATGCCTTTTGGTCTAATGAATGCCGGAGCAACCTTTCAGAGAGCCATGGACATAGCATTCTCGGAAGAATTGGGCTTCTTCATCATTATCTATCTCGATGATGTAACTGTGTTTTCAAAAACGGATGAAGAACACTTAGAACATTTGAGAAAGGTTTTCGAGAAGTGCAGAAGGTTTGGAATATCTTTGAACCCTAAGAAGACACTATTTGGTCTCCAAGAAGGTAAGCTTCTTGGACACATTATTTCGGAGGAGGATATAAAGATAGATCCAAAGAGGATTGAGGCTATATTGCAAATCTCTCATCCTCGAAATATCAAAGAGTTGCAGTCTTTCATTGGAAAGATAAAATTTTTGAGAAGGTTCATCCCTAACCTAGCTAAGCTCCTTAGATATATCACAAACATGCTGAAGAAGGAGCAAGGGATAAAATGGACCTTGGAAGCAAAGACATCCTTTGAGCTGGTGAAACAAGCGTTGACCAAAACACCGGTTCTCATAAGCCCTGATTTTTCAAAAGATTTTTATATCTTCTCATTTGCATCAGAACATACTATGGCTGCTGTCCTTTTACAGAAAAATCCACAGGGACAAGAGCAACCTATTGCATTCTTTAGCAAGGCATTGAGGGATGCCCCTTTGAAGTATAACATTATGGAAAAGCAAGCTTTTGCTTTGGTTAAAGCATTGAAAGACTTCAGAGTAGACGTCCTTCACTCACACGTCATTGCCTTTGTCCCAAATTCGGTTGTAAAAGACATTCTAACCCAGGATCCAGATGGTAAAAGAGGTAAGTGGATTGCAGTAATTCTTGAATATGATTTAGAAATAAAACCCACTAAGCTCATCAAAGGCCAAGGTCTAGCTAAATTAATGGCTGAATCAAATTGTAAACTTCTTGATATTAATATGATCGATGCTTTAGATAACCAAGAAGAACTCTCAACTCCTGTTGTTGAAGATCATTTTATGATTTCTCCTTGGTACGCTGATATTGTTTATGTTTTGCTTAATCTGAATACACCTCCTGGTTTATCCAAAACTAAGGCAAGATTCCTAAAGTTAAAAGATGTAAACTATTGCATTATTGATAAATGTCTTTATTGGAAAAATGCAAGTAGCATATTGCTTAAATGTTTGCCTGAGTTTGATGCAGAAAAAATTAAGCAGGAGTTCCATGAAGGAGAGTGTGGAGGCCATTTGTACTGGAAGTCAACAACCAACAAAATTTTGAGGGCTGGTTTCTATTGGCCTACTCTTTTTCCTGATGTTCACAAAATGACAACTACTTGCCATAAATGCCAATTGTTTGAGGGCAAGAGAAAATTATTACCCCTGCCGCTGCATCCAATCACTGTTGAAGCTCCTTTTCAACAGTGGGGTCTTGACTTCATAGGAGAGATTCATCCACCTTCCTCTGCCCAACACAGGTGGATTCTTACCGCCACAGACTATTTCACTAAGTGGATAGAAGCCATTCCTTGTAGGCAGGTCAATGATTCGGTTGTCATAAAATTCATAGAAACCAATATCCTTTCCAGATTTGGCTGCCCTACCAAGATCATCACAGATAATGCAGCAGCATTTGGATCAAAGAAAATGGTGGAATTCTGTCGCAAATATCAGATAACGTTGGGACACTCCACAGCCTATTACCCTCAAGGTAATGCACTTGCAGAGTCTTCCAACAAAAGCTTGGTGAACATAATAAAGAAACCGTTGGAGGACAACAAGAAGTCTTGGCACACAAAGCTGATCCATGCACTTTGGGCTGACAGATTAACTTTGAAGAAATCTATTGGTATGTCACCCTTCCAGCTTGTGTATGGTACAAATGCAATTTTTCGTAACAGCCTTGGTGTACCAGTTATGAAGTTAATTCAAGAGTTGCAGACTGAAGAAAATGACATAATCAGAAGAATAAATCAGACCATTCATCTTCAGCAAACCAGAGAGGAAGTGTACAACAAAGCATTACAGAAGCAAGACCATATCAAGAAGATATTTGACAGAAGAACAAAGGCCAGCGATTTCAAGATTGGGGACAAAGTTTTAAAGTGGGACTCAAAGAGAGAAGATAAGGGAAAGCATGGTAAATTTGAAAATCTATGGCTTGGCCCTTACTCCATTCATTCAGTTGCTGGAAATAATGCATTTTTCTTACAAGAGATGAATGGAACAGAATTGTTTGGGGGTCCTGTCAATGGCAGGATGCTTAAGCATTATCTTTCTTAAACCATTCTATGTTTTGAAGCCTTTTTCCCTTTTCCATTATAAACATTCCATCCATCATTGCATTCAAAGTTATGAAAAATCAGAAAAATACAAAAACAAAGGAAAAAAGGAAAAGAGGGCAGAAATGTAAACAAGAAAGGCAAAGCCCCATGCCAAAAAAGAGGAACAAATCTGAAAGTGTGCAAGCTTAAATGCCACTCCTGCAAAACACACTTCTAGTTAGTCAAACTGTTTAATCTTGACTAATTAGCTTTCAATTTTCTGCTGATAGGGTAGTGAATTTGATTTTCCAAACCGTTTAATCTTGGCTTATCAGTAGATAGATTAGGATAGAAAGTAAGGTTCAAACAAACTCAAAATCTGAACCAAAGTTTCCAAAGAGAGATGACTCAAAACTGTTTTATTTTCTGAGTCATAAAAGAGGAAAAACTGGTTCTAATTTGCTCAAAATCTGAATCAGATGTCAAGGAAGAGATAGCTCACAGAAAAAAGAAAAAAGAAAAATCATAGCTATGAAAAGAAGAGAGAAGGCCATAATAAGAAGCTTTCAGATCTTAAGCCTTCAATTTTTTATGTTCAATTTCCGCAAATAATAATCTATGTGCAGCTTGTTTTTATGCCATAGATCATAGCAAGTCGAACAGCTCAATCTTGACTTGACTATTTTTAAATTTCTGTTGTAGAATTTAGAGAATGAAAGTTTGTTGGACCGTTTAATCCCAACAGACAGTAGACTAGGTAGAGAAATATCTGAGCTCAACTGTTTAATCTGAGTTCAGGGAGAAATAAGGATTAGAAATAGATTAGATTTCCTGCTTTCAAAAGAATAAAATGTTGTGAATAGAGTTTTCCAATCCAAGTGCACTCTCATGAAGAAAAAATGTTAGATCAGTAGGATTGGAGTAGGTAGAAGTTGTATTGATGAAATTCATTTTTCTTTCATGACTGATATTTTTATCAAAGAAAAGCAAGAGCAAGCAGTGGGTCAGGCACCAGTCAACATCCCAGAGAAATCAAGTCTGAATTCTTGATGCCTTCAAGAAGGCACCATCTCCAAGTGGAGCCACTGTTAGCCACCTATAATATTTTGTTATACCAAAAGGTGGCTAAGATCTTTTTTGAGCCTCCAAGGAACAAATTTTATCACTAAAAATTGTTGGCTCTTGAAGACTCCTTGTAGGCCTCATGCCTCTGTCCAAAATCCTCATTTGCTATCCCATTTTATACTCAGGAATTTCTACTGATTCCAACTGAAAGACTGTTGAAAGATTGTCATTTCTCCTCTTCTCAAAACCTTTCATCTGCTCCCCTTTTTCTCCATCAAAACTACCTTGTTTTCATAAGTCCTCTTCTTTCCATTTATGAAAAAATTCCCCTTTCATAGTTAAAAACTCACTTTTTAACTATTTCGGAACCCCCCGATCATATTATTTCCTCATATAATCATAGAGCCCGCAATCGGGCGATAGACCATTGAAAAATCCCTCTCCGATCAATATTTTCCTTTGTAAACCCAAAAAACCACTTTCTGAAAGTTTTAAGTTAAAAACTTAAAACCATGTGATAAATATAAATGGGTTGATTGAAAAGAGCTGCACGCTATAATTCCAATCTAAGCAAATACAAATGGTCGACGGAAGACCGTGCTCAATGGTCTGGAGCCATGATGGCCCTTGTCTTTATACTCCCGGGCATATTACATTCCGTGAAAACCACCGGCCCCGCAATCGGGCGCCTTTTTTCCTTTACTTATATATTTTCCGCCCGATCCATTATAACTTGTGTTTATTGCAAAAACTTTGGTTTTCCATATGTTTAAAGGTTTTTTCCGCCGGTGCGTAGGTCGAAGAAATCCTGACCGTTGATCTAGTTCTTCGATCCAACGGTCCGCGCACAATCGCATCGCAACTTTTCCTTATTGCGCAATCGCATGCCCATCTCTGCGACCTCCGATTGCCGATCCCCGATTCAATCCCGACCGTCGATCTTGTTCTCAGATCAACGGTCTGCGCTCAATCGCAAGTTCCCTCCGATCGCAATCGCAAGCCTTCCCGTCTCACTCCCGATTGCGATCCGCCGATTCCATCGCAGCCGTCCATCTGTTTCGCAATCCGACGGCCATCGCACACCCTTGCGATCCCTCCGATTACATCCTATCCATTCATTTCCCGCCGATCCAACGGTCATCGCTTGATCTCACTGGTCGCCCGAACGCCAATCGCAAGCCCTTTCCAAAGTCCTCCAATTTAATCCTAGCCGTCCATCTCCCTGATGATCGGACGGACAGCGCTCAATCGCATCACTGCATTTCAATTGCATCCCCTTCTCTACCCTCCCCGATCACAATCCTCTGATTAAATCTGAGCCGTCCATCCTCCCGAGGATCCAACGGTCCTTATTCCCTCCGATCACAAGTCTTGCCCCGTTTCAAAAACCCTCTGATTCACCTTCCGCCGTCGATCTGATCTGCAGATCAATGGCCAGCGCTCAATCGCATTGGAAATTTACATCGCATGCACTTGCCTGCCACCCCCGATTGAGATCCTCTGATTAGATCAGGACCGTCCACGTGTCCAGATCGGGTGGTCCAAAACCACCCTGCCTTATTTCTTCTCCCCGCTCTCATTTTTCTGTTTTGCACCGATCTCCACCGTTAGATATTTTTATCCGACGGCTACGCTCCTCCCCCGCCATCTGAAGCAGTTTAAACCTATTTTTCGCAGGATTTCTTAATTGTTTTATGTTTGATGCAGGTGTTCTAAATTGTTTTCCATTGTATAATGAAGAAATGCCAAGGGCTGGGAATGACGATTCTCATGCCCTCGTTTCATTACAGAGAAGCCATTCACAGGGCTCTATTCCATGTTTCGTCAGTACTCTATGAGTATTGATGCCGTAAAGCCCAGTGCGGGTCTGCACATCGACAAGACACTGTTTTAATTCAAACACAGTTAAAGAGTATCAGTTTTGAAGACAGAGCACAGCAGATGAAGATTGAAGACAATTTTTATGGGGATTACGGCTAAGACAGTTATCAAAAGCCTAATCCCCAATCTAAAACACAGTTTAAAAGAAAACCTAAAGTGTTTCATCAGGCATATTTCCTCCACCGCCATAATTTGAGGCAAATTGATTCCTTAACCACCGCAGTGCCACCTATTGCCTCAAAATGCTCAGTCAGAGGCTAAATTTATTGAACAGGATCAGATATTATGCCTCGGAACAGCCAAAGAAGTTATTTCTGCCCCAAATTTAATGACAGAATATCTGCAGAGTTGCTCCCCACAGTACGCAGAGCCTCAAAGTCAAATAAAGCTTCCGCTGAGCTTAATTCATAAATGTAAAACAGTTAATACAGTGTTCCACCTGTGAATTTCTTCATCGAGCCCCTCAAAAGGCCACGAAGTCTTAAATCTGTATTAATTACTTCGAGAGATCTTTTGTTAGGTCTCACCTCGTCATCCTTCTATAAATACTTCAGTAGAAGATGAGTGAAGGGTTGGATTAGTTGGTTGTTAATGTAATTGCTGAAACATTCTATGTAACTGAGCTGAAAACTCTTGACTGTAGATAGTGGTTTCATCGGCTCTTGGAGCTCTGCTTGTAGCAGATAGGTTAGGTTGTGAAGAGAGATGGATTAAAACATTGGACCTGGAGATTGTAACCGGTTTGAAGCATCAATACAAGCTGATTTATGGGATCCTGGTCTATGCTGATGGTGGTGTTATTCTCACTGTGAACTTGTCATTTTATTTCCGTTTTCAATTCGTTTCATTTTCCACTGTAAAGAACAGTTTGAACAGTGTTAGGACTTACTGTATACCAGTAACCTTCTCTGGCTGAGAAATATTTATTTCAATGTTTTCTTCTAATTGTGTTATTTAGAAATGATTTAATTCAGTCTAAGTACAGAGATGCTGGCGTTCCCTCATCTTTTCGTCACAGCTGAATGTTATTTTTAGATGTTACTTTCAATATATGTTGTGTAAGGAATGAATTGAGGAAATCAAAGGTTAGCCCTGAGTCCCTTTCTTGTTTGCTCAACTATTCGATTGTTTCCCTTAGGATGTGTTAAAAGCTGACTAGTTTCGAAGTAGTTATCAGATCTTAGGCCATTCTGTGTTATCTTTGTGATTGTCTTGGATGTAACTAAGTAAAGGAGAGCTAGGAGAGGATTAGGGTGAGCCCAGCCCACTAGTTTCTACTCCAAAGGTTGCCTTCAAGTTTCCCTTCGTTTTTATTTGTATTCTATTAGAAGTGTATCAAAGTCTGGATAGTTTCAAAGCACCTAAAGGCATCTAACAAGAGTGAAACTCTTCCCCCTTATGGGCCACCAATGGGTAGTTCCAGGTGGCATGATTTTCCTTGAATAATAGTGATGAGTCAACCTGCATTTGCGAATAGCATCAAATGATGGTTGTCCCCATTGTTGGTTTGAAAATTGAGTTATGATGGGTTTTCCCACCTCTTAAAAAAATAAAGATACAAATTTGTTCAAATTCATTAAATGTAATTATATGTTTTGTTGGGGTTTCTATGTTTTGGCAGATTTGGCAATACCAAAAGATAAGACAACATCAAACCACTTTGGGGCCCTAGGATCTAGCCCTCCTGGACCCAGAGAGGGATCTCTCCAATAAAACAAAGAATGATATGTCTTTGAAGCTCAAATGAGATGTTAGGCTAGTTATGAAGCACAGAGAGGGTTTTAAAATGACTTGGTTGGCTGGTTGCTGGGTTGGTCATGAGATCATGGACTGAGAAAGTAATGGGGGAAAGGAGCAAAACAGCAGGATGTTTCAGCAAAGAGGATTGGTCGAGAGAGTGCCATCCATTGGGCTATGGAGTCATGAAAGGTGATTACATGTAACAACTAGTCAAAGCTTTCAGAGGGCAAGTCATCTACACTAAAGGATCTTTTAGATAGATGATGGGATGGAACATAAAGGAAAGAAAGTGAGAGAAGGGAGGCAACCCAATTTCTGTCTATAGATCAGGCCAGAGGTCATTTAACTCCAGACCTGCTTGGACAGATTCAAAGGAAGCTTTCAAAGGAGGAACAAGGGGGCAGCTTGTAGATCGGACCAGAGGTCATCTAACTCCAGGTCAGCTTTAGCATACTTCAAAGGAAAACAGAGATAAGTTTAACAAAGAGATTTTAGAAAGGCCAGCTGGTCGCACAAGGATCCTAGTGGACATGGCGAACTCTAATCCCCAATGTTCCCAAATCTTCCAACTTAAACCCAACAAGAACAACTAAAGACAGATTCCATTTAACTCATACATCAGCTAGCAGCATAAGGAACTACTACAATGGTTAAATTAACTGAGATCAGCCCTTAGATAGTCACATTTAGCAGAAAACATTAAGGCAAGGAGAGCATAAGCATAGGGTGCCTAACAAGGGAAAATCCTATACCAGATTTCTGATGCAAGCCAGAAGAGCAATGAACAGCATAAAAATTCAATAAACAGAGTTAGGAAAACATCACCAATAGTACTGGACCAGGATCCTGTGAAATATGCTTTGATTAATTGATACAAAACCAGTCACATACACTGAGCTCAATGGCTATTACAATCCAAAATTCTCCTCCCAGCCTACTACATGCAACTACTCTGCTAATCCCTCCCAAACTATTCCAACAGTCAGAATGAATCCCTCTAACTGCAATGGCAGCAGCCGAACCCCAACCTTTACCATAATTTCTTAGGGATTTTATATAGCTGAAAGAGAGTAGAGGAGGTAGGTGACGCACTAAATAAAACATTAAACTCAGACCAGAACGAAGGGGCCAAAGCCCACTCTGCTTTAAATCTTAAGCATTAATCTCTGGCACTCTTCTGGAGGAACGGATGGTCTTCTTCAGCTTCCATTTACTCTGGTATGGTCCTGATGTATTCTGGTTTGTTGTACTCTATAGTACCCTTGGTGCACGAACAAAATGGTAAATAAATGACTGAATGTTCTGCCACCCTTGTGAAACAAATGCTCTGGCAGCTTTGGACTGTGGTTTGGGCAGCAATCTCTTCAGGAACGCGGTGAAATAAAGAACAATATGGGCGCCGTGGTCCTTTCCTGGAGCAAAACATTATGCTGATGTAGAAAACCTGCTGACTTAGTCTTCTGTGCATGGAGCTCTCAGCTGTTTCATTAATAGCTCTATCTACGAAAACCTACCGCTGTAATAAGGACTGTGTGCTCATCGCGGCCTTTCCCATCTGATAAACCTGCAAAACACGGGACTGAGCTATGAAATCCATGCACGAAGGAAGGTGGATGGTTATGGAGGATGGGCAAAGTGGTAGCGCGGCGGTGGCGGAACAATATTCATAATGAAATGACTGTGAAAAATGCATTGATAGGGAAAATAATAGGGTTTGATGGAGAAAAGAGCGCAGACCATTAGATCGCGGTCTGGGGACAAAGATCGACGGCGGAGATCGAACAAAGGAATGCAATATGAAGTTGGGCGAAACAACTATAACATATAAGACTTTAGTGTAAAGTCTTAAACTTTGGACTTCGAACAAAATACAAAGGAATGTGAGGGAAATGTAATGAAATGCGTGGAAGTAGACGTACGAGGTGGGACCCATATGGAATCGCAATCGCAATCGGAGACGAGAGCGGGGACTAATAGGGAATGTGCGATGTGATCAATCGGAGGGGAAAGCGATCGGGGAGGAGTCGCGATTGCGATTGGACGGATGGGGTGACTAAGCGATGGCCGTTGGATCTCGGGATTAAACAGACAGTTGAGCTCGTGTCGGAGAATCGCAATCGGGGGGGGGGGACAGGGGTGATGCATTAACATATTTTCTGATTGCAATTGGGAACGGGATGCGATTGGGAGGTGCGAGGACCGTTGGATCAGGTGGAGGAAAGAACGGCGGAGATCTGCTCGAAACAATCACAAATTGGAATCGGGAGGTGGAGCATGGCGGAGTGGTGCAACACAAAATTTCCGATGCGATTGGGGAAAACCCTTTGTAAACCGAAAATAATACGCATTTCCAATTTACAAGGGGAAAACACCTTTATTATATGAATGAGGCAAAAGAGTGGTATGGTGGGCCCAGCAGGTCTAATCGCAATCGGAGATCGGGAGCAGGTGGCAATCACATTGCATGTTACAAAGGTTGCGACGCGATCAATCAGAGGATCGGAGCAATCGGGGATTGGACTTGCGATCATGCGATCGGGCGGGAAGGAGGAATGGTGTAATCGGAGGATCGGAGGGATGGCGCGATCAACGCAATCGCATTGTATTGCGATGTGATTAATCGCGTCGCAAATACTTGCAATGTGATTAATCGCGTCGCAAACACTTGCGATGAGCCGATCGGGGGGCACACATAAAACATTGCGATTGCGATTGGGCGGGGGGTGCGATTGGCGCTCCGCCGTCGGATCTTCATGGTAGATAAACGGTGCGGATCACCCTATCAGACTTAACGGCAAAATGCAATTGCATCAGATTTTTGCAGTTTTACAAAGGGCTGTGCTTGTTTGCAAGTCGCGATTGCGACTAGCCCCCAAGGCATTAAGCGTTTGACCTTGGGTAAGGGTTACGTGGGGAAGTGGTTGAAGAGGGCTGGCGGAAAAAGGGGCTAAGCCCTATTACAATGTAAAAAAGTGGGTTTTTAACCCATTTTAATGAATTTAAAAGTTAGAGGGGGAACGATAGAGGGGTAAAGGGTGAATTAGCCCAAGCAAGGGATATGGGTAGAATTTGAAGGGGATTTTGGGAGGTTTAGAGGGTAAAAAAGGGAAAAAGAAGGGGAGACAAAGGGGGACAAAATAGAAGCTAAGTGGGGGGGAAAAAGAGGGAAAAAGGGAATTTTGGGCATTCTTTTTCACAACAGAGAGGCTTTATAATGGAAATCAGCAGAGGGGGTTTTATCAAAGGACAAAAGGCACAAGGAGGCTTCAAGGATGATGTGTTTTCGGAGGAAATGCATTCCTTGAAGGCTCAAAAACATTTTAGCCCCTTGTTTGCTTGTCAAAAATTTATAGGGGGGCTAACATGTTTAATGTATAGATATATAACATGTATATGTACTTTTTTTTTTGCTAGATTATCTATAAATAGGTGGGACTAATCCGTGGCTTGAGAAATCACGACCTAGGGAGAATTTAAGCAATCAAAATCACCTAGGAATTGCAGTTAACTAGGACCTCATTAATCTGTACTAATGGTCGGATTTGTGCCTGCAGGATTTGAATTGGTGACCTTTTCACCACAAGGTGCCTTAACAAAACACTATCACCTACTACTCTACCCTCCCATCACACATACATGTATCATATGTACTTCATTTCGATTTTAATTCTAATGGTATAATGATGATGATGATGATGATGATGGTGATGAGTTACATCCAATGAGACGAAGAATTATCTACTAGAACTTAAGAAAGAACATATTACTTGGAATTCTTTAGAACTTTATTTCTATGCTCAATAAAAGCATTAAGAGAAGCATTCCAAGATCAACACAGTTTTGTTGAGTTAAAAGGTCAAGAAGGTTGGTAGTGTGACAAATATTTTGAAACTTACATCTAATATCAGTATACGATGAACAATATAAGAGAAAGTGTTTTTCATCTGCAACCCTCTTAGTATCACAAAGATGGCATACTCTTTCATCCCAAGGAGTTTTGGAAATTAGCCAATGCTCAGTTTCATTATGGAATTCATGAGAAATTCTTCTTATTTTAGTATTGTTTATTTTATTCTTCACACTATGTCAAGACAAAGAGATGCTTTTGATTCTTGATATTTGGGTTTCTCACCTCCTAATAATATCTTAATTTATTTTTTCCCTCAAACTCCTCATCACACCATAATTTCTCCTTAAGATTTGAAATAATAATATTTTTAATATCATCCTTATTATGAAAAATGGTATTCATTTATCTCCCAATAGTCTAACCAATATGAGACATCTTTATGCCATCCCAATTTAAGCTTAATGTGGTTTTAGCTTGAATTTGAAGCAATTTTAGGAAGCCTCTTGTATCTTGTATTCCATGTTGTTTGACATCTCTTTATAGATTAGATACTTGGTCATAAACATGCTCTAAATGAGGGAAATACTTTCTTTGATGAGGAGAATAGGATATGATGTAATGTATGTCTTGTTTAACATTTTGTCTCAATCAAATTACATTAAAATTAATAATTAATATTATAATTAATAATTAAATCAACCTAGATCTATATTAAATATGGATCTACCAAGCATAAAGAGGCATTAAATCTCTTGAAATAAAAACCTCTTTTAGAATGAAAAGAATTTTGATCCCTCTTGACATTTGATAAATCTAAATTAATATAACGTACAACCTCACTCATAATCAATATAACATTCTTCATACAAGACAAAAAAAAAAAACACAAAAACAAAACAAAACAAAACCTAAACCTTGAACATGTGTATCCCGCAAATCCTATCCATAATAAATTTTAATATAAATCCGGAAAGTTTACACGCCAAAATAATTACCTATGGTTAAAATTTGTAATGGGTTGACTAAATGGGAAAAGTCCGGTAATTTCACTTGCAATACTTACAATGGAGCAAGTGTAGTTGATTATGTAATTTGCTCGCATAGTTTGTGTGAAAAAATGGAGGAAGTGTTGATTGGAGATCAAATTTGGGACTTAAAATCAGATCACAAGCCAATCTATTTAAGTTTCTCTTGGACCGGAAAAAAGCAATTGGGGTCGAAAAATCAATGTGTTCAACAAAATCCCCCAAAGGGCAGAATTCTTTTGAATCCAGAGAATTGTAATACCTTCAAAATAATGCTAGAGAGGCTCTTCAAGAAGAAGGAAATCCCATCTCATGGCCTTCATAGTCACAGATTAACACATTTAATTCAAAGCGCACTTGCTGAGTGCAAAAGAGCAAAAATTAAGAAGTCCGAAAAAAATTGCTTTCCGGTTAATGCTTGGTTTGACGAGGAATGCAAAAAGGAAAGGAGAAGGTGGAAGGAATCAGACACGGATAACATAAAGCTCAAAGCTTACAAGCAGTTAGTAAAAAATAAAAAAGCCGATTTTATGGTTTCAAGGAGAGAAGAACTAATCTTCCTCGGGAAAAATAACCCCAAATTATTTTGGAAGGAGCTCCAATCGAAAAAGGTGCAAACTGAAAACAACATTACAGCTTCTAAATGGTTTGACTATGCAAGACAGCTTTATGAGCAGGACCCCAAGGTTGACCCTCCTCCCTTGGTCAACACAGACACAAAACTTTTCACGGTGCAAGAGGTAGAGATGGGTATCAAGAAGTTGGGCGCTGGAAAAGCAAAAGACTTAGATGAACTCCAAGCAGAGTATCTAAAGTGGGGCTTAAAATTTCTTTCACCTCACATCACAAAAATTTTCAACAGCATCTTACAGCAGGGGTTCCCCAGAGATTGGACAACTAGTATGGCAATACCTCTTTTCAAGAGTGGTGACGTCAATAATCCTTCCAATTATAGAACCATAATGATAAACCCTTTGTTTGCAAAGTTATTTGGAAGCATGTTGGAAAAGAAAATTAGCAAGTGGGCAGAAGAAAGAAATAAACGTGCTAAAGGGCAAGCAGGTGTTAGACCTAAACATTCCACAGTTGATCATTGTATAACTTTAAGGCACATCATTGAAAAAGGTTGGGAAAATAAGGAAGAAGTTTTTTGTTGCTTTGTTGATTTCAGAAAATCCTTTGACACGGTTCCTAGGGATAAGCTTTGGGGCAGAATGGAGGAACTAGGGGTTCCCAAGCATTTGAGAGCAGCTGTGCATAGGTTGTATGAAGAGGTGAAAGTCAAAATCAGAACTTCAGCTGGCATTTCTGAAAGTTTTAGAAGCGATATCGGGGTCGAGCAAGGTTGCCCATTGTCTCCTACCCTTTTTGGGTTATATATTGACAAGCTTGAAGAGTGGCTAAATTCGCAAGGGGGTGACGGTATCCATTTGGGCAAGTTCGTTATCAGGCTTCTTTTGTACGCAGATGACCTTATATTGATTGCTAATTCGGCTCTTGGTTTGCAAGAGCATTTACATTTCCTTGAGCATTTTTGTAAAAGGGTTGGGATGCAAGTCAATATTAGCAAAACGAAAGTAGTGGTTTTCTCTAACAAAAGAAAGCATAACCAACATAAGTTCTATTTTGGAGGCAGCATTTTGGAAGAAGTTGCAGATTACAAATACCTCGGAATTGACTTGAACAGAAATTTAAGTTGGGATGGTTGTAGAAAAAAAAGAACTTTAGGGGGTTGGAAAGCATTTTATGCTCTTCAAAACAGGTGTAGAGAGGCAGAGCTGTGGGACTGGAAAACCACCCTAACTCTTTTTGGGCTTCTAGTGATTCCGGTGATTCTCTACGGTTGTGAAATATGGGCTAGCAGCACAACCAAGATGCAGTGGAAACAAATTGAGAAAATTCAGAAACGTTTGATTACAAACAAATTCAAAATTAAAAGTGCAGTTCCTTATGCTATTCTGTTAAGTGAAACAGGGGCTGCTCCTATTGAAGCAATCGCTATGGTGCGAGTCATAAGGTATCTGAAAAAAAATTGAGCAAATGGAAGAGGATAGATGGCCTAAGGTGGTGTTTAGTGACAGATTGTGTAAAAGACAGAAGACTTGGATGCGGCAGAATAACAAATGGTTTAGTAAATGGGGTATTTGCTTGAGCATGTGTCCTACAAACAGTAAAGAGATAAAAAAATTTGTTATGGATAAATTCCATAAACATACTTGGAAGAAAGAGCTAGAGAGAAAGAAGAAGTACTACATAGAAGAGTTTAACCCCACACATAACCATCAACAAAAGGCATACATAGGCGTTGATATTTCTTGGAGATCTAAAATTCTTATTGCTCAATTAAGGACTAATTCTCATCAACTCCGTTGTGAAACAGGGCGCTGGAAAAGGCCAAAAGAAATGTGGGAAGAAAGAGTATGTATTTTTTGCTCCTCCGGAAAAGTGGAAGCAGAAAAACATTTCATTCTAGAATGTGAGGCCTTCAAGGACACCAGAGAAAACTATGCAGGTATTCTGGCAGCTAATTCTTGGGATAATCTATTCAGCGAAGAGTTTGTCGATAAGCTGGGAGTGCTCATTGTAAAACTTCACAAGAAAAGGGCCGAATACAAGAGTCAGATAGAGAAGCAATCTGTCCCATAGGCTATTTTTAGCCTCGTGGACATTAAAAATTCTTTCTTTCTTTCTTTCTTTCTATATGAAGATTTAAAATATATTCATTAAAAACAGAAGAAGATTTAATTTTTTGGCAAATGCAAAGTACCTGTAGTGAAGAAGCAGGACTATCCTTGCCTTTAGTTGTGGCCAGAAATGGCACTGTAGTAGTGTGTTGTTTTTAAGGGGAAGTTTCTTTGAGCGATTTCGTCGTCTGTCTAGAACGTATAAAAATATGCCACGTGTTTACACTGTTTTCGGCTTACTGGGGACGCGGGTTCGATCTGCCCCCGTACAACTGGCGGGTCTAGGTTGAGGTGAAGCGATTATAAGCAAGTTCAAGCGCTTGAAGTTGTGGACATAAATGGCACTGTTGTAGTGTGTGTTGTGACGTTATCTGTGTTGAGTCAAATAACAACGTTTGGGAATCCCAAGCTTCTTGTTTTAGGCTCTTCATATCAGCTTAAATAGAAAAGCTAGTTAATGAGTGAGAGGTTGTTACATGTCATTTTCAAGACTTTCAAATAGTTTTCAAAGTCTAATATGTCGTCTATTTAAAAATATATATTATTTATATAAAAAATTATATATAATAAAAAAAAAATTAAATAAATGTGTTTGATGTGTAGGAGAGGTGGTACAAATATATAATTTTCATTCTGTGTGATAAATAAATATTCCAAATCCATATGAAGTAATGTAATTTAATATTAACTTTAGAGAAATAAACTAACTAAAAATGAAAAAAAAAACATATATTTTCATGAGTTAAATATATAATTCTTATATTTTTTATTTTATTTTTAAAATATTTAAACAAATTATTTGAAAATATATATAAAAAATAAATTTATTTTAAGATCAATTTCATATATTTGTATATAGAAAGTTAAAAAAAAAAAAAAACAAATTAATTTTGATTATAATAAAATATTTTAATGTCTTCCGATAAAAATAAGTAAAAAATAAACAATTCAATTAGCTTCTAATAAAAATGATAAGAGCTGGATGTATATTTTATTCTATTTTTAATATAAAATTAATACGTGACATTTAAAAATATTACTAATGGTAAAAATGTTGAATTTGGGTTACAAATACAATATTTCAATGACCATGTTAAGTAAAATATTTCAATATCAACTATATATATAAACAAAAACCTATGTCTGTATTATATAAAACATTTGGAAAAAAAAAAATTCTTATGCTTAAAAGTCTTCAACTAGTATCAATATTCTACACTTTGATCATTTTTAGCTATATTTTTTTGTCAATTTTGTATGAAATCCAACAAAACATTGTTGGATTTCCATTTTTAAATTGAGTCATCTACATAATCCAAGTGTCCAAATGGATTTTCAAAGCATTGAATCCATTTATGCACTTATCCATTTTAACCATAGATTTATCAGGTGGCAGGGAGACCAAATATCTTGAGTTAGAAACTTTTTTTCAAGTTTTGCACTTTAAAATAAGTTTCCACCTCAAAAGATTGGATCCCTCTCCCCACTTGCTAAATCTGGGGTTAAGATGGATCTCAATTAAGATATCGTATTTGTTCGACACTCCACCCCAACTCTTCACATTTCAATCAATCTCCTTATTCCTCAACAATGCAAAGGCTACCATTCTTATCCTATATCTTAAATATCAAAAAACAACAATCTAATAAAAACTATGATGAGAGGACAATAACACATATTACAAAATTGCATGCTTACCACTACATAAATGTAACAACAACCAAAATGGATGATTATACATTCTTTACCCAACATCCATTTCTAGACTCCAAATAATTATTTTATGCATCTAACAATAATTACAAAGGAGGTGGTTTTCTTCAAGAAAAAGGGATAGCTTTCCTCAATAGAAAAATGGAAAACTATCTTTTCTAGACTCCAAATAAATATTTTATACATTTGACAATAAGTACAAAGGAGGTAGTTTTCCTCCCCCCAAAAAAAAAGAGTAGCTTTCCCCGATAGAAAAATGGGAAACCCTCCTGTAAGAGAGATTGGACATCTTTGAAAGACATAAAACTATACCATGGAAATGAAATGCAGCTCAGTGATGCATCTAACAATAAGTACAAAGGAGGTAGTTTTCCTCAAAAAACAAAAAAAAACAAAATAGCTTTCCTCAATAGAAAAATGGGAAACCTTCCCGTAAGAGAGATTTGGACATCTTTAAAAAACATAAAACTATACAATGGAAATGAAATGTGGCTCAGTGAAACCATGGTGAAACTATAGAAAATGCAATTGTTGTTTTAAACTCAAATAGTTAAGACATGTCTAATCTTGAGACATTGTTTATGCAAATAAACAATTAAAAAACTTTACTTTACTTAGACATTGATTGTAATGGTTAAAGTAGAAACATGTGAAATAAACAATTAAAAACAATATTTTATTTGAAACATTGGCGGTAATGGTTAAAGTAGAAACACTTTTCATAGATTTAAAATTTGTAATGTTTTTCTTTAATATATTTTATATTAAAAAAATAAATCAAAAGTTACTAAATTACAACTCATTTTAGATTATTATTATTATTAATTATAAAAAAAATTAATATATAAATTAATATATTAAAAAAACATATAAACATCCTACTTTACTATAAAAATACTTAATCTATAAATAAATTTAAAAATTAACCCACTATATGTAATCAAAATTTAGCCTCCCCTTCTTTCTTCTTCGGTGTTCCCTTCCCCTGACTTTATGCTAGTTGTATGATGATGTTGTTATGATGAATATTTTTGTGATGTTACGAGGAACTTTGATTTATAATTAATAAAACTAGGCAGAGAGTTGAATGTGAAATAAACTATAAATTTAGGAATTAGGTGTAGGCTGGTACTTAAAGTGGAGGTTTTGATATTATTTTAGGAATTAGGTATAGGCTGGTACGTAAAGTGGTTGTGATATTAGTTTTATAAAAATACAATGACACGATTGCCTTTACAGACTAATGTGCTTGCTTGGTGTATGCGTTTATTATAATCGTGGCTCGATGCAAGTGTAAAATAAGTTAAATAGATATTCTCTAAGCAATTTCTTAATCAAGTAAATTAGATTAGAGTAGTGGGTAAATTAAAATGAAATTAACGCAACTTGATATATTTTTAAATTAGAAAAAGTATATGTTTAATATATTTATATAAATTTGGATTTATTGATCACATAGTTAGAGGTGTAAATTTTTTGAGATATTGATTAATTTAACAATCTTTATTTAACTTATATTTTTTAAGCAATTACTCAATTATAATTGAAAATTTACATCAATAATTTAAGTGTGAGAAGTCTATAAACAAAATAGATATTCAAAGCATTTTATCTATATTTTTTCTTTCTCTTTAAATAAACAAAATAGTTTCAAGGGTTATGATTGAACTTATTTATTTAGTAGAATTTGAATATTTGGTAAATATTGAATTAAAAATTCGGGGAGGTGAGAGCGGGAAGGGTTATCTTTTGCCCTGATGAAGAAAGGGAGATTCAATTTGTTTTGGGTTTAGGAGTTTCTTCAAATAATCAGGCCGAATATTTAGCTTTGTGACAAGGTTTGGATTTGGCTCTCTCTAAGAAAATTCATCACTTTATGGTTTTTGGTGACTCAATGATTCTTATTTAGCAAGAGAGTAAAGTAAAAGGGAATATTGACCAGACCCTAGCTCCTATTTTGCATCGAATCAAGCTTCTATTGGATAAATCTGACTTGACTGAACTCTTCCATGTCAAGAGAAACCTCAACACGATGGCAAATTCTCTAGCCAATCAAGGAGTTTTATTAGAACAAGGTGTTTTGAAGGTTGATGAAGGGGATGTGATTAAGAAAGAAATTCCATGAGGAATATAATAAGAACCATATTGCTTCAAATATTTATTGGGGCAAGGTGTTTTGAAGGTTGATGAAGGGGATGTGATTAAGAAAGAAATTCCATGAGGAATATAATAAGAACCATATTGCTTCAAATATTTATTGGAATTAATCTTTGGATAATGCGACAACTCTCGTCATTTCTCCCTGTTAGGGATTATTTTGAAATCATATTAATCGATATAACTCCCTCTGGGTTGTGGCGGTTGTTCCTTTGGAGGGACGATTTTGTGTGGCTCTTGGATGGTATTCGTCATGCTTCTTCAGATAGAGGACAGGTGGATAAGAGATTTAGTGGTTAATAAATCAGTCAGAATGTGTGAATCCTTCATTCCTCCATTCATGAAACAGAATGCATGTGTGAGATCCTTGCCCTCGATGGATTTTTCTCCAGACAACAACTTTTACATAATTGGTTTTGAATTTCCTTGATCGATTAGTTCCATCAGTTCAATGCATCATTCATGGCGGAGTCAAAAGTCTCAAATCAAGGAGAATTGGCTTGACAGTTTATATAGAGCATTGGAGTGACTTAGATAGCACATAGTTTATGGTTAGATCCATAATTTTCCAAGATAGACTGGATGGTCTAGAGTGGGATTATTTTCATGGAGAAAAATTCTAGTGTAGGAGAGGAATATATCAACATTTTTTAGTGCAAAAGGTAGGCATTATGGAATTCCTCCTATCTTTGATTTCAAAGCATGCAAAGATTATTTTGTCTCAGTCACAGGCTCATTTTGAGCTTTTAAATTAGAAAATGGGCATACTAGAAGTCAGGACAGACAATCTGTAACTTATGTCATAAATGTTGAGCTTTCACATGGATAATTTGACCTCAACAATGGAATTCAACGCTGACAAGGCTCGTAATAGCGCATTCAAGGATGCCTTGCCGCGGTGATATGGGAACTCAACGTTGCATGAGGAAATTGGCGTAGACATTTTCGTTAGCCAGGCCTCCCCTCTTTCTCAGCCTGAGCCAAAAGAAAACGAAGTTCAGGTCAATCCTGTTATGGGGGAAATGTAGTGGTATAGTTATATTTTAGTTTTTTTTCTCATGTTATGCAAAGATATATTACTTGTAGGCGTTTTTAGGAGACTGTGTGAAGAAAAAAAGATTAGAATAGTTGTCTATAGAATATCCTTGCACTTTTTGGATATTATCAGAAGAAATTTCGATTCAAGGCGTGCAAGGTATAATATTTTAATGCAATATATAATTGTTTCTTTACAAAAAAAAAATATTAAATTATGAGGGTTATCGCATTCTTTGTAAATTTGAACAATTTTAATGTATATTAGTTTTAAAAAATTATAAATTGTTAAAGTATATTATTTATATTAAATTATGAGGGTTATCGCATTCTTTATAAATTTGAAAAATTTTAATGTATATTATTTATATTATTATGTAAATATATACATTATATTCTAAATGTTTTGTTTTATGTCGTTTACCTCTAAATATTTATTTATTTTTAATTTTAGGACATGTTTCAACTCTACATTCAGCACAGGCGAAATCACACATCGCCCTCATACTAGGCTATAGAATATGTCTCTTGACGCAAAGATAAGATATAGATATTAAGAAAAATCCATAACTTTAAAATTCAAAATTGAGCCAAGTTCTATTTAACACAACTAATCGTTTAAAAAAGTCTTATTTTATTTGTATCGATATATTCCTTTATAGATTATTGGAGAAAATATAGTATTCAAAAATGATATTAAAATATATATAAAATAAAGGAAATACTAGATGTGTGTCCATTGTTCAACATTGTATTCAATGTGTTTTTGTAACAATTTGTTTTTGGGCCTTGTAGTTCTACTCCTTGTCATTAATAGCTTAAAAGATGTTACCTTGTTTTAATTCCAACATGACGGGAGGTAGAGGGTCCCTAGAATTCTAGGAGGATCCTATTGCAATGGATGCATGAGATGGAGGGTTCACCACACCATCTAGAATGCCAAGATGTGTCATGACATGTTGCATAAGTTTCTTTATCAAATATATTTATATAATATCTTCATATTTGTACTATGTTGAATGCCCATAAATCCATCCAGTTCCTTTTTCCAATATATCAATTCTACTACATGTTTGGATATACCAATATCATAATTATATCTTACTACATCATTTTGTTGAGTTCTTTATTCAAATTTTACCTACTATCATCACTTCCCTTTGATCTTTGTATTAACAATTCCACATTAAGTATTTCTAATATCCTTCATACATTGATTAAAAACTTTCATTAATTCTCCCCATTTATAATGGATGCAAATCCTTTTACCACAATGAAAATGCACCATCCTTCTCTTAACTAACAAAAAAAAACTAGAGTCGGACTGGAACAAAACTAAAGCAACACTGGGGCACAAATGAGATACATAGAAATGCACATGCATAAGCACTCAATCAAGGAAGATGTCCCTCTATGCTAAAACATATCAAAAACCAATTCTAAAATGAAATAGAAACCAAGAGGAACTAAAGAACTCATACTAATTTCCCAACTTAACCGTCATATTTTTCTTAATCCTTTTCACATGCATAAGGAGTAATAAAACGTATTTAAATTAAAAAATACACGCTAATTCAAAGTGATACATTTACCAAGTTACTTATTTGGTCTCCCATCCATGTAGTATGGAGTAGGTAAAAGAATGTACCTCCATTTATATTTGTAGCCCTTGAATCAAAACCTATTTTTTCTCAATAATCTAAAAATAAGTATAGTGTAAAACATAACATATTCAATTTAAAAATATTCAATCAATTTAAAATTTAAAGAATTATCAATGAATCTCTTAACATCATTGACCTCTAAATTTTGAAGGATTAATATATGCCAATGTCATTGTTCATAATAATCTCAATTGCATAGATTACTTTTTAATTGTTTTTAAAATAGAAAATGATTTCATCCAACTATTCAACAACTATTTAGTTTTGTCATGCCATTTGAATCTCACTCATATGGTAACCGTGGTTCCTTCTGGTTGGATGCAGTTGCAGTGAAACACCCCCTCGAAGTGAGTTTCTAACCAAGCTAGTCTATATTCATGTAATGATAAAGCCTTAATAGCAGGAGATGTTTCTACATGGTTGGCGGGTTGTGCACATTGGACTCCCTGTCTATCAGTGAATGTTCAAGGAGAGTCAATGAAAGCTTTCTGTCTCAATCTCTGATTGGAAAATTATTGCTAGTCTTTTAACATTCCAAAATTGAAATTTATGTTTTTTTTTAATAAATAATTTTTTAAGTAGAAGAGGGTCATGGGATCTTATTGACATCAACGAGGGGTGAAAATGTTGTTTACCACATTTTTATATGTAACAAATTAATGACTACTCTTTTTTGATCTCTGCAAATTAAAGGTTTCATATAGATTTAATTATTAAAATATTATTAATGACCAAAGCTGTGATCAGTTAAGAGTTGTTACATAATACATTTTAAAAATTAGAATTCTTGTGAGAATAAATAATTCATAAAAGCAGAGATTTTTTGGACTTTTGTGTTAGAATCTGGTGGAAATATTTGAGGTGAAATCTTGATTTGTATTATTTAAACTAGTTTTTTCATTGTATATATGGATTCAGCACACTCAAAAACCTCTAGGACACTTCGATTTTGCAAGACTTACCCATCAAGCTTATGATTTCAATAAATTCCTGTAGGATTTTTAAAAAATTAAACTAGAAAAATCCACCAAAAAATATTTTCAAAAAATCTCACTAAAGACAACTCTTAAAAATAATACTTATGTCAGTATTTTTATTTTTATTTT
The DNA here is from genome assembly GCA_034641835.2 of Pinus albicaulis. Classification (NCBI taxonomy): domain Eukaryota; kingdom Viridiplantae; phylum Streptophyta; class Pinopsida; order Pinales; family Pinaceae; genus Pinus; species Pinus albicaulis. The sequence goes on along the minus strand of CM076575.1, from coordinate 861,589,204 downwards.
TACATACACCATGTTTTATTGAGGTTTTTTTTAAGACTTCACTTCACTTCATTGTATAATATGATCTTGGTAAAGTGTGGTTGGTAAATATAACTCCCCTTCTACCGTGTTTATAGAAATTTTCTCTCTAAAAACGTTTTTCCTTTCATGGTGGTCTCTTTTTTCTACTATTTATAATTAACTTATTCTATTTTATTTATAACTAACTTATTCTATTTTATTTTTTTTAAAAGTAGTTAGAAAGTAAACATGTTAATACAAACTTCTACAACGTTGATACCTTGTTGAAAGATGACTAAACTCATGACGTTGTTTTGTTTTGGCTAGAGATTCTTTACCTTGTTGAAAGATGACTAAACTCATGACATTGTTTTGTTTTGGGGAGAGATTCTTTATTGATTATAAGTTAGTTAATACACCATCGCATTTTTTATAGAATTTTTAACCTTTTTAAATTATAAGTGATTATGTGTTTTGTTTACAAACCAATTTTACATGAAAAAACCCATTACTAAACTTAACCTTTAAATATTTAAATACAAATTTGACTTCACGAAAAAACCCTTTCTTAAAATTCATATTTACACAAATCTCAACAAAATAGTTGGCCCATGGCTTTTCCATATATCACTTATGAAAGTAATTTGTATGACTTCCTTATCTTGAATGTTTTGTTAATTCCAAAAAGAAGCCAATTTTTTTGTTTTGCTTAAAATGATATAGATGAAATAAAAATTGCAGGTCTCTTATAGCATTTAATTATTGAATAACAAATTAAGATTGTATTTGCAAAAGAATCTTAACAAACAGATCAATGAAGAATCGAAATATTAGTTATTTATGGAATTTATTATATTTTTAATGTTTTTTATTTTATGACGCTCTAAAAAGTGGGTTTGCGAGGTTTGCTATCATATATGGATTATGTTATTGTTTTCCATCAAACTTAAAGTTATTAGAGATATTTTTATTTTTTATTCACTTTTGTTGAATTATGTTGGCACTATATGTAAATTATAGATTATATATTTGGATTTAAGTATTGGAGATATTTTTATTTTTTATTCACTTTTTGTTGAATTATGTTGACACTATAAATTATAGATTATATATTAAGATTAGATTATATATTTGGATTTAAGTGTAAGTTTAGATTATAGGTTTTGCTAATTTTATAATTAATAAGTATTTTAAAATATTGATTTTATTAAAAAATAAAAATATTTTAATTAGAAGTTGTTTTTTAAAAGTATAAATAATTTTAAATTATATTTAAATATATTTAAAAATAATTAATATAAATTTATTTTAATTATGGATTTATCAAGTATTAAAAAATTAATTATTTTGATATGCAAACTTCTTTTAAAGTATTAAATTTTAAAAATGTTTGCATCTTTAAATATTTGATCAATTTACATGCAACTTACACACTTACATGTCTTTCTAATTATAATATATATTTTCTTAATATAATTAATATGGGCACATTGTTAGCATTAAAATGTCTCTGTATACTAAATATGTTATATTTTAATTAATATGTATATTGAAATATTTTGTTTATTAATCATGTTGAATTTTTTTGTTATTAAGAATTGAATAAATTACTCAACTCTCATAACAAAGTTACTGATTAAGCGAGAATTATTACCTCAAAACCAGAACTCTAACAAAAAAACAACCAAAAACAAAAAGTGTTATTCTGGAATAAACAACCCAAAAACAAAAAGTGTTATTCTGGAATAACCTTCTTCATTTTTCGGGGTAAATTTTCAACATTTTTAAAAATGGAAGTAAAAAAAATATATATATATTTTATTTTCTTTTTTCTTTTTCTTTTTTGAGGTAAATTATCAACATCTTTTAATAATGACATAAAAAATAAAATATCACAACTCTGAAAAACCTTAAAATATACATGACATTAAAGATAAAATATCAAAAGCCTTAAAATTCCAATGATTTTTAGGCATGGTATTAAAGATAAAATATCATGTCTCTGAAAATCCTTAAAATTTCAAGGATGACATTAAAGATAAAATATCACTTCTATGAAAAATCTTGAAACTTCCAACAATTTTAAGTCATGGTGTTAATATTATTTTAAAAATATATTACCATTTAATTTGTATTAATTTTTTATTTGAAGTTTATCATATATATATATATATATATATATATTCCTCAATAAGTCTACTTCTATTATATAATACATGTCTCAATATTACAATCATCATCCTCTGAAGTTGGCAAGCCAATTCCGGTGGGAAATACCATATTCAAAACAACAAAATAGGGGTTGCCCCAAATGAGGAAACCATCCCTTGAAACTCAGTAGTTAAGCAGTCAATTTATTGTCATCTTAGATTAGCGGTTGAAGCGGCTCTTCCTCAATTTGGCACCTGTACTCGAAGTCATCATCCTCGAACTTGGACACCTGGGCTTCCAGCGGAAGAAAGGATGTTGCGTGAGCACATGTTCCTGCATCTGTGTCGTCTTTATCCGAGCTGCAACTTTTGTCATTGTTCAAGGCCAGTTGCACCAGAAAAGCCACCATTTTGCAAGGGGGAAAGGGGGAGGCGGGAGAGATGGTGGATTTGCGAGGACGTTTCCTGGAGCAGGAGCCCGAGCCAGAGAGCTCTGAGGAGGGCTCAGGAATGTGCATTGATAGGTGGGCGGAGAGGCTAAGGGGATCTGGGACCTCCGAGTCTTTCCAATTGACAGAGAAATTCACAGCCAGCAGTGGCATGAATGGGCGAATGGGAAGGGAGCCCACGTCCACCACCCCTGCGGCACCGCATGCAGTGACAGCGGGGCATGGTTGAGGAGCAGGGATGCAAATGAAGCGAGGGGGGAAGCATGACATCGTGACAGGGAGCTGAAGGAGTAGAGGAATGGTGCAGGGGCTTGAAAGAGGAAAAGGCGCAGGGAGCGACACATTCGAGCTAGAGAGCAACTGAAATGCTGAAATGGGGAGCCGAAAGCACATTCTTATGCTCCATGAATGGCGGCAGGAGGCAAGTTGGCATGACAGGCGGAGTGAATGCAAGCAAGTCGACGTTAATGCAGAACTGATGCAGAGAGGATGTTGCATTACGTTCGAGGGTGGTGGAGTGTAAAGAACCCACGCCCCAGAATTTATTCATGTTTCCATGGCCATGTGCCCCCGTGTGAGGAGGACGTCTGTCCCACGTTGGCATGGCCAGATGGCACCAAAACTTAACTGTCATTACCAATCGCATCTGGGGGTTAATAAAAATTTATTAAATAAAATGTTTTTTTTATATAATGTATTGAAATCAGTCGATAGAAAACACTGAATACCACAACATTTTCACCCCTCATTGATTGATGTCAATAGGATCCCATGACCCTCTTCTACTTAAAAGATTATTTATTCCAAAAAAACATAAATTTCAATTTTGGAATGTTAAAAGCCTAGCAATACTTTCCCGATCACCTTGAGAGATTGAGACAGAAAGCTTTCATTGACTCTTTGAATATTCACTGATAGACAAGGAGTCCAATGTGCACAACCTGCCAACCATGTAGAAACATCTCCTGATGTGAAGGCTTTATCATTACATGAATATAGACTAACTTGGTTATAAATATCACTTCTAGGCACGGTTACCATATGAGTGAGATTCAAATGGCATGACAAGCTACACTGAATAGTTATTCAAAACAAAAAGGTTAGAAATGATAACTATATTGTAAGACAAAGATAATTAAAGGTGTTCTTCCTAATATTTTGAATAGTTTTGAACTGTGAAACTGATGGTTTATTCACTCATGAATTCTTTATTTTTGACTTTGGAAATCTACTTACTAACTGAATATGGATATGGAATGGCAACCCAATCCTTATCATTTGTGCTTACTGCCAAAGTTTATTTTTATTTTGCGAAAATATTTCCTTGATGACTCAATTGCTGTTGCTTTTCCAATTTACCAGGAACGAAACAATTATTGTTATTTTTTGAAAAGATTTCCTTTACGAATAAAATACTATTGCATTTCCAATTTAACAGGAATTAAATATTTGCCAAATATTATTGGTTCTTATGCTACATTGGCCTTTTTAACTAGTGCACAAATGTTTTCACATATTATAATAGAGTTATAAAAGACTCCTTGTGTTTTGGGGTTGCCTAATTTTTTGACTTTCCCAATTTGATATTGGCACATTACTCTTATTTAGTTTTCCCAAATTGTTATTGACACAATTCTCTTCTATGATGGCTAAGCATGATCTTTGATGGGTTTTATTTCTTTAACTAATTAATTAAATTGTTAATTAAACTAGCAATTGCACCATATGTTGCAAAAGAAATGTCGTAAGGAAATAGCATAGGAAAGAGTAACTTATAAGAAATAAGAAGGAAATAGCATAGGAAAGAGTAGCCTAGAAGAAACAAGATGTTGTAGAGAACAAGTCATCGTGAAGGAATGAAAGGAAAATTTTGCTTCCATGGAAGCAACTCGTGGAGGTTTCAAAGATATTGATGATAAGAGTTATCAACCAAAAAATTTTGTTATAGATTTTGAAATAGGCAATTGGGGGTGAAAACATATATGTAAACCAACATAATATGTTCACATATATACAAATTTTGTTATAGATAAAAATCTTTTGGTGATTAATAACCCAACATGTAACTCAAATAAGATATTTTAAATACAATCAAGTACAACCTATCTATCATAGATGTCAATAAAGAGAATTTTTCTTAACAAAAATAGAGTTTACTTCAAGTTCATCTACATATCTCAGGGGCAATTGCATGCTTATCAAAAATTGTATATGAAGAACAATAGCCTTGGTATACAAGAAAGTGAATATCATTTTAATATGGAGACATTTTTGGAAGGAGATATTTTTCTTTATGTTATGGTTTATTTTCTTAACTCCAAACTTGGTTTATTCTTTCTCTATATACAAAAGAAAAAAAATACAAAGTAAATTCACAAATTTAAGTTATAGTTTTATATTTCATAATTACAAATCTAGTTTCTTATTAAAAAATTTTACACATCTTAGGTTATTTTAAACTGATCAAGAATATAGAATTATTAGGGTGGTGTTCTATGTGCACTAAAATTCCCATGAGGTCCATCACAATGTATGGGGTTCATTGCAACCTTGGATATATTCTATGAGTTGTTGGGAATTTTTGCTTTTGGCTACAACTTAGTTTTGGTTTTCACCTAGTTATCATGATTCAAAACTTTGTTATCATCTTAGATCCTTATAGCATTATATATATTATGTGAGTTAATGTGATGTTTTGTTTGTCACAGTGATTCAAAAATCAGTTATTATACCACAATATTGACTTTCTTGTTATCTATTTTGTTTATCTTATTAAAATATTTTACACATCCTAGGTTATTCTAAATTGATCAAGAGTATAGAATTATTAGGGTGGTGTTATATGTGCACTAAATTTCCCAAGAGGTCCATCACAATGTATGGGGTTCATTGTAACCTTGGATATATTATGTGAGTTGTTATGATTTTTTGCTTGTGGCTACAACTTAGGTTTGGTTTTCACTTAGTTATGACGATTCAAAACTTTGTTATCATCTTAGATCCTTATAGCATTATATATATTGTGTGAGCTAATTTGATGTTTTGTTTGTCACAATGATTTAAAAATCTATTATTATATCACAATATATTGACTTTCTTGTTGCCTATTTTGTTTATGAACCCCTTAAAAAAACCAGAGGAACATTTGATTTTACAGTGTGATCTCCCCGGCTTGGTTGGGTTTTTCAAAAATTGGAGAGTAAATTGAGTGGTTATTGTTAGAAACTGTTGTATAATATGGGAAATTTAGATGGTTTATAGACAATATGGATGTCATAACATATATATTTTTTGAATTTTTTAGTGTCTCTGGCCACCATGCATCTAATAGGATCCATTTCAACTAATAACGTCAATACATCACTGTGCGAATGATAACTTGCGACATCCCTAGCCATTTTCTTTTATTATAGATCAAGTTATAAACTAATAACTGTGAAATCCCTAGCCATTTTCTTTGATTGTGGATCAAGTTATAAACTAAATTATACTCTCTCTTCAGAAGACTCTACATTATATATTGAATGGAAGGAAAGGTTATGATAAAAATTGTACAAAAAAAACCCCTTAACGTTGTCTCAACTTACTCTATTGTTAATCACATAGTGTCAATTTTGTAAAAATATAATCTATAATAAGGACTGAGTGGGTTTTTTTGTTTGTAAGTTTTGTTTGGAATTGAATATATATATATATATATATACTAAGAAACATTCTTTAAAATTTCATAATAAAAAGTTGAGTAAGTTTGACATCATATAATATGAAAAATTATAAAAGCTAAAATTAGGTAATTAAAGATATGTATATAGTATTTTTGAACCAAAGGAAGAGTATGTATGTAGTTACAAACTATTAAAATTAAGTAATTAAAGGTAAATTTAATGTTATTTAAGAAATGAGACTTATGAACATTCATTCATGTGGTGTGAAATAATTTGGAAATTTAAGAAGATCACATATTTTTAAAAATTTCATTATTAATTTAATTTTTTCTATATTAAGAAATACTACTCATGAATAATAAAACAATTGTAACATAAATAATATATAACAAAAAAACCATGTAATTTTGGAATAATAAAATAGTTGTAATAAAAATAATATAGAACAAGAAAATCTATGTATATTTCGATGTATGAAATTTAGATACATTTTATTAAGTGAAATTTTAAAATAATAATGGTTATAAACATTTAAAAATAAATTTATTAAATAATTAGTTTAGATCTATATTATTGATGAGAGGGATCAATGAGGTTTGCATATCAAGACATTTGATCCCTCTTGGCTCTTGGAAGATCCAGAGTTAGGCCATTTTAATTCCCCCCTTTAGATAAACCACATTCCATGTGAATACCATGAGTCAATACCATGGGTTGTTTTTATAGTTTAGTAAATAATTTTACTAAATAATTAGTTTAGATCTATATTATTGATGAGAGGGATCAATGAGGTTTGCATATCAAGACATTTGATCCCTCTTGGCTTTTGGTAGATCTAGAGTTAGGCCATCTTAACTTCCCCCTTTACATAAACCACATTCCACATGCATACCATGAGTCAATACCATGGGTTGTTTTTATAGTTTAGTATTATGTTTATTTTTTATTTGACCTAGTTAAAATGTTCATTACAATATGTCAATATTTTTATTATAAAAAACATATATAAAAATTTAACTTGTGAATCTAATGGCCTAAAACATTTCAATTGTCTAACATTTGATCCATTGGCTCAGACATTGACACAGTGGCACCTAGGGGAGTTGTTTTCAAATAAGAACGTCTTACGACATAAAAATAATAATATAATACAAAGTCAACTCAAGTCTTAAAGTGTATAATTTTTCCTTGGATTTTAATTTTATAATTTTAGGATTCCTTACCATTGGGGTCCTACTTCTTATTAAGAATGTTCATTTATGTTTTTCTTCATTGAGATCAATTGTATACATATCACTTGATTTTTTGTGGTTATTTAACTATTTACTAGCATAATTTTTCATCTTTCATCTTACTCCGTGCATAACCAAATGTTGCAACTACACATTTTTATCAACCAACAACTAACTATTGAAGTAAAAGGTTGCTCTTTCTAATAGTGTTTTCTCAATTTTTTTCTCAAAAAATCTACAACTAATATTTATTCTATCTGAAATAAGAGTTTTTATAATTAGTGATTTAGTTTTTCAAGATGATCTTCGCAAATCTAATCTTCTATTCCTTCGGTTTTGCACATTTAAGAGCAATTGCTAGTAATATATATGCTTCTCATATATAGTGGTAAGTACGGATGAAATCATTTTCTAGTTAAAAAAATTTAAAAGTAAAATGTGTAATTGAGACTATTATGAACAATGACATTGACATAAATTAATCCTTCAAAATTGAGAGGCCAATGATGCTAAAAGATTCATTGATAATTCTTTAAATTTTAAATTGATTGAATATTTTTAAATTGAATATGTTATGTTTTACACTATAATTTTTTTTAGATTAGAAAAAATAGGTTTTGATTCAAGGGCTACAAATATAAATGGAGGGACATTCTTTCACCTACTCCATACTGCATGGATGGGAGACCAAGTAAGTAACTTGGTAAATGTATCACTTTGAATTAGCGTGCATTTTTTAATCTGAATACGTTTTATTACTCCTTATGCATGTACAAAGGATTAAGAAAAATATGGCCGTTAAGTTGGGAAATCAATATGAGTTCTTTAGTTCCTCTTGGTTTGTATTGCATTTTAGAATTGGTTTTTGATATGTTTTAGCGTAGAGGGGCATCTTCCTTGATCGAGTGCTTATGCATTTGCATTTCTATGTATCTCAATTGTGCCCCATTGTTGCTTTAGTTTTTTCTTTAGTTCCTCTTGGTTTGTATTTCATTTTAGAATTGGTTTTTGATATGTTTTAGCATAGAGGGGCATCTCCTTGACCGAGTGCTTATGCATTTTCATTTCTATGTATTTCATTTGTGCCCTGTTGTTGCTTTAGTTTTGTTCCAGTCTGAATCTAGCTTTTTTTGGTTAGTTAAGAGAAGGATGGTGCATTTTCATTGTGGTAAAAGGATTTGCATCCATTATAAAGGGGGAGAATTCATGAAAGTTTTCAATCAATGTACGAAGGATATTAGAAATACTTAATGTGGAATTTTTAATGCAAAGATCAAAGGGAAGTGATGATAGTAGGTAAAATTTGATTAAAGAACTCAACAAAATGATGTAGTAAGATATAATTATGATATTGGTATATCCAAACATGTAGTAGAATTGATATATTGGAAAAAGGAACTGGATGCATTTATGGGCATTCAACGTAGTAAAAATATGAAGATATTATATAAATATATTTGATAAAGAAACTCATGCAACATGTCATGACACATCTTGGCATCTAGATGGTGTGGTGAACCCTCCATCTCATGCATCCATTGCAATAGGATCCTCCTAGAATTCTAGGGACCCTCTACCTCCCGTCATGTTGGAACTAAAAAAGGGTAATATCTTTTAAGCTAATAATGACAAGGAGTGGAACTACAAGGCCTTGAAACAAATTGTTGCAAAAACACATTGAATACAATGTTGAACATTGGACACACATCTAGTATTTCCTTTATTTTATATATATTTTAATATCATTTTTTAATACTATATTTGCTCCAATAATCTATAAAGGAATACATCTATAAAAATAAATAATACTTTTTTAAATGATTAGTTGTGTTAAATAGAACTTGGATCAATTTTGCATTTTATAGTTATCCATTTTTCTTAGTATCTATATCTTATCTTTGCGTCAAGAGACATATTATATAGTCTAGTACAAAGGCGATGTGTGATTTCGCCTGTGCTCAATGTAGAGTTGAAACATATCCTAAAATTAAAAATAAATAAATATTTATAGGTAAACAACATAAAACAAAAAATTTAGAATATAATGCAAATATTTACATAATAATATAAATAATATACATTTTATTTTAACTAATATACATTGAAATTGTTCAAATTTACAAAGAATGCGATAACCCTCATAATTTAAAATTTAATTCAATATATTTTTTAAAGGAAACAATTATATATTGCATTAAATTATTATACCTTGTACATCTTGAATCAAAATTTCTTCTGCTAATATCCAAAAAGTGCAAGGATATTCTATAGACAACTATTCTAAACTTTTTTTCTTCACACAATCTCCTAAAAACACCTACAAGCACTATATATTTGCATAAAATTAGAAAAACAACTAAAATATAACTATACCACTACATTTCCCCCATAACAAGATTGACCTGAACTTCGTTTGCTTTTGGCTCAGGCTGAGAAGGAGGGGAGGCCTAGCTAACAACGATGTCTATGCCAATTTCCTCATGCAATGTTGAGTTCCCATATCACTGCGGCAAGGTATCCTTGAATGCGCTATTACGAGCCTTGTTAGCATTGAATTCCATTGTCGAGGTCAAATTATCCATGCAAAGCTCAACATTTCTGTCATAAGTTACAGTCTGTCTGTCTTGACTTCTAGTATGCCCATTTTCTAATTTAAAAGCTCAAAATGATCCCGTGACTAAGACAAAATAATATCTGCATGCCTTGAAATCAAAGATTGGAGGAATTCCATAACACCTACCATTTGCACTAAAAAATGTTGATATATTCCTCTCCTGCACTAGAATCTTGCTCCATGAAAATAATCCCACTCTAGACCATCCAATCTATCTTGGAAAATTATGGATCTAACCATAAACTATGTGCTATCTGAGTCATTCCAACGCTCTATATAAACCGTTAAGCCAATTCTCCTTAATTTGAGACCTTTGACTCTGCCATGAATGATGCATTGAACTGATGGCACTAATCGATCAAGGAAATTCGAAACCAATTATGTAAATGTTGTCTGCTGGAGAAAAATCCATCGAGGGCAAGGATCTCACATATGCATTTAGTTTCACGAATGGAGGAATGAAGGATTCAAACATTCTGATTGATTTATTAACCACTAAATCTCTTCTCCACCTGTCCTCTATCTGACGAAGCATGACGAATACCATCCAAGTGCCACACAGACTCGTACCTCCAAAGGAACAACCGCCACAACCCAGAGGGAGTTATATCGATTAATATGATTTCAAAATAATCCCTGATAGGGAGAAATGATGAGAGTTGTCGAATTATCCAAAAATTAATTCCAATAAATATTTGAAGCAATATGGTTCTTATTATATTCCTCATGGAATTTATTTCTTAATCACATCCCCTTCATCAACCTTCAAAACACCTTGTTCCAATAAATATTTGAAGCAATATGGTTCTTATTATATTCCTCATGGAATTTCTTTCTTAATCACATCCCCTTCATCAACCTTCAAAACACCTTGTTCTAATAAAACTCCTTGATTGGCTAGAGAATTTGCCATCGTGTTGAGGTTTCTCTTGACATGGAAGAGTTCAGTCAAGTCAAATTTATCCAATAGAAGCTTGATTCAATGCAAAATAGGAGCTAGGGTATGCTCAATATTCCCTTTTACTTTACTCTCTTGCTGAATAAGAATCATTGAGTCACCAAAAACCATCAGGTGATGAATTTTCTTGGAGAGAGCCAAATCCAAACCTTGTCACAAAGCTAAATATTCGGCCTGATTATTTAAAGAAACCCCTAAACCCAAAACAAATTGAATCACCCTTTCTTCATCGGGGCAAAAGATAACCCCTCCCGCTCTCACCTCCCCAAATTTTTAATTCAATATTTACCAAATATTCAAATTCTACTAAATAAATAGATTCAATCATAACCCTTGAAACTATTATGTTTATTTGCAGAGAAAGAAAAAATATACATAAAATGCTTTGAATATCTATTTTGTTTATGAACTTCTCTTTTCACACTTAAATTATTAATATAAACTTTTAATTAAAATTAGATAATTACTTTAAAAATATAAAATTAAGTATTGATTGTTAAATTAGTCAATATCTCAAAAAATTTACACCTCTAAAAATCTGATCAATAAATCCAAATTTATATAAATATATTAAACATATACTTTTTCTACTAAAAATCTGATCAATAAATCCAAATTTATATAAATATATTAAACATATACTTTTTCTAATTTAAAAATATATCAAGTTGCGTTAATTTCATTTTAATTTACCCACTACTCTAATTTATTTGATTAAAAAATTGCTTAGAGAATATTTATTTAAATTATTTTACACTTCTTCGAATCACGATTATAATAAACGCATACACCAAGCAAGCACATTAGTCTGTAAAGGCAATCGTGTCATTGTATTTTTATAAAACTAATATCACAACCTCCACTTTACGTACCAGCTACACCTAATTCCTAAAATAATATCACAACCTCCCCTTTACGTACCAGCCTACCTAATTCCTAAAATTTATAGTTTATTTCACATTCAACTCCCTGCCTAGTTTTATTAATTATACATCAAAGTTCCTCGTAACATCACAAAAATATTCGTGGTTTCATTGAGCCACATTTCATCTCCATTGTATAGTTTTATGTCTTTTAAAGATGTCCAAATCTCTCTTACGGGAAGATTTCCCATTTTTCTATTGAGGAAAGCTTTTTTTTTTTTTTTTTGTCTTTTTGAGGAAAACTACCTCCTTTGTACTTATTGTTAGATGCATGACTGAGCTACATTTCATTTCCATGGTATAGTTTTATGTCTTTCAAAGATGTCCAATCTCCCTTATGAGACCGCTTCCCATTTTTCTATCGAGGAAAGCTACTCTTTTTTTTTTTGGGAGGAAAACTACCTCTTTTGTACTTATGGTCAAATGCATAAAATATTTATTTGGAGTCTAGAAAAGATAGTTTTCCATTTTTCTATTGAGGAAAGCTACCCCTTTTTCTTGAAGAAAAATACCTCCTTTGTACTTATTGTTAGATGCATAAAATAATTATTTGGAATCTAGAAATGGATGTTGGGTAAAGAATGTATAATCATCCATTTTGGTTGTTGTCACATTTAAGTAGTGGTAAGTGATGCAATTTTGTAATATGTGTTATTGTCCTCTCATCATAGTTTTTATTAGATTTTTGTTTTTTGATATTTAAGATATAGGATAAGAATGGTAGCCTCTGCATTGTTGAGGAATAAGGAGATTGATTGAAATGTGAAGAGTTGGGGTGGAATGTCAAATAAATATGATATCTTAATTGAGATCCATCTTAACCCTAGATCTAGCAAGTGGGGAGAGGGATCCAATATTTTGAGGTGGAAACTTATTTTAAAGTGCAAAACTTGAAAAAAAGTTTCTAACTAAAGATATTTGGTCTCCCTGATAAATCTATGGTTAAAATGGACAAGTGCATAAATGGATTCAATGCTTTGAAAATCTATTTGGACACTTGGATTATGTAGATGACTTAATTTAAAAATGAAAATCCAACACTGTTTTGTTGGATTTCATATAAAATTGACCAAAAAATATAGCTCAAAATGACCAAAGTGTAGAATATTAATACTAGTTGAAGATTTTTAAGCATAAGATATTTTTTTTCCAAATGTTTTATATAATATACACATTGTTTTTGTTTAACCCCATATATATATATATAGTTGATATTGAAATATTTTACTTAACATGGTCATTGAAATATTGTATTTGTGACCCAAATTCAACTTTTTTACCATTAGTAATATTTTTAAATGTCACGTATTAATTTTATATTAAAAATAGAATGAAATATACATCTAGCTCTTATCATTTTTATTAGGAGCTAATTGAATTGTTTTATTTTCATTTACTTTTATCGAAAGACATTGAAATATTTTATTATAAACAACATTAATTTGTTTTTTTTTTTTACTTTCTCTATATACAAATATATAAAATTGATCTTGAAATAAATTTATTTTTTATATATATTTTCAAATAATTTGTTTAAATGTTTTTAAAATAAAATAAAAATTATAAGAATTATATATCTAACTCATAGTTAAAAGTGAAAATATATGTTTTTTTTTTCATTTTTAATTTATTTTTCTAAAGTCAATATTAAATTACATTACTTCACATGGATTTGAAATATTTATTTATCACACAAAAGTGAAAATTATATAATTATACCACTTCTCCTACGCATCAAATACATTTATTTAATTTTATTTTTTATTATATATATTTTTAATCTAAATAATATATATTTTTAAATAGACATGTGTGAAATCACACATAGACATATTAAACATATTAGACTTTGAAACCTATTTGAAAGTCTTGAAAATGACATGTAACAACCTCTCACTCATTAACTAGCTTTTCTACTTAAGCTGATGTGAAGAGCCCAAAACAACAAGCTTGGGATTCCCACACGTTGTTATTTGACTCAACACATATAAGGTCACAACACACACTACAACAGTGCCATTTATGTCCACAACTTCAAGCGCTTGAACTTTGCTTATAATCGCTTCACCTCAACCTAGACCCGTCAGTTCTACTGGGGCAGATCGAACCCGCGACCCCAGAAAGCCGAAAACAGTGTAAAGTTTAAACACGTGGCATATCTTTATACGTTCTAGACAGACGACGGAATCGCTCAAAGAGACTTCCCCTTAAAAACAACACACTACTACAGTGCCATTTCTGGCCACAACTATAGGCAAGGATAGTCCTGCTTCTTCACTACAGGTACTTTGCATTTGCCAAAAAATTAAATCTTCTTCTATTTTTAATGAATATATTTTAAATCTTCATATAGTAAATTTTAACCATAGGTAATTATTTTGGCGTGTAAACTTTCCGGATTTATATTAAAACTTATTATGGATAGGATTTGCCATGTACACATGTTCAAGTTTTTTCAAGTTATACTGATTATGAGTGAGGTTGTATGTTATATTAATTTAGATTTATCATTTTGGATTTACCAAGTGTCAAGAGGGATCAAAATTCTTTTCACTCTAAAAGACGTTTTTATTTGAAGAGATTTAATGCCTCTTCATGTTTGGTAGATCCATATTTAATATAGATCTAGGTTGATTTAATTATTAATTATAATATTAATTATTAATTTTATTTTAATTTATTTTTTATGTAATTTGATTGAGGCAAAATGTTAAACAAGACATACATTACACCATATCCTATTCTCCTCATCAAAGAAAGTATTTCCCTCATTTAGAGCATGTTTATGACCAAGTATCTAATCTATAAAGAGATGTCAAACAACATGGAATACAAGATACAAGAGGCTTCCTAAAATTGCTTCAAATTCAAGCTAAAACCACATTAAGCTTAAATTGGGATGGCATAAAGATGTCTCATATTGGTCAGACTATTGGGAAATAAATGAATACCATTTTTCATAATAAGGATGATATTAAAAATATTATTATTTCAAATCTTAAGGATAAATTATGGTGTGATGAGGAATTAGAGGGAAAAAATAAATTAAGATATTATAAGGAGGTGAGAAACCCAAATATCAAGAATCAAAAGCATCTCTTTGTCTTGACTTAGTGTGAAGAATAAAATAAACATTACTAAAATAAGAAGAATTTCTCATGAATTCCATAATGAAACTGAGCTTTGGTCAATTTCCAAAACTCCTTGGGATGAAAGAGTATGCCATCTTTGTGATACTAAAAGGGTTGCAGATAAAAAAACACTTTCTCTTATATTATTCATAGTATACTGATATTAGATGTAAGTTTCAAAATATTTGTCACACTGCCAACCTTCTTGACCTTTTAACTCAACAAAACTGTGTTGATCTTGGAATGCTTCTCTTAATGCTTTGATTGAGAATAGAAATAAAGTTCTAAAGAATTCCAAGTAATATATTCTTTCTTAAGATCTAGTAGATAATTCTTGGTCTCATTGGATGTAACTCCTCCTCCTCCTCCTCCTCCTCATCATCATCATACCATTAGAATTAAAATCGAAATGAAGTACATATGATACATGTTTGTGTGATGGGAGGGTAGAGTAGTAGGTGATAGTGTTTTGTTAAGGCACCATGTGGTGAAAAGGTCACCAATTCAAACCCTGTGGGCACCAATCCGACCATTAGTACAGATTAGTGTGGTCCTAGTTAACTTCAATTCCTAAGTGATTTTGATAGCTTAAATTCCCCCTAGGTAGTGATTTCTCAAGCCACGGATTAGCCCCACCTATTTATAGAGAAATGCACATATACATGTTATATATCTATACATTAAACATATAATTACATCTAATGAATTTGAACAAACTTATATCTTTATTTTTTTAAGAAGTGGGAAAACCCATCATAACTCAGTTTTCAAACTAACAATGGGGACAACCATCATTTGATGCTATTCGCAAATGTAGGTTGACTCATCACTATTATTCAAGGAAAACCATGCCACCTGGAACTACCCATTGGTGGCCCATAAGGGGACAAAGTTTCACTCTTATTAGATGCCTCTAGATCTAGGGACCTTACTTTGTTTTCTTATGTCCGAGAAATACAACACTTAGCCAAACAAAAATAGTTTTAGAGCATACAAGAATAAATATATATCTTTATATTTAATGCAAATCTAATTTTAAATAATTATACTTAAATAATATTAAATACATTTATTTATACTTTTCGAGTAACAAATTAAACATTCTTAAATTATTAATTTATTAAACAAGAATATTTGATATATTTTTAAATTAACTAATTAACACTCTTAAAATAGTAATTCAACAAATATTAAATATACTAATTAATATACTTCTAAATTAACAAGTTAAACATTTTTAAATTATTAATGTGTTAAATACATTTATTTAATATAGTAATCTATTAAATATATTCATCTAAAATTTATTGAAAGCATATATATTATCACATGAAATGAAATTAAAGGATAAGTATAATGCATATATGTAAGCACAATGTATACTTCTATTTATCATAATATAATTTTCAACTTATCTATGAAGGTTAGAGAAAATTTTAGGGGCTAATATTCCTTGTTTTTTCCAAAAAAAAAGTTTGTCAATTTTAGTTTTAAAAAAAATGAATTCACCTAAATTTTATAGTATAAAATTATTTTATCTTAAAAATCGCCAATATTATATATTGTGTAATATAAAATAATTAGAAATCTAAACTTTTTTACAAAATTATTATCAAACATTTTAAAATTTGGATACTAGGGACTAGTAAGATTCGCCAAGGTTGCTAAACTTTAAGATAAACTTCTATCCTTAAAATTTACCCTAAATATTTTCCTTCTTCCATGGAATTCCTGCAAGAAGAGACTCTTCCTTTAACTGAGCTTCATGAGTAGGAGACTCTTCTTTGGGAAATGATTCATCTTAGGTTGCTAAACTTTAAGATAAACTTCTATCCTTAAAATTTACCCTAAATATTTTCCTTCCTCCATGGAATTCCTGTAAGAAGAGACTCCTCCTTTAACTGACCCTCATGAGTAGGAGACTCTTCTTTGGGAAACGATTCATCTTAACTTCAGTAAGTTCAAGTGACCTTTACTTTCATTTTAATACCTTGATTGAAAATATCTAATATCAACACGTTCAACATCATTTTAGTAAAATCTTATTGAAATTTAAACTAAAATGTTATATTTTCTAAAAAATAAATCTAATTAAAAATGAAAGTTTGGAAATTTGTTTTTAGCAATGTAACGTTGTTTTTCATCCTAATCTCTTCAAAGTTTAACTGCATCGGTTTCAATATTTGCACGTATCCATTGTATTTTTTTTTGTTACTTTTAACTTATATGAAACTCGTAAAAGGAAATGCTAAAAGTGATATGAAGGGTTGTTTAAAAATGAGATCATCATAAAAGAGTTCTATGATGGGTAGGAGGACCGGTCAAATTTAACCCCTGAAGCCATGGATTTTAAACCTTCACAATTTCCGAATAAGTTTAGGTGGTGTTATTAATTTTTTTTTACTTGATTCTTAGTTTCTTTTAATTCAGTATGAAAACATTTTCTTGAGAAGTAAGTAAATGATCTCTAATTATTTTATTTTTTTATTTATTTTTATGAAAATTATGAAAAAATTTCCTTAGAAAGTAAGGAAATGATGATTCTACATATGTATTTTTTTTATGAAAATTATGAAATACAATTCTAGCTATTTTTTATTTCTTGAAATGTATCTTTAAATACATACAAACCTAGATTCTAAAATTCCAAAAAAATTACTGAAAAACGAAAATGTGATTTTATCATAAATAAAAAAATAAATAAAAATGGGTTCAAAATTAAGACACAGGTTACTTTTAATTCAAATAAAATATAACCTGGGAGAATTTACAGAAGCGCGGAATGTTAGGTCCATCTCGTTGTTACTTTTGTCAAGCTGAGATTGAAACAACATAGCATATTCTCAATTCTTGTCCAATGGTGCAGTCACTTTGCTGGAATTTGGAGCAACTGTTTCGGCAAACATATAAAAACAATCAAAGCATCACGGAAACCATCCGTAGTTGGAGGCAGGGGGTTTCATTGTCAAGTGTTAAACAAAGCCTGGAATCTCTCATTTGTATTCCTCCTTTGGAATATTTAGAAAGAAAGGAATCAAAGGGTTTTTAGAGAGGTTGCACAACCAATGAATCAGATCTGGCAACGCTCAATTGACAATATTCGTGAAACTATTTTAGTGGAAAGCTGGTCAGAGGAGGATTGGCAGACTGTGGGTTTTGAATCTCAGATGTTGGACTATTTAAACCTCAAACCTCAAATGCTCTATAAAAATCTATGGAAGTATAGACCACCTTGCCAATCTATCGAGGATAAGTGGAAGCCCCCTCAACAAGGTTTTTTTTAACTCAATTATGGTGGGGCATCGAAAGGAAACCCTGGGCAAGCTGGTTCTGGTGGGATTTTTCATAATTCTCAGGGGGCAGTTTGCCAGTTTTATGCCTCGGACTTGGGCTTTGCCACTAATAATGAAGTTGAACTCATGGCAGTTAAACAAGGTCTTCTTATTGCTATCCGAGAAAATTACCAGTGCCTTATAGTAGAGGGAGATTCTGCAATGGTTACAGGAGTCCTCCACAAGTTGCAGCATGGAACACCTTGGGAGAAAATAACTCAAAGTTGGCGCACAGCTGCTCTTATTCAAGAAGTAAGCAAGTTGCTTAAACATATTCAGTATGTAATCCCGACTCACATTCGACGAAAAGGTAATGAAGCTGCTGATTATTTGGAAAATTGGGGCTGTAAAAATCCTGATCACTCTATAGAGGTTCGTCCCATTGATGCCATCTGGGATGTGGAACTTCATTCTCTTCAACTAATTGTGAAAAAGGATCTACATGACTATGCACAACAACGACCCCCCGATTGGGGTGTACATCTGTCAACAGCGTAATGACAAGCCATGATAGTTGGCTGCCTCTCGTCCTTCACGCAATTAAGATTTATCATGGCACCGATTGATTCGTGCTTAAGGAAGTGTGTGATGGATCAGAGTTTAATGATCTAGCAGGGTCGACAGCCTATTCTTTCAGACCGACGATGGAATGTCTTTAACACAATAAGTTTCTTGCATAGCTATTTTCACTCTGCCATGCAATGTTCTTTGCTTGAGCAAGCTCGAAGGCAACACAGGAGGAAGTCGAACGCCATACCTTCCATTAGCTATCCAGTTATGTTGGGGTATGTATTTGTCTTTCTACTATCTCTCATTGTTTTTTTTAGACAGGAACGGTTAAAATTTATTAAAGAGCGCCAAAACAGTGGCCTTTTGCCATTACATTACTGCTCTGGCTGATAGCGCAGAGCCTATTTTTCTTCTTAAGGCTGTAAACAATGTAGCAGTGATTGCAAAAACCCAACAGCAGATTTCTTCGCTCAGTGTTGACGTGATCCGATGGAGCGATGGAGAAGGGATCAAAATTAGAAGCTCTGAGATTGCCGACAAGTCTGCAGATGAGCGCTGGCAGAGTGGAGCTGGTGGCTTGAAATCTCTCCGGGTCAACGTTCAGGACCTTCGTTTGGCATTTCAGGGCATCGTAAGAGGAGCCCTTCTTTCTATTACCTTTGAATGCGCTATGGCTAGTGAAAAGGGCATTTTGGCTTCTGTTGAAAATGCAGCAGTGGATCACACAGCTGCCTCTGAACCGGATGCTTACAGCAGAGTGAACAAGGAAATAGCAGAGATCGTGAAGATGATAGGAAGGACCAGACTGCTTCATAAGAGAGTGAACCAGGATTGTTTTCAGATGATCATTAAAGATGTTGCGGTTCAGATAGCAGGGGAAATGGAAGGGCCTAGGGAACAGAGGAAAACCCAGCAGAAAATTGGCCCAGAGAATACATGACTTAAGGAATATTGCAGGAGGAGTCGACATAGTTGACGGATAGTGATCTTTTACTTCGCAGAACGCCAAGATTGGCTTCCATATCTGCCTGGGCATTTAAATTCCTGGGGATATGGTAGAAAGAGATCTTGTGGAATTTGGGCAAGATAAGTCTAATTTTCCTGAGAATAGCTGATAAATGGATCTGAGAGGGGTACTTTTTGGTGTTCAGCGCCTGGATAATGATCCTGGAGTCCCCGAAGACTGAAATGGAGAGGAAGTTACCGTTGATTGCTTGATGAAGACCCTGCCACAGAGCCAGAGCCTCCGCTCTATTATTTGATTCCCTGCCCAGACCCCAAGCAAACCGGATCACTTCAGATCCATCAGGGCCCAAGAGAACCCCACCGCCTCCAGCGATACCAGGGTTGCCTTTGGAGGCCCCGTCAAAAAATAGGCAGTGCTCATTCAGTGCCGACCTCCATTTGATGAACTCTTGCTCCTCCAGTCTAATTTCCTAGGTGGAATGGACACTTGCAGAAAGGGTGGAACAGTTCTTATGGTTAGGGACCAGTCCATTCAACCAGAGTTCTTCTTCTCTGTTCAGAGCTTTTCCAGACTTATTGGCAGAAATGGCTTCTAGAATTTCACCCAAAAGAGCTTTGACTTTGGTGATGACTCTGGGTGATTTGCAGCGTTCGTTTCTGAATAGTCTGTTGTTTCTTTCCAGCCACAACTTCCAGCAAACAATCTTGGGGATCCACAGCCAGCAATTTTTGAGAAGGAGATTTTTGGAAAGACCAAAAGGAGATAATTTGCTCCAGGTTTGGAAAAGATTTGGTATGTTCCTAGGGAGCTCGAATTTATCCGAATTTAGCATAAGGACCCCCTTCCAGACTTCTAGCGCAAAGGGGCAGGTTAAGAACAGATGATCTGCTATTTCTTCATCCAACATGCAAAGATTGCACCAGGATGGACCTTCCATACCGCGCTTGCGGAGATTGTCACAAGTGAGAATGCTATTGTGAGCTAAAGTCCAGCAGAAAAAATCAATTTTGGGTAGAGAGGGGGAATTCCAAATAAATTTCCATTGGGCAGGATTTGGAGGAACATTCGGAATGGTCATAATGCTTTTGTAGCCTTCAGATGCTGTATACGAACCTGAGACAGAACCCCAACCTCGTTTGTCCTTTGCTGAAGCTTTTAAGGGAGCTTTTCCTTGAAGATTATCCAAGAGAACTGAGGCTTCACCTTCCAGCCTCTGAGGGACCTCCCCCAGGTGCCAGCATTTCCAAAGTCTATCCTCCGTCCAAGAGGAGATGTCCCAGAGGGTGTTTAAATTGCGAGCCTGGAGCTAGTCTTTGATATTGGTAAGATTTTCCATCTGATTTAAAGGTTGATCACCCAGGATAGAGTCATCCCAGATTCTAATTTTTTGCCCATTGCCTGGAATCCAATACAGCTTATGACTGAAATGATCCAGAGCTTTGATGCAGAGTTTAAACACAGGAGAACCTTTAGAGGTTCTAGGAAGTTGGTCCAAACATCTAAGGCGCTTCCCATGAAAATATTTTCTCCACAGGACTTTCTTGCTCCAACTTAATTTTCCAAAGACTATGTCCCATAGCAGCTTGGTTCCCAAAGCCTGATTTTGGGCGGCCAGATCTCGAATTTGAAGACCTCCTTCCATAAAAGGCTTTTTAATAATATCCCATTTAACAAGATGCAACCTTCTTTCGTTATTTTTTCCCCCTTCCCACAGAAAACGCCTTAGGAGAGCTTCCATCTTGTTGATGAAGGTTTTTGGGGCAAGGAGGATAGAGTGCTGATATAGCGGAAGACTTGAGAGAACATCTTTCATCAGAATGATCTTTCCAGCGTTATTCAGCCATGAAGCACCCCAGGCATGGATTCTGCCTTTAATCTTGTCCAGAAGTGGCAGCCAGTGGGCAGCTTTAGGAGTGGACTTGAAAATTGGTACCCCTAGGTATTTAAAGGAGTCCCAGGCCCAGGACCCTTCCATATCAAGAATCCTTGCTATATCAGATAATTCCTTAACCGAGCAGTTCTAGCTATAGATTGTGCTTTTTAGAAAGTTGATCTTGCTGCCCGAGACCTCTCTATAAATGTCCAGCTCCTTCTTGAAGGATTTAGCAGAGTTTATGCTTGCCCCCCCCAGCAATAAAGTGTCGTCAGCAAATTGGGCATGGTTTATATCTTTGACCTGATGAACCATACGAAGACCAGGCAGGGTTTGAGTCTGTTGATTATGGTCCAGTTGAAAGCTTAGAACAGAGGCTTGAATGGCATAAAGAAGCGGGGACAAAGGGCAGCCTTGTCTTAGGCCCCGAGAGGCTTGGAAAAAATCTGAAGGTCGACCATTAACCAAAGGCGCGATCCAAGGAGAGGCAATGCAGGCTTTTATCCAGTTAATGATGGCTGAAGAGAAACCCATTTTCTTCATAACCATAAACAGAAATTCATGCTTTACTCTGTCAAATGCATTTGCCAAGTCGAGCTTAATCACCATACCTTTCTCCTTTCGGTGATAGCTTGAATGAACAACTTCTTGTACCAGCACAATGTTGTCAAGAATCTTTCTCCCTTTGATGAATCCTCCTTGGTTTTCAGGGATGATGGCCGGTAAGATTTTCTTGAGGCGATTGGCTATAATTTTAGTGATCAGCTTGTAACTTGAGTTACACAACGAGATTGGCCTGAATCTGCTGTAATCAGCAGCACCTTTCTCTTTCGGAATCAATGGCAGAAAAGCTGAGTTGATGCCACCTCCGATATTTGTACAAGATTGAGATTTTCTGATCATTCTTAAGAGGTCATTTTTGATTATGTCCCAACAGGAAAGATAAAATCTAACGGGGAACCCATCTGGACCAGGAGCTTTGTCTGGTTCCATACTGTCCAGAGTATTTTTAAGTTCATTCATACTGATTGGAGCAGTCAGCATAGAATTGTCAGCCTCTTGAACACATTGAGGAATCAAATTCATCGGATAGGCATGGGGATCCATTGGTGGATCATCGGGGGCAGAGTAGAGATCTTTGAAGTGAGAATGAGCTGCCCGCTTGATGTCTTCAAAATCCTTAACTACTGCATTTTGATGATGTATTTCTTTAACAACTTTGAATTGCTTGCGAGCTTCAGCATGTTTGTGGAAGAAGCTAGTATTTTTGTCCCCTCCTTGTAGCCAGAGAGCTCTGGATTTCTGCCTCCAGAGTTCTTCTTCTTCCCTACTTGCTTTATGGAACTCTTTTTGCAGCTCAACTTCTCTCTGAAGAAGATCTTGGGAAACAACTGAGTTTTCCAATGATATTTGGTGGGCAGCAAGACTGTCCAAGGCCATCTTACGTTTGGAGGAGGGAGTTTTCAGCGTTCTAGCCCACTCCTTGAGCCTTTTTTTGAGCCCCCTCATTTTTTCTTCCCACACGTAGAAAGGGGAACCATGAACAGGTCTTTTCCAGGCATCTGAAACCATCTCTTGGAACCCCTCATGCTGAAGCCATAGTGAACTGAATCTGAAGGGGATAGGGCCAAGATTTTCTTCCGTGGACAGCTCGAGAATAATTGGTTTGTGATCAGAGGTGCTGTTTGGCAGAATTTTGGACGAGGCCGTTAGACCGCAAGTTAGGAAAGAGGATTGGACCAGAAATATGTCCAACCGAGCTGCAATATGATTTGGCCCCACCCTTTTGTTAGACCAGGTGAACTTCCCTGTTGTGGGCTTGATATCCTCCAATTCCCATCCCAACATGAGGTCTTCAACCCATTCTCTAGCTGGGTCCCTGACCAGGGAGCCTCCCTTTTTCTCATTTACAGCAAGAGTGACATTCATATCACCAGCTATGATAATGTTTTCAGGATTATGCAGCGAAAGATAGGTCAAGATCGATTCCCAACAGAATTTTTTCTCAGAAGGAAGAACAGGAGCATATATATTGAACATACTTACTTGTTGTCCGGAGTCTTTATGGAGGAGCTTCGTGAGCAGCCAATGGGAGGAGCTGTCTTTTTGAATCAGGTCATAGGTAGAGCTATCCCAGAAGGTAGCGATTCCACCGGATGCGCCTCTTGCACTGACAGCACAACCAAAGCCTTTGCGCCAGAAGGTTTTGCTAGCATGGAGGAGGGGAGTTTCCTCCAACTTTGTCTCCTGGATGAGAAGGATTTCAGGCGAATACATTCTTACTATATCTTTCAGGGCATCTTCTTTTAGCCTGCTGCCTAATCCTCTGCAATTCCAGGAGACGTACTTCATTATTTATTGGCTTGGGAGATTGTGGCTCCTTTTGGAGCCGAGCCGTGCTTGCGCCCTGATCTCGTATTCATCATTCCCTTGAGAGTTTTTTGAGAGCCTTGGAGAACATCCAGATAAGTTTTCTCCTCTCTCTGTTTCTTCTTGGATTTTCGACCCCTGGCTGATTTGATAGGGGTGGCTTGTGAGCTGTCTGATTCGTAGGTTCTTCCTTCTGAGTCTTCATCAGATTCGGAAGCCAGGCTGATATGGTCTTCCTTATCTATATTTCCTTCATTACCTCCTGATGCTGGGGGGGTGATTGTTTCAGCACCAGTTTCTTTTACTTCCTTCGTCAAGTCTTCCGAATCTTTTTGGGCCCCAATGGTTTCTGCGTTCCCACCAGAGGAAGATCCCACAATTGGTTCTTTATTGGCCTTAGGATTGGGCTGAGACTTTCCTACTGGTCCAGAATTTTTCTTCTCTGATGGTCTAGGGATAGCCTTGCCTCTTTTGATTTCTTTCCATCCTTCTTCGTCCTCCTTTGTCCCGGTCGGAGATTTGGGGCAGTTCCGTTGGAAATGTCCGTGTTCATGACACATTCTGCATTTGAAGGGTAGTTGCTCGTAGTCCAGCTTTTGATAGTGATGCCATTCTCCCACTGTGAGTTTAATCGCCTCAGGGAGGCCAGCCTCTAAGTCAACTTCCACACAGATTCTTGCACAGGTGTATTGACCTTTATTGTCTGCTTTGTCAATGAATCTGCCCAGACCGTTCCCAATCCTTTGCAATGATTGATAGCTCCAGCAGTGGATCGGAAGGTTAGGGAGCCGAACCCAGACTGGTACTTCCTTAGGAACATCCACTGAGGGATCAAAGTCAGGGGTCCATTTATTGAGATACAAACCCTGATTTCCCATGAAATACGGTCCATTTCTGAAAACCAAATCTCGGTCTTCTTTGGTGGTGAACTCAAAAATGAAGAAACCTCTTCCAACCGCATAACAGATCACACTGTTTTTCAGCTGAGGCCTCCAGTTGCGTTGAATCCAGTCATCCGTGGTTTTTGTAGATGGCCAACGTCCCATAAATTTCCCGACCAGCCCTCTGTCAGCTAGGGCAAGGGAAATTTTAATCGGCTGATCTTCTTGCAGGGCTATCTCAGGGACTTCCTCAAGTTTTTTAATGAATTTTGGAACCTCAGGGGCAGGACGTTTCTTCCCCTTCTGAGTTAATAGGCGACGGAAGGCTTCTTCAGCCGATAGCGGAGGGGTGGGAGAGGAATCCCCACCCCCGGGTTCACCCATGGCAGCAGCAAAGGAACAAAGCAAAGGAACTCAGTCCATTCCCACAGCGCCCCTGCAAATCCAAAACCAATTCAAAGGGCCAAAACGCAGCACAGAGGGGCACCACCCGCCCAGCCAGGGGTGCGCAGCGCAGCAAAGAAGGGGACTGAACACGGAAGGAGGCGTGAGCCCTCAAGACGCCCCGGGCGGGAGCCGCCAGGCACGGTCGTGGAAACCTAGCGAGCCGGTTCAATCGATCCCGGTCATAATATTCATGTACATCGTATCTCTCATTGTTAATGTCGCAAGGGTTTTGTATTGTTCGCAACAAGTTCTGGTTCTTTCGATTCTATTGATGGATACTAGCTTTGCTGTTCCTCTGTTGCACCCCGTAGAACCTTGTTTTCGAGACCCATGTCATTTTTTTGGTTGCTTATCTGTTTTCGTTGCAATTCCAGCCAAAGTCTGCCTTCCTTTGTGTTTGGTTGGTGGGAAGGCTAACTATCAAAGGTTTATTTGGTATAAATTCCATGTTCAACTGTCGGAAGGTTTTCGAGGAATTCTCATGCCTTTGTCTAGTAGCTGTGGATGGGTTAAGAGTTGTCTTTTCCTCGTTAATTTTTCTCGTCTGTTTCATTTTCGTGGCTGGGTTCTCTACAGCTCTGTTTATCAGTGACATCAATGGGTCGGGTTTATGGCATTTTCTCTGCATGGTGGTACTTGGGGTGGAAGGTGTCTTTGTTTCCATTTTCTAAATATTGAGCATTCGTCTTTCTAGGCTATTGAACTTTTGTTGGTTCCTTCCGTTGATAGGGCGGCGGGTTTTGATGCCTTGTTCTCTGTGGGTTGTATGTACTCTATTTACTCTATTTCTTCTCTGCGGGATTGGGTTCACTGCTTTTTAATGTCGCATCATCGCGACAGTCACCTGGTTTATGCACTTCTCGGCATTCTCTGCCAGTCCACTAGTTACTTTACAACTGATGTCAATGTTCTAATTGTTTATTCCTGCTTGTATTTGTTCATA
The DNA here is from genome assembly GCA_034641835.2 of Pinus albicaulis. Lineage (NCBI taxonomy): Eukaryota > Viridiplantae > Streptophyta > Pinopsida > Pinales > Pinaceae > Pinus > Pinus albicaulis. The sequence continues at coordinate 861,562,759 of CM076575.1, read as the reverse complement.
CATAGGCCACTCTCCCTCATGGGGAAGCGTCGCTCTTTTCACCTTTCTGCTAAAGGCAAACAGCAGGCCCAACCTGAGACTAGTTCTAAAAACCATGGTCGGAAGTCACACCAAGAGGTTTTAGAAAACCTCACAGTAAACTATGTTCTTGGCAACTCCTCCACTGTTCGGCAGGAGATTCGAGGCTGGGAACGGGAAATCCATACGGATCCAGAAGATAATGATGTGGAAGCAGAAATCATGGACTTTATCACCGATCCTGGTAATACTAGGGGTCGTCTAACTTTGTTCGAGCAAACTGTCCATACTTACTGGATAGTCAAGTGTCTTTTGGCTAAGGAAATGCAGAGTTTTCCTCCTAATCCAGCAAGGATTGAGCCAAAAATTGTGGATTTTCTTCAGGATATTCAGAACCAGTTGAATCACATAAAAATTACTCAGTATCAGGCTACTGATTGTGTCAGTAGAATTGATGATCGTGTGGGCCGAATGGAAAAACAACTTCAGCAGCTGCAGCAAGTGGATATGCCTGGTTCCACAGTGAAGGATCCTGCACCTGTTTATTCCTCTGATGGCTAGTTTGTATTACAATTTTCTCATGGTTTTAGATGAATTTTGGTTTTTTTTATGGACATATTTTAATTCCCCAACTTGTAGATAATTGCGTAATAGGGCAGTTAGCTAAGGAGACTCATGGACGAATGAAACAGTTTCAATTTTGGCTTGATTTTAACGCTTTAAGATGGCCAACAGACCTGGTTTCCTATGGGCAGGTTGAGGCCATAGTCTGGATTTTTATTTTTTGTAACCTGCTTTCAAATTATAAATAGAAAATAGTGAGGTACTACCAAATTTACAAAAAAAAAAAAAAAAAACACATAAATTTATTTGAAAATTTTTCAAAAATAAAATAAAATATTTGAACCAATTCCATTAAAATTTGCAAGGAAATATCTAATACTTTTAACACATAACCTTCATCTTATAAAAAAACAAAATAATATAATCACAAAAGAACACTGAGTTTCAAAAAAATAACCCTATTTGAGGTTTTGGCCACTTCTACTTAATTTGATAACCAACATGGGAGGGAATGCCACATTCTCCTTCCAATAAAAAAACATCCAATACCATCAAAAATTCTGTTACTAATAATTTTAGAGGTTATTAAATTAACAAGCATGACTGTTTAAGGAATAATCTTCTGAATCCAATGATAGTCTTATGATTCATACAGACACATTCTTAAATTTAAAAGAATTACTCGAAAAACGTTTCAAGATTGCATACAAAACTTCCCAATTACTGCAGGATCAAACATAGGCATAAACTCAGTAACGAAGTTGCCCAGTTACACAAGAGATCTAAGTTATTACAGAATCAAACGTATGCATAAATACAGTAACGAAGTTGTCCAGTTACACAAGAGATCTATGATAATACATAATCTCTGAATAGCCACATATTAAAGATTCACTGAATAAGGAAAAAATTAGATAGATATAACTATTTGAGTCTTCACCACCTTCCTTGTATCTGAATATCTGCAGTACGAAGAGTGAGTTATCCATCACCTCCCTTTCTTTTTAGTGTTGGTGGCCTTAGGTTCTCATCTGGGTGCAGAGGGAACAATTCGAGCAACTCTCCCCTCTTTTCATATTCTATTGAAACTGCTAGTCCCTGCTCATTAAATAAAATGTAACTTAAATTATAATTTGAACAACGTATTTGAGAACTTTGAAAACTAGAATATGAACAATGCATTTGAAAATTTTGAAAATTGGTTGCTGAATGGGGAAAATTCATGTGCATATATGTTTGAAATCAATAATAAAAGCAAAGGAATTTGGATGTAAATGTAATATCTGACAGCTAAAGAGGAAAAGCATGTAACAAAAGAAAATATTTGATTTAACTTTTAACACTGAATGCTCATTGCATTTCTTGAATAGGTTGGAAATCTAATAAAGAAGAACTAGCCTAGCCAATTATTTGACTTGGCTTTTCATTTTAATTGTAGTTTTCTCAGTATTTTGGTAATCTAATAGATATGAAAAAAGCTAATTGTTAACTGTTTAACTTTGTGCATATCCATCAAAATTTTGAGAACATTTCGAAACCTAAAATGAATTATACTCAAATCCCTTTAAAAACAACTTGGACCACTTTATTATGCATTTAACAAAATATTTCCCTATTTATATCAAAATCATAGAAATTGAGAATTGATAATATACTTACTTGAGATAAAAATGTAGCTATATTCATTGAAGTCTCACAAGTAATGTTGCAGGTTGGTGTTGAACACAGAAAAAACCACAAAATAAGAATTTGTTAGGAAAATAGTTAAAATTATTGAAAAAAATAAAAAAACAATGTAGAGTTTACCAGGGGTTGAAGGGGTGTAGGGTGGCCCCAAAGAGAGCTCTATGATTTCCTTCTCATATTGAGAAGACTCATGCATGGAAATTTTTTGTTCCTTCTGTCTCTTGCTGCAGTGAGTGTTTTGAAATCAATAAGAAACACTCTTTTCTTCTACATCTCTGTAGGGTTTGAGTAAACTCACAATATCTGTGACCTCATTTGGAGTAGGGTTAGTACAAATGCATTTTGTGTGACCTCATTTGGAGTAGGTTTAGTACAGACACATTTTGTGCATAATTCTTCCTGAAGCTTCTTATGCTTTTGGGTTGGATTCTTCCTGAAGCTTCTTATGCTTTTGGGTTGGTCTCCAACGAGGCAATACATTTGTTTCATTTCTTCACTCTGAACTTCTAATATGTGGAGATCCAGTATTACGAAAGCCTGACCAATTTTGCTGTGACAAACTTCGAGATTTGACATCTATGGGTGGAGGGAAGTAACGAGGTGCCATACTTCTTTATATTTCCTTACTGAAAGATAATAAAAACCCCAAATCAACCAAAATTAACTTGCTATTGACTTATATCATATAGCCAATATATATAAGAAGTTTCAATAGCTATATGAGCGAGAAGTGGACGATTTTAAATTATTTTTTTGGGGCAACATTAAGAATATGAAATTGGACTCGTGATAAATTCTTTAATTAATGAGGGTATGTGGTAAGAAAATCGTGTATCAATGTACTTTCCTTTCAATGATTATTTTTTTCTTCTAGTAACTTGTATAACCAATGAAATGTTTTAAGACATTTTTTTCCTTATTTTAAAATTGATAATTATTATATTTTTTAAAATTTGTTTTCTAGAAATTTGTATAACCATGTAATGTTTTAAAACATTTTTTTTCTTATTTTAAAATTGATATTAGGTTTTTGCATTTTAAAATTGATATTAGAGTAAATTATTTGATTGTAATTTTGATAAAATGTAGTTAAATCTCCGTGTGCGAGTTAATTATCTTATTTATAATTAAAAAATAAAATAAAAGTATAATTTATTTATATTTATCTTTATAATTAATAAAATTATTATCAATATACATGTTATATGGTATAATGTAATAAATTTTTTTTTCTCCTATATTCTCAATCATATATATATATATATATATATATATATATATATATATATATATATATATATATATATATATATATATATATATATATATATATATATATATATATATATATATATATATATATATATATATATATATATATATATATATATATATATATATATGTTATAACAATACATGGTTCCTTTTTCATAACAATGGCCTTCCTTCAAGGCCTTCCATCTTCAATAGCCATCGTCTATCATGTATCATACACATACAGTTACAATATATATATATATATATATATATATATACGACTTCTAAATTCAAATTCTAATTCATAAATTTCATAAGTATGAGATTCCTTCTCATGGTGTTTGGCTCTTAGCGTAGTACCTAATATTTCTTACAGTATTACACTCATTTTCATATTTGAGACCATTCCACCTACAACCTAAATTTTTTAATCAACCAAATAAAAGTGATTATCTATGCCTATAATCCTTTCTTTAAATATTTACTACCATCCATGAGGTGTTCTCAGAATAATATTAACAAACTAATAATTCAATCATTATTAGTTGTTAATCATACTCAATTAAATGGAACTATGTTTCAATGTACATGTGTTACTTAGCATGCCTACCATTACAAGATGAAACTAAATATTTATTCCAATAAACCGATGTGCCGATACTCATGATCACATCTACTCAATCCATCCATGTCGCTTGATTTAAAAATCATACATTTCTATATCATGTATTCCACCATCGTCATTTGGAAGGTCGAACCAATACCTCAACGCATCATCTATTCACCCCCCATGTGTACCTCGAACGTTCTACAAGGAAATTCCTTTCTCTACTATATATTACCTTAGGAATATTCTCCTTTATAGGTGCTCCTCACTATTTGCCAGAAGGTTATAGTCTACAATGGAAATATAAGCAGGGAGACAAGTGGACATTTTTGTAGTACTATATCCTTCCATATCCATCAACAATATGGTCTCACACATTAGCTCTAGTGGAATTCAATAGCATGTGTTATACAAATTCATAACATGATTTTGTTACCCATTCACTCATTATAAGTGAATCAATCATGAGATAGTAATTCGTGGTTGAATCAAAAGGATTATAAAAATCTTTTCATACCAAAAGATTCTTCATTCATCATATCCAACCTAGGTATCATTATCATACATTCATTAAATCATAAACAAATAAATGAATATATAAAGTATGCATAAAGGAATTATTACTCCAATCATTAGAAGTCATATATATTGGCATGATTAATTTTCATATTTGGATAGTTTCCTTCAACATTCATGATGTTAATTGATCATTTTATGTCTCGTGGGAACTTAGATGATCCCTTAATCAACCTCTTGACAAGCATCCTATTATATTTATCCTTTTCACAAGGTTTTATATCATAGGCTACTTCATCATCAACATTTTCAACCATCATTGAGATTTTTTTTTGGAATAAACTATGTGTCAATATTTGAAATGTCCAATGTTTCGAGTGGACACTCCACCCATCAAGGAAAAAAAAAGAAATAAAATATGAGGTGGGTTTAGTAATGAAAAGAGAATATGAAGGTAACAGAAAGGAGTTAACCATGAAATAAGAAAACGGGTTACAAGGAATGGAAAAGACCTTTAAATAATATAAAGAATAAAATATACCTTAGGAGAAATTTGAGGCATAAATTATTAAGAAGTCAACGAAGACAAATATTTATAAAATAAGTAAAGGTTTCAACATGGAACATGATATTTTGGAGGATCAAAATTACAGTTCATGTAGAAAATATTTTGTTCAGAATGAAACAAATGACGATGAAATTGAGAAGTGGAAAATTGATATACCACAATATTTTATCTATTCCAATATATATGAAGTCCCAAATGACACTTATTTTGGTATACATGTTCCATAGGTTGTGTAAAAAAAATTGAATGGAATTGTACAAATGAGGTGATTCCTTTTATTTTATTAAATTGGTTGTTCCTCTATTTTTGGTGCAGGTTCTAGATTATTTATCACAACAACATTACTAATAATATATGCCAATTTGACATTTCATTTGAGGTAATAACATGTTCTATAATTTGTATTCTTTATTGTAACATTGAATCCATATTTCCTTGCTGCAATGTTTTTTAAGATTGATGTCTTGATAATTAACTATTACTTTATCCCTTTCTTGTATGTGAAGCAATAATTTTATGAGGTGAGGATCTATATTTTGACATAGGTAGTGTCCTTGTATTAAAGGATAAATAAGTACTTTAACAAGGATTTTACTAAGTAAGAATGGGTTCATTTCAATTAGATGAGTTTTTTTTTTTTTTTTTGTAGCTCTAATATCTTGGTCACTCTTAATGGTTTGTTTGTTTGTTGTATTTGGATCATTTTTCCAAGTTCGAAAATTTTGGGTTTATTTTGGTTAAAAATTATGATCTCTTAAGTTCTTCCAGTTTTTCTTTGATGTTAATAGATCCTTTTGTTCAGGCATGAGTTGTTTCATCTTATTTTATTGACTTAAGGGGTTCGGTTCAAGTTAAAGACCTTTGTTGAGTAAAAATGTATTTTGTTTGTTTTTTTGTCATGTTCATTTGAGACTGCTATGGTATTAGGATTAATATATGACTTCACTTATTATCTAGGCATTCAAAATGTTTTCCATTATTATTATTATTTTCTTTATATATTTGATTATCGAAGTATATGTTTTATTTTATTTTTATTTTTATTTCCTCTAACGTTGTGGTGTCACAAAAGAATATTCACCCTTTAGAATCTACTATTTTATTTTATATTTTCTTTAAAAATACTTATTTTGTTAAGAGAGGAAAATGAGCTCTGCTTAGTTAAGTGAAGAAAAAAATGGTATATGTACTAGGATCCTATGTGTTCATCATAGAAGTCATATTATCATGAGAACGACATTCATCTAATGCAATTATACTTTGATACCGATACAAAAAAACATCACATGTAATTAGTTGAGAACGATAGATTGTTTAGTGTAGTACTATTCTTGAAATGAAAATCCCCTTGATGATCATTGTTTTGTGACATATTATTCCCAGTAATGAACATGCATAGACTATTTTTTATATTTGTGTTAGATTTTTTTAACTCACCCATTGTAGATTTTTAATGAGTTTGTGTTATTATCTTTTTTTTCATCGTGTAGGAATTTAAGTTTCAATGCATATTCATCTTCCATTCATTCTCATTTTTTATTTTGTGTGATTTCAAATAATTTTTTACCAAGTCAACATTATTGGAGTTGTTAACTGTAGAATAAATTGCAACAATGACTACAATAGTTATGATCCAAAATTAGGTGAAAAACCTACATATTATGATGAAACACTATATTTTAAAGTTGTTGGTTTACTTGAACTTGAGGAATTAGAGAATTATCTACCTTTTAGAAAAGTGATGTATAAGAAAAAAAAAGAATTTTATGTAAATATTGATGATTTTGATATAGCTATTCATGGACCTTATTTTCATGTGAAGCCTATAGAAATGAATTACATAGAATATGGTAGGGTTATCTAGATGCGTAAAGACCAAGTTTGAGAAAATGAATTTATTTGGTTCAACATCACATGCCTTTGGGGGTGCCTTTCCAATTAATTTCCCCTTTGGATGTGATAAGACATTTGTGGTAAAACATAATAAAAACATGAAAAAATATTTTCAATAGTGTATAACATGAAACTAGAGCAACATTACCCGTGATTTTTCTTTCCAAAACATGGAAAATTATATATCATAGTTTTTAAATAAATATTTTTCTTATTATTACATATGTTTCTATAAATTGGTAATGAATCACTAATATTTTACAATGTTTTCTATTTTTTTAGAAGATTAATCAATAATTTTCAATACTTTATAACCTAGTGAAAAATTCGCCAATATTTAAGAAAATTTTATAATTTAGTGAAAGATTCGCCAAAAATTATATATGTATATTATATTAATTAAAAGATAGCCTATACATTTTTCTATATACATTGGGGATTCACCCATTTATTATACATATAAATTTGGGGGGTTTCTTAAAATTTTCCTTGTACTTGATGTTGAGACTAGAGAGTAGGTTGTTTTTGCATTTTATAGTGGAGGGGCACTAGCCTAACCCTTTGTTGCAGAAGAAAAAGTAGCCTAGGAATTACAGGCGTGGTTGAATGAGAATTCTCCAACTATGGAATGATTGGTACTGTTGGAGGGACATTTATAAAATAAGTTGTCTGCTAGCTAGTGTGAATATTGCATGGTTGAGAGATATGGGGAAGTGACCTCAAGGGAAATCGAGTTGTGCAGACAATAGGAATCACTCAGGGACTCTTGGTGAGCTTGGCAACGTCTGCGTCATTGTGACAACTCCAACACTAGGTGTATCTCCTTGTCTAGTATGTGTTTGTTGGGCCCCGAGTTTTATTGTCTATGTCTTGTATAATTCACATGCATTACTCCTATATGTTTATGGGTACATTAGAAATAATGTGTTTATTGCTCCAGGGGCTCTTATTTTTGTTGATAGTGGTTTGAATGACCCTCTGGGTTACAAATCCTATGTATTCCTAGAGATAGTTATTGAATCTCTTCCCTTTCACGATTTCAATTTTGTTTATGGCCAATTTCCCTTGGTTTGGGACTAAATATTTATTCCTATTTTTGCCACCCTCTAGCCTACAAATTATTTGGGGTTTAATTCCTGGGTTGATATTCTTATTTGGGTTTTCATGATAGTCTCTATTTGTTGGGGAGTGAGCCAAGTGGGCTTCATGTTATTCCTTTTCTTACCTATGTTTGCCTTGTTTTGGTCTACAATTAACTTGTATGTTGTGGAATCCCTATTTTTGGATATGGGATATATTTGGTTCAGTGGCGCATGTCTAGAGAATTTACACCATCGATTATATTTATCTACCTACCATGAAACATCAATTCACGTACATCACGCAAGTGGGGGGAGGGAGGTCGAGGCCCCCAGTGTCAGGACCTTGAGTTGTGGAGATGTGCGAACAAGTTACAGCAGGCACACTCATGTGCGATGGGCACCCGTATTGACTAACTCGGGCATGTGCGAAAACACTGGGGCAATACTTGGTGATGTGTGACCCAGTTGTAGTAGGCACACTCATGTGCGAAGGGCGCCCGTACTAACCAAATCGGGCACATGTGCGACGAACGCGCCGTACTAACCAAACTGGGCACATGTGTGATGGGTGTGCCATACTAACCAACTCGGGCACATGTGCAATAGGTGTGCCATGTTGGCGAGCACCCACCCTTGGGGGGGTCATGTAGCGGTGAGTGAGTGTCGTGCGGATGGTGAACATGACGGGGGCGTGCCCATAGTGGGAAGAGTCATGTTGGAAGGCGCATACGAAGGATGGGAAAGTTGGTGACTCGATGGGAAAATTTGGGCATCTTCCGTGATGGGTGCTACACCGGCAGGCAGAGTTGGGTACGACGGGCACAGGCGGCATGAGTTGACCCGGGTGACTCGAGTTACCCGCGGACTTGTTGGAGTTTGGTAGCGATGCGTAACACTTGGATGATGGCGAGTGGATGGTTTATAGCGTGGATGGAGGGCAGACATAACGTGCAGACCGAAAGTTGATATGGGCAAGGTCAACGCATATGTCATGGTGAGTCGACTCGTGTAGAGTAGTGACCTGGCCTTGGGTGGGACCGCGTGTAGGCATATAAACACAGAGGAGGCACGTTCAAGGGAGATCGTCATTCATTCGATCAACCAATAGAAAAACAACACAACGAGTTGGAATTATAAGCAAAGGGTGAGGCTACAGGTGGACTGCGGAAGCGAAGGGCCGAAGTACGCTAAGCCGAGGAATAAATTTGGGTTTCTACATATTACGACTGGTGGGCAGAGTTGTATTATTTTGATACAAGAACGCTACAAAATTTCGGGTTGAGACGAGTCTGCGCACAAGGCGTAGTGACCCGCGGCACGGAGGAGGTAGACTGGTGGGTGGAAAAGAGTGTGGGAGATTTAAGAAGTTTGGGTAAGGTTGCGTACAGGGTCGTGTAGATCGTGACCCGCGCTATGCAAGCATATGGGCGATCGAGCAAACCGTGACCCACCTTGAATGAGAAGAATAGGAAACGTGTAGGATGTTACCTGGGGCCGTGTAACAAGTGCACGACGTGACTCAACAACGTGTAGGAGGGTCAGCCTCTGCACGAGTTTGGGCAAGAAAATTGTGAACTTGGAAAATTTGTAAGGAATATATATAGGCTAACTTTTAATGAACCTGCATAGCTAAACTTTGTATTTTAATTATAAAAACATTGATATTGGGCAGAATCATTATTTTAGAGAGTTGCCCCTCCCTTGTATGTATGAGCGTACATTGATGGTGAATTAATGTTTATGGTTTATGTTTATTTCCACTACATATTGATGAACACTGGAAGAAATTAACTAAGTGTTGAGTAAAGGCGTAGCCTATATACTTGAGTATTGATAAAAAAAAGTGTAGTAGTTCCGCACTTGCTATAGGTGGCTGAAGGAGTATCAGAAGTATAGGGTCGTGACAGTTGGTATCGGAGCCTAACTCAAGGCAAGTTGGGATTTGGTGGAATTTAAATATTGAAGCTCATAGGTACAACAGGCAGGGTTGTAGTTGGGCTGAAGTGTTGGAAATTTTTGCAGTTTGATAGGGGCATATTGCAGAGCCGAAATCAAACTCTAGTATATGGTCTCGACTCGTTCTCAAGCAAGACAAATGGAGGGTTTAGTGGATGAAATTGAATTGTTGAGGCACCAAATGTACTCCCGAAAGACTTCTTCATGGAGATATTTTTGGATTGTATGGACGGACTTGAAAAGGAGGTGCATGCTCTGAAGACTGAGAAAGAGGATCTATGGCTTGAGAATGCGAAGATGAGAATCGATCATGATGCAATCATGGTACGATATGAGTACACTGAGTGGCAACTCAAGGAAGCAATGAAAGAAGTAAAAGACTTTGAAGCGGTGAGGGATCTTGGTATGGACGAGACTGCCAAATCATGGGAAAATCTGAAGGAAGCTATGGATGAGATAGCCTTATTGAAAAAATCTATTGGGCAAGGAACTTTTGGAGGGGCTTCTCATGTGAAAATAAAATAACCTAACTCATATGATGTAATGAGGCCTGCAGGATATTGGGAAGATTATTATAGGATATGGAGCAATACTTGGACTGATTGACTGTTCTTAATGAAGAAGCCAAGGTGCAGATAGTTGCTAAATTTCTGACGAAGGATGCGAAATGTGGTGGAGAAGGAAGCTTGAATAGATTTCTCATAGTGAAGGCGATGATATCACTACATGGGAGGAAATTAAAGAATCTTTGCAGTGTCACTTTAGTCCACAAGAGGATACATGGGATGCAAGAACTACAATTAAGTACATTAAACAAAATGGAAGTCTTTAACAGTATCAAAGTGAGTACCAAAGTACGATCTTGGAATTAATAAACATAGCGTAGAAAGACAAGGTTTTAAAATTTGTTATTGGGTTAAAACCTTGGGCACACAATGAGGTGAAGAGGAAAAAGGTCAAGACATTGGAGGAAGAATTTTCTACAGTTGATAGGTTGATAGAACATTGTGATGAGAGGAATGAGAAGAAGAAGAAACCTAAAAAACCAAAAGAAAAGACAACGAAGGAAGAATCTTCAAGATCAAATGCCAAGTCAAAAATGAAGAAGCCCTTGAAATGTTGGTTGTGTGGAGAAGACCACATGGTGAAGAATTTTCCTTCAAGACCGAAGTAGGATGCAAGAACACAATATGAAAATAAGAATAAAGAGGAACCAACAGTTGGGACTATGCAGGTATTGGGAGTTGCAGCAACTATGGAAGATGTCCCTAGACGTCATCCTGAGAGAAACAAACTTGAGTATGTGAACATGAGTATTGGGAAAGGAACACTACTCACTATGGTTGATAGTGGTGCAACTCACAACTTCATTGGGGAAGATACTGCCAGGAAAGTTGGATTGGAGTTCAAACCAATCCAAGATCGGATGAAATTAGTGAATTCACTATTGTATTTTGTTATTTATATTGTTGAGAAGAAACCAATTCATGTTGGGGATTGGCATGGAGATGTGGAATTCATGGTAGTACAGATTGACGATTATGAGCTATGCTTGGGATGGAATTTTTTAAGCAATTTGAAGTTATGATGGTACCACATGTGAAGAAAGTGTTAATTTAAGATGGTAGGGAAGATGATCCTATTGATGTTCCTACCATAGGGGTTGATTCGGCTGGATGTAAATTGATAGCTATGAGTGTGGCAGACATAAAAAATGAAGAATAACTCCAAGAGAGATTGACTCTTACAAAGGAAAAACTTGAGGATAAGGCACAGGTTATTAGAAAATTTTCTGAAAATATCTTGGATGTAACAAGAATACTAGAGGCAATGGAAGGGAAAGAAGATGCAGACCCAAGGATTTAGGATGAAAGCCGAGAAGCATACATGCAGAAATTTGAGGAGGAAGATCTAGATAGGTGGATTGAGCTATTAGCTGAGGAAGAGGGAGATCCTTTGACCTCCACTTCATCCCTCTCTTCTTAGACTGACATGGGGACGAGGTCTCATTGTCTCCTGCTTAGGGCAATGAGTTCTCATGACATTATGAGCAGGTAGTGGATCGAGATGGACACGTGATAGCAAGATGTTTTGACAATCGTGATGATGTAGGGGGCATGCATTCTTGTGGAGGCGATGTTACGGTTGGATTAGCTACCCAACTTATCACCATCACAGGGGGATCCAAAACATGAATTCTTTCAGATTTTTAGACCGATTCGAGACATGAAGAAGATCGAGAGTGATCACATCTGGATGCTGACGTGATATTTTTTTCATTTGGAGGATATAACAGAGCTGGTGTCATGGACATGGGTATGTTGGAGTTAAAGACACTTTGCGATGATATGATAATGTTATTGAGGGTGACAACATGTTTAGAGTGGTGGAGGATGTCACGACCTCGAGTTGTGGAGATGTACGACCGAGTTATAGCGGGCGCACCCATGTGCAACGGACACCCGTATTGACTAACTTGAGTATGTGCGACGAAACGGGGGAGACACTTGGCAATGCCAATGATCGAGTTGTAGCAGGCATGCCCATGTGCGACAAGCACCCGTACTAACCAATTTGAGCACATGTGCGACGATCGAGTCGTGTTGGCAAGCGCCCACCCTAGTGTGAGTCATGTAGCGACGAGTGAGTGTCGTGCGGATGGTGAATGTGATGGGGGTGTCAGGCGGGTGCATGCCCATAGCAGGCAGAGTGGTGTTGGAAGGCGTGTGTGGAGGACGGGCACATTGGTGACTTAGTGGACGAAGTCGGGCATTGGGAGCGACGGGAACTTTACCGACGAGCAGTGTTAGGTGCGATAGGCACGAGAAACACGAGTTGACCTGAGTGACTCAATCGACACGCGACAGTGTTGGATTGTGGCAGCGATGCATAACACTTGGGCGATGGTGAGTAGATGGTTTATAGCATTGACAGAGGGCCAACATAATGTGCAACACACCGATTCATATGGGAAAGGTCGATGGATATGCCATGGCGGACCGACTCATGTAGAGTCGTGACTCGGCCTTGGGCGGGACTACGTGTGGGCATATAAACATGGAAAAGGTGCATTCAAGGGAGATCATCATTCATTCGATCAACCAAGCGAAAAATAACACAACGAGTTGGAATTTTAAGCGAAGGGAACTTGGCGAAGGGTGAGGCTATAGGTGGACTACGGAAGCTAAGGGCCCAAGTACGACAATCCAAGGAATAATTCAGGGTTTCTCAATATTTTGACTGGCTGAAGAGTTGTGTTATTTCGATACATGATCACTACAGAATTTCGGGCTGAGTCGAGTATGAGAAAAAGACGTAGTGATCTACATCACAGAGGAGGCAGACCAATGGGCAGAAAGGAGCATGAGAGTTTTGAGAATTTCGGGTAAGGTTGCATGCAGGATCCTGCAGACCGTGACCTAAGCTGCACGAGCATCTAGGAAGTTGGGCAAACGGTGACCTGCCTTCAACGAGAAGAACAAGAAATGTGTAGGACGTGACCCAGGGGCATGTAACAAGTGCACGATGTGACCCAACATCGTGCATGAGGGTCAACCTCGCCACGAGTTTGGGTAGGAAAAAGGTGAACTTGTAAAATTTGTAAGGAAAATATGCTGGCTAAATTTTAATGAAGCTACATAGCTAAACTTTGTATTTTGACTATAAAAAAATTGATATTGGGCAGACTCATTATTTCAGGGATTTGCCCCTCCATTTTATGTATGGGCGTACATTGATGGTGAATTAATGTTTATGGTTTATGTTTCTTTCCGTTGCATATTGATGAACACTGGAAGAAATTAACTAAGTGTTGAGTAAAGGCCTAGTCTATATACTTGAGTATTGATAAAATGAAAAAGTGTAGTAGTGCCGCACCCGCTATAGGTGGTTGAAAGAGTATCACAAGTATAAGGTCATGACACTCAGGGTCGAAATCACACCTAACAAAAGGTCTAATAAGCCATTTATAATTTCCACACATTCGTTCCTCTCGATACCTAGAAATGGAATTTGAAATATGGAGTCTCGTGCAATCCATGAAATACAAGTCTTCTCATATTCTGAGATCCTAAAATACATAGTTCCCTATATTCCTGAGTCCTGACCCGGGGCATACCCAGGAAAGAAGGAAGCAATACTACAATTTCCTAACACTTTATTGGTAGATGAATACCCTACTAGGTAAGCTTTTGATGGACAAGAAAACTAAAAGATATAATATCTTCACCAGTATAGAGGATGTCAAATGGGGTTAGTGAAACCATAAATTCTTTCTAGAGAGGATGGATGAGAGGTTGGATCATATTGAGCTGCATTTCAATTGTGGACCTACTTCACATGACCCTCAAGGTCCCATTATTGGAGATGCAGCTCTTGTTATTTGATCCAACAATTGAATTTGAATGCTTGTTTTTAAATTTTGGTTTTATAGTATGGATATAGACACTCTGGTTTTGCTTGAACTTTTGACACTTCATGAATTTTGGACAAACTATTCTATTAGTATGTGGTCAAAAACATCTAGTTTCTTAATGGGTAGATTGAGACCACCTACACAATGATTCTTTAGGTGATGATGATGTATGGATGTGTATGCTTTGGTATGATATTTTGAGGTAATACAATTAAACTTACAAAAAATCTATAATTTAAGTGGTATAAAAGGATAACATTGAAACAATAACTTTTTAACTAAAGTAATTAGTTTAAATCAATAAATTAATTTTTTTAAGTAAATATTTATTTTATAAATATGAAGTTTTATTTTATTTTATATATTATTATTATTATTATTTTAGAGCTAGATGATAAATTTATATTAAACTTGATAAGTGTAATAATAATTGATGACTTAGTCTTGAGGGTTATCTGAATTGGTTGAGTCCTCATCGTT
>CM076575.1:860740780-860947618 GCA_034641835.2 Pinus albicaulis | reverse complement strand
TGTGTTAGATGAAATTTTTTTATGATTTTATGTGTTCTATTTCTGTCACTGATAAATGATATAGTCCATTCTCATGTATGCATGATATTTTTTTCTATTGTCCTTGTCTCTTTTATCTTAGATGAGACCTAGTTACATTAAGGATGTGTCCCAGCCCTAAGGGATGCATCCACTGATGGATCAATCCGTGGATCTATGCTCATTGTCAGCCCACCCTGAATGGATCTGGCCACCATCATATGCAAAATGAAAGTGGTTTGGCTTAGACTTTAGTGTTTCCTTGTCCATGAGGTACAAGGCAACTATTGGGGACATCTCTTTTTGTTTTGGGATATTACCCACATCCCAGAAAATTGGTGATGTAAATGCTCCTGAAGATGGGCAGATTTCCCTCAACTGTCTTAGGAATGTCTAGGTGCCACCTGTCAAAACTAGTTCCTCTTAAGTGCGCTTGATGAAAAGTGAAAACAAATATATCATTCCCTTGTGTGCGCTAGCATGGGATACAGAGGAAGGAAATAAAGCAGTGGTGTTACTATTAGAGCTTTCAGTAAATAAAAAATATTAGCAACAAAATATAGAGTTCAAGACTGAATTATTCTACTAGTCACCATGCTTAGTAATGAAGACCCATTGTCTAGGGTCACCTTGCTTAATAATAAAGACCCCTACTTTATTAGATGATAATCAAAATATTGTCCAAATTGCAGAAGCTAATCATTTCAAGTCACTTTCCTAATATTTTTTTGAAGGCAATATATGTTCTTTCTGAAGCAATTCTTAAAAACCTTCAAAAAAGTCTCAGGTTATTGGAGCATTTTGTGATCTCCTAGGTATGTAAGAGTTGTTACTTAAGCACACTTACTACTTTGGTGAGCTATTTGTTAAGCAAGTTTTCTTGCCACGTTATCATTTATATTGAAATGCTGGAAGTCATTGTATTTTAGTTTATCCCAATGGAGTTGCCTAGATTCCTTAAGCTTATCCAAAAAATATTTTAGAACTCTACATGCTATTGGAAAGTGAAGTCATTTGCTTAAAAATTGATTCCTTTGTCCTTCTCATTTGTGTTGATTCCTTAGACTTTAGTGTTTCCCTGTCCATGAGGTAAAAGGAAAATATTGGGGACATCTCTTTTTCTTTTGGGATGTTACCCACATCCCAGAAAATTGGTGATGTAAATGCTCCTGAAGATGGGTATATGTCCCTCAACTGTCTTATGAATTTCTAGTTTCCACCTGTCAAAACTAGCTCCTCTTAAGTGCACTTGATGAAAAGCAAAAAAAATATAGCATTCCCTTGGGTGCGCTAGCATAGGATACAGAGGAAGGAAAGCAAGTAGTGGTGTTACTATTAGAGCTGTCAGTAAATAAAAAAAATTGGCAACAAAATATAGAGTTCAAGACTGTATTCTTCTACTAGTCACCATGCTTAATAATGAAGACCCATTATTTAGAGTCACCTTGTTGAATAGTAAAGACCCCATGCTACGGAGGATTGTTGGGAATATCATAATAATTTTTTAGATGACAATCAAAATATTGTCCAAATTGCAGAAGCTAATCATTTCAAGTCACTTTCGTAATATTTGTTTTAAGGAAATATATGTTCTTTATGAAGCAATTCTTAAAAACCTTCAACAAAGTCTCAGGTTAATGCAACATTTTGTTATCTCTTAGGTATATAGGAGTTGTTACTTAAGAAAACTTACTACTTTGGTGAGATATTTGTTAAGCAATTTTTCTTGCCACATTATCATTTATATTGAAATGTTGGAAGCTGTTGTATTTTAGTTTATCCCAATGGAGTTGCCTAAATTTCTTAAGCTTATCCAACAAATATTTTATCACTCTACATGCTATTGGAAAATGAAGTCATTTGCTTAGCAGTTGATTCCTTTTTCCTTCTCATTTGTGTGAATACAAATTTTTCGGTTTCTTATGATTAATCATTAACCTATAAATCTAACAAACCTGTATATGCCCATTACTTCAATAGTTTTTACAGTAGTAGATGGTATTGGTTACATATTGTTTAGTTATCATTTATCATTCGTCTCATTTGATTGTATGTCTTTTGTAGGTTTTTGGCCATGTTTTTCTTGTAATAACGTTTTTGGACATTTTTTCCAGCTGGTGCATTTTTTGGATGTTTCTCTGACACAGGACCTAGCTTAGAGGCACCAAAAGTTTCAGCATTTTGGGTAGTAGTTCTAGTAGATTTTGAGGGAATTGAACCAGAAAAACATGCTTGTTGGCTATTAGGACGAGGCCATCACCAAAACCTCATCAAATGCAATCATGACTCTAGGGCCATCTAAATGTCAACCTATAAACCTCCCTTTGTGGTGGAAATGACAATAATAGTGAAAATATTCACAAGTGTAGGCCTCATATAACATGAGAGGTAACAAGATAGAAAGCCAAAATTCTGCAAGTGCAACCTGCTTGGGTGAGGTATTCAATTGGATTAATTATCATGCTATATGGTGGGTAACATGGCCCACCAATCATGCATTTATTTATTGTTTGGGGATGCCCACAAGCCTGGGAGGATATGTTGTCATTCCCCTACCAAATATGCGAGATGTGCACCCACACATGGGGACACCTACCCTGAAAATTACTCATACATACATCAGAAATGACATGTAACAATTTCTATAAGAGTCGAAGATTCAAGTCTTCATACATAACTATGTAAGATGAAATAATTTTATGATTTTATGTATTCTAGATTCTATTTATGTCACTGATAAATGATATAGTCCATTCTCATATATGCATGAGCATTTTTTTATCCTTTTCCCTTTTATCTTGGATGGGACCTAGTTGCATTAAGGATATGTCCCACCCCTAAGGGATGCATCCACTGATGGATTAATCAACGGATCTATTCTCATTGTTAGCCCACCCTAAATGGATCCAGCCACCATCATATGCAAAATGAAAGTGGGTTGGCTTAGACTTTAGTGTTTCCATGTCCATGAGGTACAAGGAAACTATTGGGGACATCTCTTTTTTTGTTGGGATGTTACCCACTTCCCATAAAATTGGTGATGTAAATGCTCCTGAAGATGGGCAGATTTCCCTCAACTGTCTTAGGAATGTCTAGTTGCCACCTATCAAAACTAGTTCCTCTTAAGTGCGCTTGATGAAAAGTGAAAACAAATCTAGCATCCCCTTGGGTGCACTAGCATGTGATACAGAGGAAGGAAAGCAAGCAGTAGTGTTACTATTGGAGCTGTCAATAAATAAAAAATATTGGCAACAAAATATAGAGTTCAAGACTGAATTCTTCTACTAGTCACCATGCTTAATAATGAAGACCCATTGTCTAGAGTCACCTTCATTAATAGTAAAGATCCCTACTTTATTAGATGATAATAAAAATATTGTCCAAATTACAGAAGCTAATCATTTCAATTGACTTTCCTAATATTTTTCTGAAGGCAATATATGTCCTTTCTGAAGCAATTCTTAAAAGCCTTCAACAAAGTCTCAATTTATTGCAGCATTTTATGATCTCCTAGGTATATAGGAGTTGTTACTTAAGAACACTTACTTCTTTGGTGAGCTATTTGTTAAGCAAGTTTTCTTGCCACATTATCATTTATATTGAAATTCTGGAAGCCGTTGTATTTTAGTTTATCCTAATGGAGTTGCCTAAATTCCTTAAGCTTATCCAACAAATATTTTAGCACTCTACATGCTATTGGAAAGTGAAGTCATTTTCTTAGCAGCTGATTCCTTTGTCCTTCTCATTTGTGTGAATAATTTTTTTTTGGTTTCTTATGATTAATCATTAACCTATAAATCTAACAAATCAGTATATGCCCATTACTTATATAGTTCCGACATTAGTAGATAGTATTGGTTGTGTATTGTTTAGTTGTCTTTTATCATTCGTCTCATTTGATTGTACGTATTTCGTAGGTTGTTGGCCATGTTTTTCTTGTAATAATACGTTTTTGGACATTTTGTCTGCTGGTGCACTTTCTAGAGGTTTCTATGACACATGAACCAACTTAGAGGCACCAAAATTTGCAGCATTTTGGGTAGCAGTTTTGGTATATTGTGAGGGAATTGAACCATATAAACATGCTTGTTGGCTATTGGGATGAGGCCTTGCAGATTAATGTGGGGGTTTTTCCATGAGATATCATTTGCCTCATTTGATTGTACATATTTTGTAGGTTGTTGGCCATGTTTTTCTTGTTATAATATGTTTTTGGACATTTTGTCTGCTGGTGCACTTTTTGGAGGTTTCTCTGACACAGGAACTAGCTTAGAGGCACCAAAAGTTGGAACATTTTGGGTAGCAGTTCTGGAAGATTGTGAAGGAATTTAACTAGAAAAAACATGGCTTGCAAACTAAAAAATATTCAAATAATACTCGTTCCAATGGTGTCGTACTGGGCTGGCTTGTTGCAGCAAATACCACAATTCTAGTCCTTGGTGTGGTTATCAATTGAAACCTCACTGAACCCTGGTTTCCTCTTGTTGTCTTTAGAATGGTCCTATTACCCAACCGAGCTTCAGAGGGAGACTCTTCAACAATTTTAATATCCTCATGTGTTATTCTCCTAAGCAACCTTACTCCTAGATCAAGGCTTTAGATTTATTATTTGTCACTTTGTTGACACCCTAAAGAAAATGTTAGTTTCTACTTCTACTTTGGATTCAAAGATGACTCTTTCACCTGCTTCTCATGGATTTTCTCTCGACGCACCATCAAAAAAGAGAATGTGATGGTGTTGAAGTTTGATCCATTCTTCAATTTGCACAGAACCAATCCTAAATTTCTAATTAGATTCATAGGATGGGTGAGTGCACCTAGAGGGGATAGCCTAGAATGCTGAAATAGAGGTCAATTCTACTCTTTCTTTTGTACAGAGTAGTGCATCCACTGAATATCCCCTATACCTTTGGCCATAATTTCCTTATGTGGCAGTGTCTTTACTGAAGGTGAAATTCTGTCACTATGAATATTTTGTTGTTTGTCTTCAAAGATCACCATGTTTCTTGCAAGAAAAATTAGTTGTGATGTTAAAAGGATGAATTTTCCTTTGGCTACTCTACAAGTTGCACATACTCAAGGACCAATTACACCTCTTTTACATCTATTGTTGGTAGTACGGAGTTAATTAAGGGTCATTAACCAACAATTTTTTTAAAACTTAAGCAGTTATTTACTGCTCCAAATGTTATTCCAGATTTGTGCCTTAGGTGGGGTCCTTTGTTGGGTGAGTTGACAGATATATAATTTTTTTGATAAAGTTATGACCATGGTTGCATGGAGTGGGAGTGTTTTTGACAGATTGTTTAAAGGACCTTGCAGAGAAAAGGTATGCGATGAAAGAAATTTTAGCATGCTCCTACTTATTCCTTCTGAAAATAATGAGTAGTCAAGCGTATGTAAAATTCCTAAGTTTAATGAAGAAGAGTGTTCTTCCAATGAATCAATAACTTTCTTTACTGCCATAGATGCCATAGATGATGGTTTTCCTGTGGGTTTACAAGATGCAATATTCATCTGAGTATATCATTTACTTTGGCATGATGCCTTGAAACTTGTGCACAAAAGTGTCCTTTTCCAATAGATATTTTCATATTCCCAACGATTGGAAATCTAGAATCAATATGCTACCTGGATGAATGATGAAAAATCACATGTGCTATACTTATGCAAAATAGTGGATAACAGGTTATCAGTAATCCAACACAGAAACACCAAGGATAACATGCTTACTGAAAAGACCTAGTTTGCCATCCGTAATCATGAAGTGAAAGGAACGACATATACCAACAAATGGAGATAACTAAGGAAGATATAGAGAAATTTATAATGAATCAACTGAAGATGTAGGGTAGGGTCCCTAAATCTCTAACAGGATCTCGAACATCAATTGAAGGAACCTACCCTTGGTCTCCTTTGTCATTAATCTTCTATTGGTCTCCTTTGTCATTAATATTCTAGGTTATCATTGTCATCTCCCATTGGAACTCCCAACACTCAATGGTATTGTCCCACATAAATGGGGAAGTGATATCTTATGGTTGGACAGGTCATATTAATTAACACTCTCCCACTCCCCCTTCCATTCCCTTCCCCCTCGTGCCTTCATCCAACTTATCTTCCACTTCATATCTCTCTTACTTCATCCTATCTTATCACCCTTCCATTCTCTTGCATGCATGTCCCTCTCACCTTACCCAGTCCCCCTTCAATCCTCTGTACATTCCCATTTATCCCTTTCCAGATGCCTAACAAGAGCTGAAAGCAGTGGCAACAATTTTTGGAGCAACTATCCTCCATGTATCTAGGGAGGCTTCTACCCTGTGAACCTAGATTGAAGAGACCAATTCCTAATTAAATGCATGACTCTGCTTCAGAATACATCCCATCAAAAGACCCCTCTACTCCACATGTTCAGAATGTAGTCAACCTGGTTTCGAGTGATAAAAGTGAATGTGACAATCCTAAGTGTGATGAATGTTTTTTTTAGATTTGTCATGGTCTAGCTCTGGTATGTTTCCAGTATGTATTTTGAAACTAATGTATCAGGCTTCGAAGAATATCACCCTATTTTAGGGAGGAATCCCTCTGAATGCAACAGTCAATTTTGTGTAAAAGCAATCAATACCAAATAAAACAGATAGTCAAGAATAAATCCACTGTGAGCTGAAGGTAAAATCAAACCACACAGAAGTTATATAATATTTCAAACCCCGAGCATTAGCTTTATTGGTAGGACACTTCTGCGTAATGTCCACAAAGGTTTAAGGATCCACTCCCATTGGGCCTTTTGGGGTTACCAGTGGCCTTCGCAGTTCATAGTTTATCTTCCATTCATCTGGAAATTCCAGGGAAGATGGGGGAGGTTATCTGCAAATCTATTTCTTCAGAAAAAGGAAGAAGATATAGAAGCCCTTTTAGTACCTGCTTCACTATTCTAAAATATATTTTGTATCACCAGGATTTTATCTGAAAGTTTCTCTAGCAGATAGTTAACCTATACAAATACCAATGCCTTTGGGAATATTTGGGGACCAAAATCTATTCTTCCAGACTTTCAAACATCAACTCGAAAAACATTTCCTTTTCAACTAAATTCCACATCAAATTGAGATTATAAGGAAAACAACATAAGCTCATATCCATCTATTCATTTACAAAAACAAATACTAATATGTTAATTTTTGGAAACTAGGTCCAAACTCCATGATGTGATGCTCAAATGATGATGCCAATATTTTTATTGGATTCCTCTTTCGGAGAGGTGAAAGATCGATCTAAATATCATCTTGATCGGATGAGTAGAACATGTATTTTGAATTTATTCCACATGTGCAAGGTCGGTCTATTTTATCCCAAATGCATAAGAGATGTGTCACACACCCCCACAGATGCTTATATATTGGAGAGACTTGGAGTTCATTTTATACATACAATTTGTGGAGGAATTTTTCTTCTCTCTTGGATGGTGATGGAGCGACGTTCTTGGTTCTGCGTTTAGGGTCTCTTGGTGCAACATCTTGGTAGAGTATTCTTGATGAAACATCTTGGGGTTGTGTGACATAGGTTCGGTGGATGACCTTATGAATAATTTGTTGGTTGAAGCATCCTGTTGATTTCCATAATTCCACCATTCTTTATCTCTGTTTTGACTTGCCTTCCATCGATCTATTGGTATGTTCTATCTGCGTCTTACTTTAATTATGCCCTAGAAGGTTGAAGTATATTTGCACCTTATCATAGAACATCTACATAAATTAAAATGGTATCAGAGCTAGGAGAAGACAATGCCCAGCTTATGAATCTAGGGCAGCGAGAAGTGGGTTATCCTAAGGGCGAATAAGGGTGCTGTTAGCTTCAGAAAAGCTGTGTGGTAGGCCGTAGGCCATACCACCACAGAAAGTGAAAGCGTATAGTTTTAATGACATCAAATGCCATTTTTAAAGTACTAGAGGTGACATCGTAAGGGCAGTGTATGTGGCTGGTGTGCTGAGCTACATGAAACAACATGTTGTGCCCTAATTAAGGCTGACACAAAACCCTTTTCAACACGTTTTTTTATGTAAGGCTCTAGCTGCAGCAAGAAAATATTCACTCCACCTGTCAGGCCATTCATATGGCTGGGTCCACCTTCGATTATTTATTACCCACAACTCAGGGCATCAAATCCCTTGCAGAGCTCACCACAAAAATGGGCTACCACAATTGTGGTGAGACTATCGATTGGCTAGTGGAAACGTTTGCAGCAAAACAGTTCGAGGACCTGCAAAATGCATGTAGACAACTGGATTGGTTATCCCTATCTCATATAACACCTTTGCAAGAGATTACCAGAGAGCTCAGCTTTAGTCGAGGTGGGAAAATTATTGATTGGATATTTCCCATGGTATCCAAGTTTTTTTTTTTAAGCACCACTTGTAGCATGTTGGTAGGGAATCCGTTTCGTGAAATGGAAGTTGCTAGGGTTCCGTGATAGCGCAAAGACTATGAAATGGCTATTCCAATTCCTGCCATTGCTGCAATAATTGGAATACATACTGCATATACCAGTAATGCACGAAACCCAAAAAAAAACGTCTGTGCCCCCTCATTCCTTGCTGCACAGTTTTCGTAGAACCCACAAGGGGAAAGACAAATTAATCTTGCACTAACAGTGGGAATCAGAGAAGGTAATAGTACATGGTATTCATCAAATCCTTATACACCCTCAAGCACACCAACTATACCTACGCATACACTCGTTCAGAGCAGCACAGGTCTTGTGACAACGCATCGTTCGTATCTACCAATTCCTAATATCCACTTGAATGGATATGGGAAAGTTCAAAGGGACTACTTGTCGAGTAATGGTATGCTTAATTCTGCAAGTGTAATGCAATGCCCAATGCCCAGCCTTAATCCCAAATTATCACATCGAAACCAGAATCCCTGCAAGCAAGTCTAGAGAATACTCCATCTCACAACAATGTGGGTAGAAAGAAACAAGTCAGACGTAAAGAAGAAAACAAACAAGTTGCCTGCATTGGCTATATTGTTGGGTCAGAAGTGAAAGCGGGATCGAGAGTATCTACCGCAATGCAATATTAAATAAACAACAATAGCAATGCTTCTAGTGTTGATTATGGTGATACGGGAATTAGAATGGATCATGTGCAGGCACCCCCTCAGGTAAATCTACTGCTTTCATAGGGTGATATTCCTAAGGTTGGAGGAACATACAAGGCATGAAACCACACTTGGCCATTGCAATCACTTTTCCATAATGGCGGTATAGCTGCATACAATGCAAATTACATAAGCTTCGATCTAGTTGTTGAACGCTGAAAATTGTAAAGATTCATATTGGAATATATCTCTAAATAATGGCTCAAGAGATATGGAAAAGTGACAGTAAAGGGACTGGCAGCCAGCCTCAATAAGATCCCATCCTTTGCGCTAATAATTGTGGATTTTTTGTCGGAAGTTCTTCGACAATGAACTTTTGTTCTAAATGTTTATGAGATCTTGTGCTAAAGCCGTCAGAAGCTCTCTTCTAGTAGTGTTGTAGGTCTTAAGTAGCCTATGCAAATAGTAGATCAGTTAACACTTGAGCAAGGAGAAGGGACCTCTTCAGGAGAGCAACCAAATCCTCCTGCTAACCGATGCACTTAGTGCAAGAAACATGTTGGATTGACGGGCTTTAAGTGTCGCTGTGGGGATATTTTTTGCTCTCTGCAACTGTTATTCTGAAACAACATTGTGAAGGACTGTGATTTTTTTAAAGTCTACTGGAGAAGGCTTAATGATAAAAGGTTCAGACTTTTAGTAGAGGATAATATAACTGTGGAGTTGTCACATTATTGTATAGTTGCTTCAGTAACTTCGTTATATCTTTGTGGAGGCTCAATCAGTCAGGATCAAGGATAGTCGTTAAAATTTGCATACTTGAACAATGATAAACTTGAAAGTGTGAACAATGAAGTTTTTGGAGCCTTGGAAAGTCACATATTTGTAGTCTTTGTAACCGTGGTCAGAGAAGCCTGTAAATTTTTTGAACAAGTGTAATATGATAGTGATGTATATGATAATATCATGACAACACTGCAATCAGTGATATGCCAATATATGATATCTGTCAAGATGCATGACAGATATATGGCAGTATATGGCTATGATTCTTGTATGGCCTTGGCAATGGGAGAATAAGATTCAGGCCCATGATTACAAAGCCCTTTCCAAGTTGGTTTTTGGGATGCCCTCATTTAAAATAATCATGAATGCATTTGTCAGGGATGCATCAAAGAAAAGCATTAGAGACTTTTCTTCATTTCTCAAGGTCACAAAGACATCTGATACACACTCTCTTATCTGATATGCTTGAGACAATGTTCTTATAGATGTATTCTCTCACAAGAGGAGCTGGCATTAAGAGGGAGACTACAACCATATATGCTCCTAAGCTAATATCATTGTTGAAAAAAAGAAGACCCTCATGGCTCAGAGACATATGGCTTCAAGGGGGAAATTCCAAAAAAGCAAGAAGCCATATAAATACCAGAGGTATCTAGCTGCCATGAGTACAATATGAGCCTAGATCATTTGAAGAAGCTGTAAAGCATCAAGTATGGAAGGATGTGATACACAAAGAGTACGAGTCCATTATTAAGGATGATGTCTGTGATATGGTCCCCAGATCGCATGACAAAGCTATTTTCACCTCGATATGAGACCAAGCATGGATCTGATGGGAGTACTAAAAAGTACAAGGCAAGATGTGTTGCTTGAGAC
This sequence comes from Pinus albicaulis, assembly GCA_034641835.2. Lineage (NCBI taxonomy): Eukaryota > Viridiplantae > Streptophyta > Pinopsida > Pinales > Pinaceae > Pinus > Pinus albicaulis. The sequence continues at coordinate 860,936,833 of CM076575.1, read as the reverse complement.
TTATCTCTAGGAAGGCATTGATTATGATTGCACCTTTAATATATTATTACCCTTGCTGCTACACAAGGTCATAATCTTCCTCAGATGGATTTAAAGACCACCTTTTTTCATAGTGCGATAAAGGAAGAGGTTTATGTGGAGAAACCTCTAGGGTTCAAAGTTCAGGATCGAGATACCCATGTTTGCAGGTTGGATAGCCCCTAGGGCTTGGCATGAGAGGATAGATAACTACTTGATGCTGATCTGAACCTTTACTTCAAGGTTGATAGAGAAAAGACTCTCATTCTGATGCTTTATGTATACGATCTCTTCCTGACAGGTGATAAACCTCTCATTCATTAGTGTAAGAGTGAGCTCACATATGAGTTCAAGATGGAGGACCTAGGACTGATGCATTACTTCCTATGCATGTCCAAGTTATGGCAGAGACCTGGAAATATTTTCCTTTCTCAAGGAAAATTTACTGTGAAGGAAAGATTTGGAATGGTGAACTGTAAGTCCACATCGACACCGATGGAGCTCAACTTTAAGAAGTTGAGTAGAAACGTGGCTGGGCCTATGCTGGTAAATCCTACTAAGTATTGTCAACTCACAGGGGCCCTGATGTTCTTAGGGAAAATCCATCCAGACGTATGTTGTGTAGTGAACAATTTGAGTCAACACATGGTTGATCCTCATAACATTCACTGGGTTGGTGCCAAGAATCTATTGAGAGATCTCTGGGGCACGATATACCATGGGCTGAGATACACTACCAGTAGTTTGAGACTCTGTGTATATACTGATTCCGATTGGGCTGGTAGTGTGGTGGATCACAATAGCACATTTGAATGCTGCTTCACACTTGGGTATGCTTCAAGCAAGAAGAAGAATTCGGTAGCTTTGACCACCATTGAGGCCGAATACATTGCATCACATATGGCATGTTGTGAAGACACTTGGTTGCAAAATCTCTTTAATGAGCTATTCGAGCATGTGCTAGATGTTACCGTTATCCTTTGTGATAACCAAAGGGGGATTATTTGTCAAATAATCCCGTGTTCCACGATCGATCCAAGCATGTTGATGTCTGGTACCAATTATCCAGGATATGGTACAATGAGGTGTCGTAAGGCTCGATCATATAGGAACTGATGAGCAGGTCACGAATATTCTCACGAAGCACTTGGGGAAGATCATGTTCCTAACCTTCTGTGAGAATCTTGGAATTATGGAACAACCCTATTTGGAGGGTCCTGTTGGACGATGAGCTCTGGGAGCTCCAGGGGGGCTTTGGGAATAACTTCTTGGTGCTATAAGCAACCACAGGGCTAGGCTTGCTAAATCTAGTTGGTGTGCTTCCACCCCACTATGATGATATTGAGTTGGTTTACCTCTCTCTGATCTGTGCCCTGTATGCATCCTACCCATAGAGTTTCAGACTCATGGGAAGTACCTCTCATTTGGAAAATGAGGTGGGAAATGTGAATAGAGACCATAGCAAGACCAATGGGCACATCAGAGATTTCTGTACTCTCTATGTCTAGGATGGTGCATGTCCAAACACTTGATCTGGGATCAATTCTAGCGAGGTTTCAGACCTCCAATTGACTTTGGGTCAGTGAAACTAACTTCGGGTTAGTATATGTCTAGCGAGGTTTCGGATCTCCAACTGACTTTGGGTCAGTGAAACTAACTTCGGGTTAGTATATGACTCTCTCGAGTCCAAGTGAGGTTTAGGACCTCCAACTGACTTCAGGTCAGTGAAACTAACTTCAGGTTATTATATGACTCTCTCGAGTCCAAGTGAGGTTACAGACCTTCAATTGATTTCAGATCAGTTAAACCATCTTCGGGTTGGTGTGTGACTCCTTTGAGTCCTACAGAGGTTTTGAACCTTCGAGTTGACTTCGGGTTAGTCGTGAGTGATGTATTTGTGACTCACCTTTTGTTCGGAGAGGTGCACGATCGATCTAAAGATCATCTTGATCGGATGAGTAGAACATGTATTTTGAATTTATTCCACATGTGCAAGGTCGACCTGTTTTATCCCACATGCATACGAGATGTGTCACACACCCCCACATATGCCTATATATTGGAGAGACTTGGAGTTCATTTTATACACACAATTTGTAGAGGCATTTTTCTTCTCTCTTGGATGGTGATGGAGCAACATTCTTGGTTCTGCGTTTAGGGTCTCTTGGTGCAGCATCTTGGTAGAGTATTCTTAATGAAACGTCTTCGGGTTGTGTGACATAGGTGGGTGGCCGAAATTATGGAGACTTTGCTGGTTGAAGCATCTTGCTGATCACCGTAATGCCACCATTATTTATCTCTGTTTTAGCTTGTCTTCCATCGATCTATTGGTATTTTCTATCTGCATCTTACTTTAATTATGCCCTAGAAGGTTAATTTATATTTGCACCTTATCATAGAACATCTACATAAATTAACATAATACCATTTCAAATATCTCCAAATATTCACAAGCTACACTGTCCTAAAAGTCTAACTATTAAATCCAGCACTCAAAGAGCATTTCCTTTTCAACTTAATTCCACATCAAATTTGAGCTTAGAATGCAAAGAAAATAAGTTCATATCCATCTATTCAATAAACAAACACATGAATAAGACCATTTCAAAGATCTCCAAATAAGTACAAGCTAATCCGTCCTAAAATTCTAACTGCCTTTCAGTCATGTGCAGTTAAGGCAATGTTAATGACAAAGGAGACCAGTAGATTCTCATAATGGATTATTTCTCTCATTCTATCTATTAGTAAAATCCACAAAATGTATCCCTACATTTTAATCTTAGGAAAAAAACATTTAATTGTTATCATTTAATACATATCTCTTGGAGCCCAAAAATGCATTTGCTTTGGATAAGCTTCTATAACCTCAAAAGAAACCCTATTATAAGCTAAAGGACCATTATGTCCTCTTGAGTCTTGACAAAGTATGATGGAATGAAATTGGGTGAAGACCAAATCCATGTTTACCATGTTAGAACCTAGGTTCATTGAGATGACGACCTTGGTTTGAAGATATCCACCATACAAACTAGGACCAACCATACTTATCATTGCCATCTCTCTTTCATCATCAAGACTAACATATTGAGGACCTATAGTCCGTGGAGGCCCATGGTAGTAATTGCAATGTAATTTATTAGAATATATGCCATTTGCACAAGTTTTTATATTTAATATTTGCATCCAATGTGGCCATTTCTTATTATGAGATTTACCACATCCAAAAATGACATCATTCACGTCATTTTGAAGAAGTCTACAAATTAGGTCAACATTTTTTTTCACATTTACAACTTCCCTCATATTTGTTGGTTCCTAAAGCTCGACACTTTCATAACAAAAATAGGCAAAGTCAAACAACAAAAATGGTCCACTCTCTTTTCATTTGCTAATATTATAATGAAGTTTTATTAGAGACACTGTTTGTTTGTTTGTTTTGGTTAGAAAATGGTTTGCTCTTGGTTTTATGTGACTTTAAGTTTTCATATATGTAACATGTTAAGAAATGGTAAATAATAATGTGTGACATTTATCTTACAAAAATTGATGTGGAATGAAAGGATACATAGTTTAACCAAGCTACAGTTCACTTTGTTAAAGGCAGAGGAACATCTTAAAAAGCTGCTTAAGAATACACCATATACAAAGTTTGAACATAATTAATATATGCATTTTTATTTTGCATATATGCTCTTTTTTCTACCCAAGATATCACAACAAGAAAATAAACTGTTTGAGGAACTCATTGAGGTCAATTTTTCTGATGTCCTACTTGATTGATACCTTCTCATATGTTAGGAAGGATTTAAATATGAATTAATATGTTGATGAAACAAATCAGATTCAAATTTTGTAGATATAAAAGATAAAAATAAATGTCAATGTGCTCGTTTGATTGTTACTTGACTCTGCCTTGGGAAGGTTACAGGAAATGTGATTGGAAAAACAATGGGGAGACAATGCATAGCACGTCTTGGATATGATTAATTTGCTGTTAGAGATACTTTAGGCACCTGAGCCATCGACTTTGGAAATGTTTCTAGTAGGAATTCCTATGGTTTTTAATGTAACTATGATTATTTTACCTCATGGTTATTTTGGGCAAGCAATTTTTTTAGGAATGCCAAACATGACATCGGTGGACAGATAAACAATTTTTTTTATAATAGAAATTTCCATTCCATGATATCCTCTCTTTATTGTTTGATTGTATTTTGGATGTTTCTTTTGATTTTGTTGTCTTTTAATGATGACATTGAAAATACCTGGTATCATGTCCATTTAAACAACAACCAAAGCTTGAAGATGAAATTAGTATTACATGATATTGATTGGAATCTTTATAGATATTTTGTGTTAAAATATTTTCATGACTATCATAATAGTTTACTTTCAAGTTGTTATTTGAGCACATGTTGTTTATATACTTGACCAAGTTCAAGCATTAGAAAATGAAATGTTGGTGTGAATAAAACGACAAATATTAAACATCACACCTCACATTATTTGTTTACACAAGTTATCTATAGCTTGAGTTTTTTAGCATATAACTTAGTTGACTTGATTGTTCTTAAGCTTTCCCTAAAGGTTGAATACTAAGTTACTAAGGTGTTATTTTCTATATATTCTGACATTTTATTTGCTTTGTTTATACAGGTCATCTAGACACATTATAGTGGCCACTATCGCCCCACTGAAGAAAATTTGTTCGAGTTTCTTTCTTGTATGGGGAAAAATGGCTTTGACATTGCTGATGTTGAGGTGTACGTCGTATAAACTATTTATAGTCTAATTTAGTTTATATTATGGTGTTTATTTCCTTTCATGTCTTAGGCTATACATTGTATCTTCTTTTATTTTCAGAAAATGAACTCTATATTGATGTTAAAAAGAAGGAATTGAAGAAAGAGGAGAGCCATAACATTGGAGCGACAAATGCAAAAAGAGAGAGAGAAGATAACTGGTCTATTAATACCCTTAGAGCCAATATCCCGCATAAGACACATATATAGAGACTGACGGTCAAGCCTTTAGAGTTGGTGAATTCACCTGCATTGCCTTAGCAACACAATGATACTACTTTGAAGTGATGAAACATCATTTCATGTGTAAATTGTAGTCCAACCAATATTAAGTTGGAAACTCATATTGTAATACTTTTAACATTTCAATAATATAATTTATGTGGTTGAAATTATTTATAGTTGCACTTGATATTGTTTAATATTGTAATTAATATATGAAACTTTGTGTTTTCATATTCGATGAACATGCACATTGTACGACATTTTTTAAATCATACAAATTAATTTATGTTGATTAATAATGAACAAAAAATCAATTTAAAACTACTAAATTAGTAGTTTATATTGATTAATGATGAACACAAATAAAATGAATATACAACTAAATTAGTCATTTATAATGATTATTAATAAAAGTAAATAAAATGAATATAAACTACTAAATTAATCGTTTATATAATGAATATGAAACTACCAAAAAAAGATAAATGAATACTGCAAGTGATAAATTTGTGATTACAAATGAAAACTAAATTTTGCATATATACGGCTATTAGTAGCTAATTTACAGTATCTTATAACACGACCAAAATTTAGTCATATTTCTTTGGTCATTAGTTTGTTTCAAACGATGACTAAAATTTTCATATATATGACTATTAGTAGCTAATTTATAGTATCTTATAACACGACCAACATTTTGGTCATATCTATTTAGTCATTAATTGATTTTCTCGGGTGATCATATAGTAATATATTTTGTTGTATATTTGGTCATTAATTGTGACAATTAATGACCAAATCAATGATTAAATCAATGATTAAATCAATGACCAAATCAATGACTAAATTAATGACCAAATCAGTGACTAAATTAATGACCAAATTAATAACCAAATATACTACTAGACAACAAAATTGAGATAACCAATTAATGGCTAAGCTAAAAATGACTAAAAGTTGGTCGCGTTATAAGATATTGTAAATTAGCTACTATTGGTCACCGACCGAAAAATAATCGTTTATATGCAAATTTTAGTCCTTTTTTTAGTAACTAATTAGCCATTTTGTACTAGTGAAACTCCCTAAATTTTGATAATTATTGTATTATAATTTCACATTCTCATATCAAAGATGATTAAAAACAAATCATTAATTCAATTTTTAAAAATAATTTTAAGTCAAACATATCATTAATTGAATTTTTTATGTAATTTAAACATTAACTTAAAAATTTGAGAGCAAACATTTGAAGGTGGTGTTGCATCCCCTTAACATAACAAGTGATGGTTAATTATTCATTGTGTAATTGGAGTCATGATACATAGCCTTAATGTGTGGATAATATTCTACATTTGTTTCAAGCTTAGCGTTGATTGAATTGTTTCTAATTAAAATTTTTAGGTATTTCTATGGAAATAACTGTATATGTCTTAAATATATCTTTTGTTCTTAATAATTTAGGACTTTGAGATTATAGCTTATTTAAAATTTCAAAATCACTAAAGTCACATGGACAAGTGGTAAACTTGAAATGTCACTTGGAGATAATATCGACTCCATGCAAATTACTCCGCTACTTACACACTTTTATACATATCTGAGTAGATACCTCAATGTATTCCATTCCTTTGCCTCATGGGTTTTTGTGATAACCTCGATGATCACGTTGAAAACTTATATGGAAAATCTAACCAAATGCTCACTATGACCATCTATGACCATCACATATACCAAATTAAAAGGCTCAACACAATCAAGTTTTCCTTCCACAAATATAGGCTAAATAAAATTTATCTTTTAGTAACATAGGTTTGAACAATTTGCTAAGTTGAAAAATAATTTTTATAGATCTAGTTTTTATTAGGTTTTAGATTCAAATTTTATGGAAAGGAGTTGAGAGTAAGACTAAATTTAAAGATAAAAAATATTCCAAAATACATCCAATAAAAACTTCCATAATTCTAAACTCAATCTACATCTTAAAAAGAAAAAAAAATTAAAACCAATTTTCAATATTTATTATATATCTATAATATTTAAATAACATACTTCTAACTTGAGTTAATATCAAGGCAAGAGATTAAAAGTGAGCATAAAGATAGAACATATATACTTTAGAAATGGAATCTCAATAAATCCACAACATTTCCATGCTATCCAAATCTTCCTTTATGCAAACGAAAGTTCAACAATCATAAGCTTAAATTTGAGATAACAAAATCATACATGTAATTTAACTATGTTCAAGTAGGGTGTACTCAAAGCAATGTCCTTTCTAACAATTTTTAATGCATAGAAAAGAAAATTCCTTCAATCTAAACAATATGTCATCACTAAAAATAATTAAATCATGTAATTAAATATCTTAAAAATAGGATGAATATACAATAAATAAAATGGAATCAATAAACAATCACTTATTATATAAAATAGGTTTAAAAATATCCAAATTAAATTTTGTTATAATTATTATACAAGGCAAATAATATACACTCAAATACAAAATATTTATTATTAATATACACTCAAACATAATATATTCAATATTATATACTTAAAATGTAAATATATACAATAGTGTAATATTATTATATACTTAAAATGTAAATATATACAATATTGTAATATTAATAATCTAATTTAATTGCTTAATACTGAAGGGAAAAATTGAATGGTGAGATGTATCCAATAATCAAACTTAAATTAGTTGTTAATGGATTGTGTCCATCAAAAACTTGAATTAATAAGTAGTCGTTGAACATAATTTTCCTTGGCTTGGACGTTTCCGTGATAAATGTTTTGGTTAGTGGAAGTAATTATTAGTTTCCACTTATAGAATATTTTAAAGTCAAGGTACTAGTTTATAAAAAAACACATTGCATCAGGACATTTGGAAACTGAACTATCATGTAAGGAGTATTGGACTAACAATTTATTGGATAATAAACATTTAAAAAGAGAGGTGGTTGCACCAAGAAGAGAAGTGTTGGTAACAAGAGGCATTATGTTTGGAGGGTGCATCACCTTAAATTTGGCAAAACCATATTATGACATTGTTATTATTGTAGTGCTTCATGTGGGTTTTTTTTATTGGCTTAGGTCTAAGGTTACTTATGTGGACTTGTTTGTTTGTTTGTTTTTTTTTTTTTTTGTGGTTGTTGATTTCTCCAATCTATTTTATATAAATAAAGGAGAGATAATTTGCTATTATTCATTATTGATGTACTCATTATTTTATATTTGCAATTGTCTTTAAGAAGGATGGAAGTGGATAAGACTTAGGGCTTGTGATGTAAACCCTAGAGGAGATGTGAAGATGAATGTTAACACTAAGGATGATCTTGTGTCTTAACACTTATGTGGTGTAACAAAAGAATACTTAGGATTTGTATGATGTAAACCATAAAATTAGAACATGGAGTGCTAGGGGAGACTTGGAGCTTGGTGTGATGATGAAATTGAAGGATACTTGGAGCTTATGTTGATGTACTCTTAATATTCCATTATAACATTGTCTAGATGTGCTTATGTGATGGAAATGAAGAAGACATAGAGTTTATGGGATGCAAATTCTAGGATGGACAATAATAATGGTAGACGAGAGTTCATTAGATTATTGTATGTAGTTTGTGAACATATTGGATCTTTGTACTTGTGTTGATGTAAGGGAGGCAATTGGTGTTAGGGTTTGAAAAAGGAAAAACATAGAGAAGAATTGACACACTAGGGTTTATTTCCTTGTGTGAGAAGGGCTTAGGGTTCATGAAAAGGAAACATTAGAGGAGACTTTGAAAATTTTTCTTGAATATTTTATGTGAGACAAGATTGAAGAAAGACTCAAAGGTGGACATGTTAGTGTTGATGTAAGCTCATTGTTATGCATTTGTAATTCCTAGGATTAGCCTTGGTGGGATGCCTTACAAGGCCATATTTGTTGGTTAGGGTTTTTTTTGTTGATGGTGGCCGCCTTACTTAGAGTTTGGATGTAGGAAATTATCCTACCTTATGATAAGCTCAAAGAGCAATCTTGCACTAGCTTGCAATATGTTATTGTTATGTACTTGTAACTTCGTTTTTATGTCATGTGAAGTGGATTTTGTTGTCCAAATTTTTTGTAATTGCAAATATGATTTCTATCTTTTGTTATAATGGCGACTAAATAGTTTTTAGAGTTGGTTAAATACATATTTAATTAACATAATAATGAGAATTGTTTAGTGATGCAGCAAGTAATTATAAGCTAAAAGTGTAGAATTGTGGCTATAACATATTTATTGCTTATAAGATTTTTGTTTTGTTTTTGTTCTTTTTGTTTGTTTGTATGTTTGTGTTTTTGTTGTTTTTTGTTTTGTTTTTTTTTCCTTAATAAGGAGAATTGATAAACTTGTTTCTTATCACTAAGGAGACTTGGGATCGAGTTAGTGTATTGCCACTAAACTCCTACGCCCATCGCAACTACCTATAAGCCTTGCTAGACAAGTAAACCGAGTTTCAAACCTAGTTGAAAATTTCCTTTAGGTGTGGGACACCCATTGTTCGGCCTAGCCTATTGCTTATAAGTTATTTTAAAATTTGTTACATGTTGGGGGGTTATTCCCTTAGGGATGTATAATTCAGCCTAGCTTATTGCTTATAAGTTATTTTAAAATTGGTTACATGTTGGGGGTTGTTCCATTAGGGATGTAAATATAATTTCCTTGCAGTACATTTGTTCAATGTGTATTTTTTTTTGGGTTATTGGATATAAGTGAAATATATGCTATTGTTATTTATATTTTAGATCTATTCGTAAAACTCAAATTTCACTAAAAATAAATTTGAAAGACGAAATTTTTTATTTTTTTAATATATATATATATATATATATATTCAAATTTCATAATTAGTTATTTATTTATTTCTAAATTTTCATAATTGGGCTAAAGACTCTTTATATTTCGATATGGAGGAGATGTTGTCCCATAATCTTACATTTAAAAATAATAAAATAAAACTTACAATAACAAATTAAAATATATTAATAACTAAAAAATATTTCAATGTCCACTATAAATAAAATACTTCAATGGCCACTTTAATTTTACAAATTTTATATAAAAAGATATAAATTCATTCAAAAATCTAATTTTGTACTTTTTTTTAATTAAGAGGGACATGTGTAATTCCTTTACTATTCAATAGGAAGTTGACACCTAGCATCTAAAATAACATTGATATTACAACCTAATAAGAAGGAGAGATGTAATTCACTCCATAGTCAACATACTATTGACATGTAATATTTAAAAAAAAATATCAATAACAAAAAAAATATTTTAGTTGTAATAATAAATAAAGTATTTAAATGCCCATATTAAATAACATCTTTTATATCAACTTTATATAGAAGGATAAAGTAATTAAAACTGATTTTTTTTTCTTTCTATTTTCACTTTCCATATAAGATAGATGTATTGTTGTTTTAATATTTAAGAATATTTCATTGTTGTCTTCAAATAAAATATTTGAAAATCCATATTAGTTAATATATTTTAATAACATCTTCATAGATATTTATATAGAGAAAATTACAAAAATATTTTAATATTGACCATAGATAAAATATTCAAATAATCACTTTAAATAAACAAATTTTATATAAAAATTTCAATTACTTTCTACTTTTTAATATGTGAAGAGATAGCAAAAAAAACACTAGATTTTAAAAAGTGGTGATGCAAAATAACTTTTTTTTGGGAGCATATGTTTGGCACTTTAAATTTTGTTATGTGACTTTTTTTTAAATGTTACTAATTTTCATGATGATTTTGAAAAGTGGTGATGCAACATCAACCCATTTTTTAGGGGAATTATTTTGACACTTTAATTTTTTTATTTATCAATTGTGAACATTTGTTTTAAAATGTTAGTGATTTTCATGCTAATTTTGAAAAGTGCTGATGCATATGAACCCTTTTAGTTTAGAAGACTTATTTTTTACATTTTAAATATTCTAATGTATTAAGTGCGGATGATTTTTTTAAAAATGTTGGTGATTTTCATGTTGGTAATAAAAATTAAAAATAAAATTAAAAAACATGACAAAAAATCAAATAAAAAAATATAAAAAGAAAAAGAAAAAGAAAACACATAAAAATGTAAAAAAAACAAAATTAAGTTGTAAAAAAAAGGAAAAAAAAACACAATTTAAAGAAAAAAACCAATAATAAAAATAAAAATCAACAACATTTTTTTTTTTAAAATTAAAAAAAAAGCGATTATTAAAAATAAAATAAAATAAAATAATAAAAATAAAAAATTTAAAAACAATTAAAATCAAAACATTTAAATTAAAATACAAAAATTTAAAATAATAATAATAATTATTATTATTATTATTTAAATTTAAAAAGAAAATTAAAATAAAAAATTGAAAATAATAAAAATATAAATTTAAAAAAAAAATTTGAAAAATTGAAAATAATAATTAAAAGATAAAACATTTTATTTATTTATTTATTTATTTTTGTTAAATACAAAAAATTAAAATTTAAATTTAAAAATAAGAGAAATAATAGAAATAAAAAAAAAAAAAAATTTAAAATATAAAATAAAATAAAAAGAAAAATTTTTGGCCTCGTCACCGGGCAGGCAAGAGTTGCGTGCAGCTCCCGCTCGCTAGGTAACCATGCCACGTGGCTTCCAGGGGGCAGGCTCATTTTTTTGTATTTTAATTTTATTTTTAAAATTTAATTAATTAATTAATTAATTTTATATTTTTAATTTTGTTTTTATTTTTTAAATTTTTATTAATATATTTTTAATTAATATTTATTATTATTATTATATTTTAATAAATAATGATTTTAAATTTTTTTTTTTAAGATTTATTTATTTATTTATTTTTAATGATATTGTTTTTTAGTTATTAATTTTATTTATTTTTTATTGTTTTTTATTTTTAATTTATTTTTAATAGATTTTAATTTGTCTATTTTAATATATGTTTTTTTTTAAATGTTTGTTTTTTTATTATTTAATAAAAAAAATTAATTTGTTTTTTTATTTCTTTATTTTTATTTTATCTTTTTTTTCAATTTATTTATTTATTTATTTTAAAGTTTTTTTTTTTTTTAAATTGCTTTTATTTTGTTTTTTTTCTTTTCTTTTCATTTGTGGTTTACGGATCCAATGTGCCCACACACATATGTACCTGCTACGTCCATGCAAAATTCTCACATATGTACCTGCTACGTCCATGCAAAATTCTCAAAAGACCCTCCTGAGGGGACCTAACCGCCGACCTTACATGCGAGACCTAACCCCAAGGGCGTAAAGGAGATTTGAACCTGTGACCTTCCAACTGGCAAAGTACTTAGCAACGAGGATTCGACCACTTGAGCTAACTCTTGAAGTTATCTCATCAATATTATTATTTATGTTCTATGTTTCTTTTTTTTCAAAATTTTAAACTCTTTTCATAAGTTATGTTTTATTTATTTAATTAATTAATTTATTTGTTTTGTTTTGTTTTTTTGTTTTGTAATTTTGATTTTTTATAAGTTGTAGCAGCACTAGCCTGACTTGTTGATATTGAGCCTTGTCGAAGAGCGGGATCAAACCTCACGTAGGTTGTTACGCTCAAGCTAGGGAGGGAGACAAGTTAAACCCAGTTAGCTTAGTGCTAGTATAGCCTAAGCACGTGTGATCCCCGGGTGATTTTAACGGCTTAGATGCCCTTAGGTAGCAGTTTCTTAAGCCATAGGTCAAGTATGCTATAATCTGTGATAAACTCAAACCAAATAACACATAATATATATATATATATATATATATATATATATATATATATATATATATATTTTCCATCTTTTTTAATTTTTAATGTTAAAATATGTATTTTTATTTACTTCTTGTTATTATTATTTTTTGTGTTTTAATTTTATTTTTTTTAATGTTTTCATATTCTCACTATAGTTGATTGGATATATATGTCAAAATAAAAAATATGTAGAAGTAATAAGTCTAAGAGACCAAATTTTTGTTGATAATGTACTTATAGAAAAGACAATTTTTTTTGCATAATCATAAATATGTTGATTAGTTTCGATTTATTAAATTCAAAAGAAATATAATTTTAATAATATATATATATATATATATATATATATATATATATATATATATATATATATATATATATATATATTTTTCAATAATGAAATATCATTTTTAATTTTTTTTTTCAAATTTCAAAATCTTAAAATTATTTAAAAATAAATATTTACACAAACTTCCAAAAAAATGTTTTAATGCATAGAGTATAAAAAACTCCAAAATCACATATAAATTCATTTGTTTTGTAAAGTTATTCAATGTTTTATATCGAGTGATTTCAATACATTATATAAAAAAAACATTATATTTAATAAATTGTTATTAACCCTCGGATGCGGGTGTTAATGAGAGTTAAGGTTTGGTGCCATCTGGCCATGCCAACGTGGGACAGGTGTCCTCCTCATGCGGGGGCACATGGCCATGGAAACATGAATAAAGTCTGGGGCGTGGGTTCTTTATACTCCACCACCCTTGAACACAATGCAACGTCCTCTCTGCATCTGTTCTGCATTAACATCAACTTGCCCGCATTTACTCCGCCTATCATGCCAACTTGCCTCCTGCTGTCATTCATGGACCATAAGAATGTGCTTTCGGCTCCCCATTTCAGCATTTCAGTTGCCCTCCAGCTCGGCTCTGTTGCTCCCCGTGCCTTTTCCTCTTTCAAGCCCCTGCACCATTCCTCTGCTCCTTCGACTCATTGTCACGACGCCGTGCTTACCCCCTCGCCTAATTTTCTTCCCTGCTCCTCAACCATGCCCCGTTGTCATTGCATGCGGTGCCGCAGGGGTGGTGGACGCGGGCTCCCTTCCCGTCCTCCCATTCATGTCATTGCTAGTAGAACTGTGAATTTATCTGTCAATTGGGAAGAGCCGGAGGTCCTAGATCCCCTTAGCCTCTCCGCCCACCTGTTAATGCGCATTACTGAGCCCTCTGGCTCTGGCTCCCACTCCAGGAAACATCCTCGCAAATCCACCATCTCCCCCTTTCCCCCTTTCCCCCTTGCAAAATGGTGGCTTTACCGGTGCAGCTAGCCTCGAACAGTGACATAAGTTGCACTCGGATGAAGACGACAAAAATGTAGGAACATGTGCTCACGTGACATCCTCTCTTCCGTTGGAAGCCCAGGTGTCCAAGCTTGAGGATGATGCTCTGAGTACAGGTGCCGAATTGAGGAAGAGCCGCTTCAACTGCCAATCCAAGATGACAAGAAATCGACTGCTTAATTACTGGGTTCCTACTTTTCTTCTCTTTGTGCTTTTTTTCCAATCAATTTCACTCTAGTCTAGTCAATTTACCTCTTGTTAATCTCGGGTCTAGATATGCTATGAATATCGTTGGTTTCCCTATATGGGCAACACCCTCTAAGTCTCATGAACATATTTCAAGGGCTGGTTTCCTCGTCTAGGGCAACCCCTATTTTGTTGTTTTGAATATGGTATTTCCCACCAGAATTTGCTTGCCAACTCCGGAGGATGATGATTGTAATATTGTGACTTGTATTACATAATAGAAGTAGATTTATTTAGAAAAAATAGAAGTAAATTGTTATTAATATGATAAACTTAAAATAAAAAAATTAATACAAATTAAATGGTAATACATTTTTAAAATAATATTAACACCATGGCTTAAAATTGTTGGAAGTTTAAAGATTTTCATAGAGGTGATATTTTATCTTTAATGTCATCCTTGAAATTTTAAGGATTTTCAGAGACACGATATTTTATCTTTAATATCATGCCTAAAAATCATTGGAATTTTAATGCTTTTGATATTTTATCTTTAATGTCATGTCTATTTTAAGGTTTTTCAGAGTCATGATATTTGATCTTTAAGGTCATTATTAAAAAATGTTGATAATTTACCCTGAAAAAAATCAAGAGAAAAAAATGAACATATATATATATATATTACTTCCATTTTTAAAAATGTTGGAAATTTACCCCGAAAAAAGAAGAAGGTTATTCCAGAATAACATTTCTTGTTTTTGGTTGTTTTTTTGTTAGAGTTGTAGTTTTGAGGTAATAGTTCTTGTTTAATCGATAACTTTATTATGAGAGTTGCGTAATTTATTCAATTCTTAATAACAAAAAAAATTCAACATAATTAATAAACAAAATATTTCAATATATATATATTAATTAAAATATAACATATTTAGCCTATAAAGACATTTTAATGCGAACAATGTACCCATATTAAGTATATATATATATATATATATATATATATATATATATATATATAAAGAAAGCATGTAAGTTAATAGATGGTGTGTAAGTTGCATGTAAGTTGATCAAATATTTAAAAGTATAAACATTTTTAAAAATTTATATTTTAAAAGACATTTGCATATTAAAATAATTGATTTTTTAATACTTGATAAATCCATAACTAAAATAAATTTATATTAATTATTTTTAAATATAAAAAAATATAATTTAAAATTATTTATACTTTTAAAAAACAACTTAAAATTAAAATAATTTTTTTTAATTTTTAATAAAATCAATATTTAAAAATACTTATTAATTATAAAATTAGCCAAACCTATAACCTAAACTTATACTTAAATCCAAACATATAATCTAATCCAAATATATAATCTGTAATACTTAAATCCAAACATATAATCTAATCCAAATATATAATCTATAATTTACATATAATGTCAGCAAACAAAATTGAATAAAAAATAAAAATATCTCCAATACTTAAATCCAAATATATAATCTATAATTAACATATAGTGTCAGCATAATTCAACAAAAGTGAATAAAAAATAAAAATATCTCCAATAACTTTAAATTTGGATGGAAAACAATAACATAATCCATATATGATAGCAAACCTAGCAAACCCACTTTTTAGAGCGTCATAAAATAAAAAAACAATAAAAATATAATAAATTCCATAAATAACTAATATTTCGATTCTTCATTGATCTGTTTGTTAAGATTCTTTTGCAAATACAACCTTAATTTGTTAACCAATAATTAAATGCTATAAGAGACCTGTAATTTTTAATTCATCTATATCATTTTAAGCAAAACAAAAAAAACATAATCTATCTTTTAAATTGACCTATCGTTTTAAGAGAACAAAGAACTAAAGAAATTATCAAAACATTTAAGATAAGAAAGTCATTATCAAAAGAAATTGGCTTCCTTTTGGAATTAACAAAACATTCAAGATATGGAAGTCATACAAATTGTTTTCATAAGTGATATATGGATTTGGATTTTGTTGAGACAAATATTATATTTGGGCCTTGGGCCTACTATTTTGTTGAGACAAATATTATATTTGGATTTGTGTAAATATGAATTTTAACAAAGGGTTTTTCGTGAAGTCAAATTTGTGTTTAAAGATTTAAAGGTTAAGTTTAGTACATGGGTTTTTTCATGTAAAGTTTGTTGGTAAACAAAACACATAATCACTTATAATTTAAAAAGGTTAAAAATTCTATAGAAAATGGGATGGTGTATCAACTAACCTATGATCAATCAAGAATTTCTAGCCAAAATAAAACAATTTCATGAGTTTAGTCATCTTTCAACAAGACAAAGAAGATTATAGAATTTTTAGCTAAAACAAAACAATGTCATGAGTTTAGTCATCTTTCAACAAGGTAAAGAATCTCTAACATAAACAAAACAATGTCATGAGTTTAGTCATCTTTCAACAAGGTACCAATGTTGTAGAAGATTGTATTAACATGTTCACTTTCTAACTACCCTCTTAAAAAAATAAAATAGAATAAGTTAGTTATAAATAGTAGAAAAAAGAGACCATCATGGAAATATTTAGGAAAAACGCTTTTAGAGAGAAAATTTCTATAAACACCGTAGAAGGGCAGTAATATTCACCAACCACATTTTACCAAGATCATACCATACAATGAAGTGAAGTCAAGTCTTAAAAAAAACCTCAATGAAACATGACGTATAAAAAAAAAAATTGACATAGACTTTTTGAAAAATATTTTGGTGGATTTTTCTAGTCTAATTTTTTAAAAATCCGACAGGAATTTATTGAAATCATAAGCTTGATGGGTAACTCCTGCACAATCGAAGTGCCCTAGAGGTTTTTGAGTGTGCTGAATCCATATATACAATGAAAAAACTACTTTAAATAATTAAAATCAAGATTTCACCTCAAATATTTCCACCAGATTCTAACACAAAAGTCCAAAAAATCTCTACTTTATGAATTATTTATTCTCACAACCATAACTTCTAATTTTTAAAATGTATTATATAACAACTCTTTCAACAACGGGTCACAAATTTGATCATTAATAATACTTTAATAATTAAATCTATATGAAACTTTTAATTTGCAAAGATAAAAAAAGTACTTTACAAAACAAATGAATTTATATGTGATTTTGGAGTTTTTTATACTCTATGTATTAAAACATTTTATTTGGATGTTTGTGTAAATATTTATTTTTAAATAATTTTAAGATTTTGAAATTTGCAAATTGTTTTTAAAAATTATATTTCATTATTGAAAAAGAAAAAAAAAAAAAAAAAAAAAAAATATATATATATATATATATATATATATATATATATATATAATAATTTATTATTAAAATCATATTTCTTTTGAATTTAATAAATCGAAACTAAGCAACATATTTAAGATTATGCAAAAAAAAATTGTCATTTCTATAAGCACACCATCAACAAAAATTTGGTCTCTTAGACTTATTACTTCTACATATTTTTTATTTTGACATATATATCCAATCAAATATATTGAGAATGTGAAAACATTAAAAAAATAAAAATAAAACACAAAAAATAATAATAATAACAAGTAAATAAAAATACATATTTTACATTAAAAAAAAAATTAAAATTTTAAAATCATGAATATATATATATATATATATATATATATATAGTTTGTTAATTGGTTGAGTTTATCACAGATTATAGCATGATTGACCTATGGCTTAAGAAACCGCTACCCATGGGCATCTAAGAAGCTAAAATCACCCGGGGATCACGCGTGCTTAGGCCATACTAGCACTAAGCTAACTGGGTTTAACTTGTCTCCTCCCCCTAGCATGGACGCAACAACCTACGTGAGGTTTGATCTTGCCCTTCTGACAAGGCCCATCATCAACAGGTTGTGCTAGTGGGACTTGACAACTTATAAAAAATAAAAAATAAAAACAAAAAACAAAACAAAACAAAAAATAAATAAATTAAAAAAAAAAAAAAAAACATAACTTATGAAAATAATTTAATTTTTTGGAAAAAAAGAAACATAAAACATAAATAATAATATTGATGAGATAGCTTCAAGAGTTAGCTCAAGTGGTTGAATCCCCATTTCTAGGTACTTTTCCAATTGGGGGGTCACAGGTTCAAATCTCCTTTACGCCCTTGGGGTTAGGTCTCGCGTGTAAGGCTAGAAGATAGATCCCCTTGAGAGGGCCTTTCGAGATTTTTCCATAAACATAGTGGGTGAAAAGAAAAATAAAAAACTTTAAAATAAATAATTAAAAAAAAAAATTAAAAAAATTAGAAAAAAACGATAAAATAAAAATGAAGAAATAAAAAAACAAACATTAAAAAAATAAAATTTGAAAATAAAAATGAAAAAAAAATATATTAAAAAACATATATTAAAAATAAATTAAAAATAAAAAACAAATAAATAAACAATAAATAAAAATAATAATTAAAAAACAACTTCATTAAAAATAAATAAATCTAAAACAAATTCAAAAAAATCATTCTTAAAAAATAATAACAATAATAACAATAAATATTAATTTATAAAATTAATAAAAATTTAAAAAATAAAAACAAAATAAAAAATTATAAAATTAATTAATTAATTAAATTTTAAAAATAAAATTAAAATAAAAAAACAAAATTGAGCCTGCCTCTGGAGGCCACGGAGCATGGTTATTAAAAATAAATAAATCTAAAACAAATTCAAAAAAATCATTCTTAAAAAATAATAACAATAATAACAATAAATATTAATTTAAAAAATTAATAAAAATTTAAAAAATAAAAACAAAATAAAAAATTATAAAATTAATTAATTAATTAAATTTTAAAAATAAAATTAAAATAAAAAAATAAAATTGAGCCTGCCTCTGGAGGCCACGGAGCATGGTTACCTAGCGGGAAGGGAGATGCACGCAACTCCTGCTTGTCCGATGACGAGGGCCATTTTTTTTTTTTTCTTTTAATTTAATTTATTCTATTTTTTTCTTTTTTAAAATTTTAATTTTAATTTTTTGTATTTAAAAAAAAATGATTTTTGTTTTTTTTTTTTTTTTAATTATTATTTTCAATTTTTCAACTTTTCAATTTTTTTCTTTAAAATTTACATTTTAATATATATATAATTTTTGTATTTTAATTATCTTAAATTTTTTATTTTAAGTTTTCATTATAATTGTTTTTCAATTTTTTATTTTTATTATTTTATTTTATTTTATTGTTTTTTTTAATAATAGGTTTTTTTTAATTTAAAAAAAATGCTGTTGATTTTTATTTTTATTTTTGGTTTTTTTACTTTAAATTGTGTTTTTTATCCCCTTTTTTTTTTAATTTTGTTTTTTTACTTGTTAAATTTGTTATTTTTTTCTTACATTTTTATGTGTTTTTTGTGTTTTTATTTATTTATTTTTGTTATGTTTTTTAATTTTATTTTTAATTTTTATTATCAACATGAAAATCGCCAACATTAAAAAAAAAATCATCCACACTTAATACATTAGAATATTTAAAATGTAAAAAATAAGCCTTTTAAACAAAAAGAGTTAATATGCATCAACACTTTAAAAAAAAAAACATCCACGCTTAATACATTAGAATATTTAAAATGTAAAAAATAAGCCTTCTAAACAAATGCATCAGCGATTTTCAAAATTAGCATGAAAATCACTAACATTTTAAACAAATGTTCACAATTGATAAATAAAAAAAATTAAAGTGTCAAAATAATTCCCCAAAAAAAATGGGTTGATGTTGCATCACCACTTGTTCAAAATCACCATGAAAATTAGTAACATTTAAAAAAAATGTTATATAACAAAAAAGTTATTCTGCATCACAATTTTTTAAAATCTAGTGTTTTTTTTGCTATCTCAAAAGTATGATAATCCATATTTTTCTAGTTTAATCAGTAACAAAGTTTCGCATATTAAAAAGTAGAAAGTAATTGAAATTTCTAAATAAAATTACTTTATTTAAAGTGATTATTTGAATATTTTATTTAAGGTCAATACTAAAATATTTTTATAATTTTTTCTATATAAATATTTATGAAGATGTTATTAAAATATATTAACTAATATGGATTTTCAAATATTTTATTTGAAGACAACAATGAAATATTCTTAAATATTAAAAGAATAGTACATCTATCTTATATGGGATAGTGAAAATAGAAAGAAAAAAAAAACAATTTTAATTGTTTTATCCCTTCATATAACGTTGATATAAAAAATGTTATTTAATATGGACATTGAAATACTTTATTTATTGTTACAACTAAAATATTTTTTTATTATTGATATTTTTTTAAATATTACATGTCAATAGTATGTTGACTATGGAGTGAATTACATCTCTCCTTCTTACAAGGTTGTAATATCAATGTTATTTTAGATGCTAGGTATCAACTTCCTATTGAATAGTAAAGGAATTACACATGTCCTTCTTAATAAATAAAAAAAGTACAAAATTAGATTTTTTTTCACTTTCAATGAATTTATATCTCTTTATATAAAATTTGTAAAATTAAAGTGGGCATTGAAGTATTTTATTTATAGTGGACATTGAAATATTTTTTTAGTTATTAATATATTTTAATTTGTTATTGTAAGTTTTATTTTATTACTTTTAAATGTAAGATTATGGGACAACATCTCCTCCATATCGAAATATAAAGAGTCTTGGCCCAATTATGAAAATTAAAAAATAAATAAATAACTAATTATGAAATTAAAAAAACATAAAAAAATAAAATAAAATAAAATTTCATCTTTCAAATTTATTTTTAGTGAAATTTAAGTTTTATGACTAGATCTGGAATATAAATAACAATAGCATATATTTCACCTATATCCAATAACCCAAAAAAAATACACACTGAATAAATGTACTGCAAGGAAATTATATTTACATCCCTAAGGGAACAACCCCCAACATGTAACAAATTTTAAAATAACTTATAAGCAATATGCTAGGCCGAATTATACATCCCTAAGGGAACAACCCCCAACATGTAACAAATTTTAAAATAACTTATAAGCAATCAGCTAGGCTGAACAATGGATGTCCCGCACCTAAACGAATTTTCCAACTAGGTTTGAAACTCAGTTTACTTGTCTAGCAAGGCTTATGGGCAGTTGTGCTAGGCTTAGGAGTTTAGTGGCAATACACTGACTTGATCCCAAGTCTCCTTAGTGATAAGAAACAAGTTTATCAATTCTCCTTATTAAGGAAAAAAAAACAACAACAAAAAACAAAAACACAAACAAAAACACAAACATACAAACAAACAAAAAGAACCAAAAAAACAAAACAAAAAACTTATAAGCAATAAATATGTTATAGCCACAATTCTACACTTTTAGCTTATAATTACTTGCTAGATTACTAAACAAAATTTTCTCATTATTATGTTAATTAAATATGTATTTAACCAACTCTAAAAACTATTTAGTCACCATTATAACAAAAGATAGAAATCATATTTGCAATTACATAAAGTTTGGACAACAAAATGCACTTCACATGATAAAAACGAAGTTACAAGTACATACCAATAACATATTGCAAGCTAGTGCAAGATTGATCTTCAAGCTTATCATAAGGTAGGATAATTTTCTACATCCAAACTCTAACTAAGGCGGCCACCACCAACAAAAAAAACCTAACCAACAAATATGGTCTTGTAAGGCATCCCACCAAGGCTAATCCTAGGCATTACAAATGCATAACAATGAGCTTGCATAAACACTAACAAGTCCACCTTTGAGTCTTTCTTCAAGCTTGTCTCACATAAAATATTCAAGAAATTTTCTCAAAGTCTTCTCTAATGTTTCCTTTTCATGATCCCTAAGCCCTTCTCACACAAGGAAATAAACCCTAGTCTGTCAATTCTTCTCTATGTTTTTCCTTTTTGAAACCCTAACACCAATTTCCTCCCTTACATCAACACAAGTACAAAGATCCAATATGTTCACAAACTACATACAATAATCTAATGAACTCTCGTCTACCATTATTATTGTCCATCCTAGAATTTGCATCCCATAAACTCTATGTCTTCTTCATTTCCATCACATAAGCACATCTAGACAATGTTATAATGGAATATTAAGAGTACATCAACATAAGCTCCAAGTATCCTTCAATTTCATCATCACACCAAGCTCCAAGTCTCCCCTAGCACTCCATGTTCTAATTTTATGGTTTACATCATACAAATCCTAAGTATTCTTTTGTTACACCACATAAGTGTTAAGACACAAGATCATCCTTAGTGTTAACATTCATCTTCACATCTCCTCTAGGGTTTACATCACAAGCCCTAAGTCTTATCCACTTCCATCCTTCTTAAAGACAATTGCAAATATAAAATAATGAGTACATCAATAATGAATAATAGCAAATTATCTCTCCTTTATTTATATAAAATAGATTGGAGAAATCAACAACCACAAAAAAAAAAAAAAACAAACAAACAAACAAGTCCACATAAGTAACCTTAGACCTAAGCCAATAAAAAAAACCCACATGAAGCACTACAATAATAACAATGTCATAATATGGTTTTGCCAAATTTAAGGTGATGCACCCTCCAAACATAATGCCTCTTGTTACCAACACTTCTCTTCTTGGTGCAACCACCTCTCTTTTTAAATGTTTATTATCCAATAAATTGTTAGTCCAATACTCCTTACATGATAGTTCAGTTTCCAAATGTCCTGATGCAATGTGTTTTTTTATAAACTAGTACCTTGACTTTAAAATATTCTATAAGTGGAAACTAATAATTACTTCCACTAACCAAAACATTTATCACGGAAACGTCCAAGCCAAGGAAAATTATGTTCAACGACTACTTATTAATTCAAGTTTTTGATGGACACAATCCATTAACAACTAATTTAAGTTTGATTATTGGATACATCTCACCATTCAATTTTTCCCTTCAGTATTAAGCAATTAAATTAGATTATTAATATTACAATATTGTATATATTTACATTTTAAGTATATAATAATATTACACTATTGTATATATTTACATTTTAAGTATATAATATTGAATATATTATGTTTGAGTGTATATTAATAATAAATATTTTGTATTTGAGTGTATATTATTTGCCTTGTATAATAATTATAACAAAATTTAATTTGGATATTTTTAAACCTATTTTATATAATAAGTGATTGTTTATTGATTCCATTTTATTTATTGTATATTCATCCTATTTTTAAGATATTTAATTACATGATTTAATTATTTTTAGTGATGACATATTGTTTAGATTGAAGGAATTTTCTTTTCTATGCATTAAAAATTGTTAGAAAGGACATTGCTTTGAGTACACCCTACTTGAACATAGTTAAATTACATGTATGATTTTGTTATCTCAAATTTAAGCTTATGATTGTTGAACTTTCGTTTGCATAAAGGAAGATTTGGATAGCATGGAAATGTTGTGGATTTATTGAGATTCCATTTCTAAAGTATATATGTTCTATCTTTATGCTCACTTTTAATCTCTTGCCTTGATATTAACTCAAGTTAGAAGTATGTTATTTAAATATTATAGATATATAATAAATATTGAAAATTGGTTTTAATTTTTTTTTCTTTTTAAGATGTAGATTGAGTTTAGAATTATGGAAGTTTTTATTGGATGTATTTTGGAATATTTTTTATCTTTAAATTTAGTCTTACTCTCAACTCCTTTCCATAAAATTTGAATCTAAAACCTAATAAAAACTAGATCTATAAAAATTATTTTTCAACTTAGCAAATTGTTCAAACCTATGTTACTAAAAGATAAATTTTATTTAGCCTATATTTGTGGAAGGAAAACTTGATTGTGTTGAGCCTTTTAATTTGGTATATGTGATGGTCATAGATGGTCATAGTGAGCATTTGGTTAGATTTTCCATATAAGTTTTCAACGTGATCATCGAGGTTATCACAAAAACCCATGAGGCAAAGGAATGGAATACATTGAGGTATCTACTCAGATATGTATAAAAGTGTGTAAGTAGCGGAGTAATTTGCATGGAGTCGATATTATCTCCAAGTGACATTTCAAGTTTACCACTTGTCCATGTGACTTTAGTGATTTTGAAATTTTAAATAAGCTATAATCTCAAAGTCCTAAATTATTAAGAACAAAAGATATATTTAAGACATATACAGTTATTTCCATAGAAATACCTAAAAATTTTAATTAGAAACAATTCAATCAACGCTAAGCTTGAAACAAATGTAGAATATTATCCACACATTAAGGCTATGTATCATGACTCCAATTACACAATGAATAATTAACCATCACTTGTTATGTTAAGGGGATGCAACACCACCTTCAAATGTTTGCTCTCAAATTTTTAAGTTAATGTTTAAATTACATAAAAAATTCAATTAATGATATGTTTGACTTAAAATTATTTTTAAAAATTGAATTAATGATTTGTTTTTAATCATCTTTGATATGAGAATGTGAAATTATAATACAATAATTATCAAAATTTAGGGAGTTTCACTAGTACAAAATGGCTAATTAGTTACTAAAAAAAGGACTAAAATTTGCATATAAACGATTATTTTTCGGTCGGTGACCAATAGTAGCTAATTTACAATATCTTATAACGCGACCAACTTTTAGTCATTTTTAGCTTAGCCATTAATTGGTTATCTCAATTTTGTTGTCTAGTAGTATATTTGGTTATTAATTTGGTCATTAATTTAGTCACTGATTTGGTCATTAATTTAGTCATTGATTTGGTCATTGATTTAATCATTGATTTAATCATTGATTTGGTCATTAATTGTCACAATTAATGACCAAATATACAACAAAATATATTACTATATGATCACCCGAGAAAATCAATTAATGACTAAATAGATATGACCAAAATGTTGGTCGTGTTATAAGATACTATAAATTAGCTACTAATAGTCATATATATGAAAATTTTAGTCATCGTTTGAAACAAACTAATGACCAAAGAAATATGACTAAATTTTGGTCGTGTTATAAGATACTGTAAATTAGCTACTAATAGCCGTATATATGCAAAATTTAGTTTTCATTTGTAATCACAAATTTATCACTTGCAGTATTCATTTATCTTTTTTTGGTAGTTTCATATTCATTATATAAACGATTAATTTAGTAGTTTATATTCATTTTATTTACTTTTATTAATAATCATTATAAATGACTAATTTAGTTGTATATTCATTTTATTTGTGTTCATCATTAATCAATATAAACTACTAATTTAGTAGTTTTAAATTGATTTTTTGTTCATTATTAATCAACATAAATTAATTTGTATGATTTAAAAAATGTCGTACAATGTGCATGTTCATCGAATATGAAAACACAAAGTTTCATATATTAATTACAATATTAAACAATATCAAGTGCAACTATAAATAATTTCAACCACATAAATTATATTATTGAAATGTTAAAAGTATTACAATATGAGTTTCCAACTTAATATTGGTTGGACTACAATTTACACATGAAATGATGTTTCATCACTTCAAAGTAGTATCATTGTGTTGCTAAGGCAATGCAGGTGAATTCACCAACTCTAAAGGCTTGACCGTCAGTCTCTATATATGTGTCTTATGCGGGATATTGGCTCTAAGGGTATTAATAGACCAGTTATCTTCTCTCTCTCTTTTTGCATTTGTCGCTCCAATGTTATGGCTCTCCTCTTTCTTCAATTCCTTCTTTTTAACATCAATATAGAGTTCATTTTCTGAAAATAAAAGAAGATACAATGTATAGCCTAAGACATGAAAGGAAATAAACACCATAATATAAACTAAATTAGACTATAAATAGTTTATACGACGTACACCTCAACATCAGCAATGTCAAAGCCATTTTTCCCCATACAAGAAAGAAACTCGAACAAATTTTCTTCAGTGGGGCGATAGTGGCCACTATAATGTGTCTAGATGACCTGTATAAACAAAGCAAATAAAATGTCAGAATATATAGAAAATAACACCTTAGTAACTTAGTATTCAACCTTTAGGGAAAGCTTAAGAACAATCAAGTCAACTAAGTTATATGCTAAAAAACTCAAGCTATAGATAACTTGTGTAAACAAATAATGTGAGGTGTGATGTTTAATATTTGTCGTTTTATTCACACCAACATTTCATTTTCTAATGCTTGAACTTGGTCAAGTATATAAACAACATGTGCTCAAATAACAACTTGAAAGTAAACTATTATGATAGTCATGAAAATATTTTAACACAAAATATCTATAAAGATTCCAATCAATATCATGTAATACTAATTTCATCTTCAAGCTTTGGTTGTTGTTTAAATGGACATGATACCAGGTATTTTCAATGTCATCATTAAAAGACAACAAAATCAAAAGAAACATCCAAAATACAATCAAACAATAAAGAGAGGATATCATGGAATGGAAATTTCTATTATAAAAAAAATTGTTTATCTGTCCACCGATGTCATGTTTGGCATTCCTAAAAAAATTGCTTGCCCA
Organism: Pinus albicaulis; assembly: GCA_034641835.2. Lineage (NCBI taxonomy): Eukaryota > Viridiplantae > Streptophyta > Pinopsida > Pinales > Pinaceae > Pinus > Pinus albicaulis. Next base: position 860,909,898 of record CM076575.1, on the reverse strand, counting down.
AAATAACCATGAGGTAAAATAATCATAGTTACATTAAAAACCATAGGAATTCCTACTAGAAACATTTCCAAAGTCGATGGCTCAGGTGCCTAAAGTATCTCTAACAGCAAATTAATCATATCCAAGACGTGCTATGCATTGTCTCCCCATTGTTTTTCCAATCACATTTCCTGTAACCTTCCCAAGGCAGAGTCAAGTAACAATCAAACGAGCACATTGACATTTATTTTTATCTTTTATATCTACAAAATTTGAATCTGATTTGTTTCATCAACATATTAATTCATATTTAAATCCTTCCTAACATATGAGAAGGTATCAATCAAGTAGGACATCAGAAAAATTGACCTCAATGAGTTCCTCAAACAGTTTATTTTCTTGTTGTGATATCTTGGGTAGAAAAAAGAGCATATATGCAAAATAAAAATGCATATATTAATTATGTTCAAACTTTGTATATGGTGTATTCTTAAGCAGCTTTTTAAGATGTTCCTCTGCCTTTAACAAAGTGAACTGTAGCTTGGTTAAACTATGTATCCTTTCATTCCACATCAATTTTTGTAAGATAAATGTCACACATTATTATTTACCATTTCTTAACATGTTACATATATGAAAACTTAAAGTCACATAAAACCAAGAGCAAACCATTTTCTAACCAAAACAAACAAACAAACAGTGTCTCTAATAAAACTTCATTATAATATTAGCAAATGAAAAGAGAGTGGACCATTTTTGTTGTTTGACTTTGCCTATTTTTGTTATGAAAGTGTCGAGCTTTAGGAACCAACAAATATGAGGGAAGTTGTAAATGTGAAAAAAAATGTTGACCTAATTTGTAGACTTCTTCAAAATGACGTGAATGATGTCATTTTTGGATGTGGTAAATCTCATAATAAGAAATGGCCACATTGGATGCAAATATTAAATATAAAAACTTGTGCAAATGGCATATATTCTAATAAATTACATTGCAATTACTACCATGGGCCTCCACGGACTATAGGTCCTCAATATGTTAGTCTTGATGATGAAAGAGAGATGGCAATGATAAGTATGGTTGGTCCTAGTTTGTATGGTGGATATCTTCAAACCAAGGTCGTCATCTCAATGAACCTAGGTTCTAACATGGTAAACATGGATTTGGTCTTCACCCAATTTCATTCCATCATACTTTGTCAAGACTCAAGAGGACATAATGGTCCTTTAGCTTATAATAGGGTTTCTTTTGAGGTTATAGAAGCTTATCCAAAGCAAATGCATTTTTGGGCTCCAAGAGATATGTATTAAATGATAACAATTAAATGTTTTTTTCCTAAGATTAAAATGTAGGGATACATTTTGTGGATTTTACTAATAGATAGAATGAGAGAAATAATCCATTATGAGAATCTACTGGTCTCCTTTGTCATTAACATTGCCTTAACTGCACATGACTGAAAGGCAGTTAGAATTTTAGGACGGATTAGCTTGTACTTATTTGGAGATCTTTGAAATGGTCTTATTCATGTGTTTGTTTATTGAATAGATGGATATGAACTTATTTTCTTTGCATTCTAAGCTCAAATTTGATGTGGAATTAAGTTGAAAAGGAAATGCTCTTTGAGTGCTGGATTTAATAGTTAGACTTTTAGGACAGTGTAGCTTGTGAATATTTGGAGATATTTGAAATGGTATTATGTTAATTTATGTAGATGTTCTATGATAAGGTGCAAATATAAATTAACCTTCTAGGGCATAATTAAAGTAAGATGCAGATAGAAAATACCAATAGATCGATGGAAGACAAGCTAAAACAGAGATAAATAATGGTGGCATTACGGTGATCAGCAAGATGCTTCAACCAGCAAAGTCTCCATAATTTCGGCCACCCACCTATGTCACACAACCCGAAGACGTTTCATTAAGAATACTCTACCAAGATGCTGCACCAAGAGACCCTAAACGCAGAACCAAGAATGTTGCTCCATCACCATCCAAGAGAGAAGAAAAATGCCTCTACAAATTGTGTGTATAAAATGAACTCCAAGTCTCTCCAATATATAGGCATATGTGGGGGTGTGTGACACATCTCGTATGCATGTGGGATAAAACAGGTCGACCTTGCACATGTGGAATAAATTCAAAATACATGTTCTACTCATCCGATCAAGATGATCTTTAGATCGATCGTGCACCTCTCCGAACAAAAGGTGAGTCACAAATACATCACTCACGACTAACCCGAAGTCAACTCGAAGGTTCAAAACCTCTGTAGGACTCAAAGGAGTCACACACCAACCCGAAGATGGTTTAACTGATCTGAAATCAATTGAAGGTCTGTAACCTCACTTGGACTCGAGAGAGTCATATAATAACCTGAAGTTAGTTTCACTGACCTGAAGTCAGTTGGAGGTCCTAAACCTCACTTGGACTCGAGAGAGTCATATACTAACCCGAAGTTAGTTTCACTGACCCAAAGTCAGTTGGAGATCCGAAACCTCGCTAGACATATACTAACCCGAAGTTAGTTTCACTGACCCAAAGTCAATTGGAGGTCTGAAACCTCGCTAGAATTGATCCCAGATCAAGTGTTTGGACATGCACCATCCTAGACATAGAGAGTACAGAAATCTCTGATGTGCCCATTGGTCTTGCTATGGTCTCTATTCACATTTCCCACCTCATTTTCCAAATGAGAGGTACTTCCCATGAGTCTGAAACTCTATGGGTAGGATGCATACAGGGCACAGATCAGAGAGAGGTAAACCAACTCAATATCATCATAGTGGGGTGGAAGCACACCAACTAGATTTAGCAAGCCTAGCCCTGTGGTTGCTTATAGCACCAAGAAGTTATTCCCAAAGCCCCCCTGGAGCTCCCAGAGCTCATCGTCCAACAGGACCCTCCAAATAGGGTTGTTCCATAATTCCAAGATTCTCACAGAAGGTTAGGAACATGATCTTCCCCAAGTGCTTCGTGAGAATATTCGTGACCTGCTCATCAGTTCCTATATGATCGAGCCTTACGACACCTCATTGTACCATATCCTGGATAATTGGTACCAGACATCAACATGCTTGGATCGATCGTGGAACACGGGATTATTTGACAAATAATCCCCCTTTGGTTATCACAAAGGATAACGGTAACATCTAGCACATGCTCGAATAGCTCATTAAAGAGATTTTGCAACCAAGTGTCTTCACAACATGCCATATGTGATGCAATGTATTCGGCCTCAATGGTGGTCAAAGCTACCGAATTCTTCTTCTTGCTTGAAGCATACCCAAGTGTGAAGCAGCATTCAAATGTGCTATTGTGATCCACCACACTACCAGCCCAATCGGAATCAGTATATACACAGAGTCTCAAACTACTGGTAGTGTATCTCAGCCCATGGTATATCGTGCCCCAGAGATCTCTCAATAGATTCTTGGCACCAACCCAGTGAATGTTATGAGGATCAACCATGTGTTGACTCAAATTGTTCACTACACAACATACGTCTGGATGGATTTTCCCTAAGAACATCAGGGCCCCTGTGAGTTGACAATACTTAGTAGGATTTACCAGCATAGGCCCAGCCACGTTTCTACTCAACTTCTTAAAGTTGAGCTCCATCGGTGTCGATGTGGACTTACAGTTCACCATTCCAAATCTTTCCTTCACAGTAAATTTTCCTTGAGAAAGGAAAATATTTCCAGGTCTCTGCCATAACTTGGACATGCATAGGAAGTAATGCATCAGTCCTAGGTCCTCCATCTTGAACTCATATGTGAGCTCACTCTTACACTAATGAATGAGAGGTTTATCACCTGTCAGGAAGAGATCGTATACATAAAGCATCAGAATGAGAGTCTTTTCTCTATCAACCTTGAAGTAAAGGTTCAGATCAGCATCAAGTAGTTATCTATCCTCTCATGCCAAGCCCTAGGGGCTATCCAACCTGCAAACATGGGTATCTCGATCCTGAACTTTGAACCCTAGAGGTTTCTCCACATAAACCTCTTCCTTTATCGCACTATGAAAAAAGGTGGTCTTTAAATCCATCTGAGGAAGATTATGACCTTGTGTAGCAGCAAGGGTAATAATATATTAAAGGTGCAATCATAATCAATGCCTTCCTAGAGATAAGTCTCAAGCAACACATCTTGCCTTGTACTTTTTAGTACTCCCATCAGATCCATGCTTGGTCTCATATCGAGGTGAAAATAGCTTTGTCATGCGATCTGGGGACCATATCACAGACATCATCCTTAATAATGGACTCGTACTCTTTGTGTATCACATCCTTCCATACTTGATGCTTTACAGCTTCTTCAAATGATCTAGGCTCATATTGTACTCATGGCAGCTAGATACCTCTGGTATTTATATGGCTTCTTGCTTTTTTGGAATTTCCCCCTTGAAGCCATATGTCTCTGAGCCATGAGGGTCTTCTTTTTTTCAACAATGATATTAGCTTAGGAGCATATATGGTTGTAGTCTCCCTCTTAATGCCAGCTCCTCTTGTGAGAGAATACATCTATAAGAACATTGTCTCAAGCATATCAGATAAGAGAGTGTGTATCAGATGTCTTTGTGACACTTGAGAAATGAAGAAAAGTCTCTAATGCTTTTCTTTGATGCATCCCTGACAAATGCATTCATGATTATTTTAAATGAGGGCATCCCAAAAACCAACTTGGAAAGGGCTTTGTAATCATGGGCCTGAATCTTATTCTCCCATTGCCAAGGCCATACAAGAATCATAGCCATATACTGCCATATATCTGTCATGCATCTTGACAGATATCATATATTGGCATATCACTGATTGCAGTGTTGTCATGATATTATCATATACATCACTATCATATTACACTTGTTCAAAAAATTTACAGGCTTCTCTGACCACGGTTACAAAGACTACAAATATGTGACTTTCCAAGGCTCCAAAAACTTCATTGTTCACACTTTCAAGTTTATCATTGTTCAAGTATGCAAATTTTAACGACTATCCTTGATCCTGACTGATTGAGCCTCCACAAAGATATAACGAAGTTACTGAAGCAACTATACAATAATGTGACAACTCCACAGTTATATTATCCTCTACTAAAAGTCTGAACCTTTTATCATTAAGCCTTCTCCAGTAGACTTTAAAAAAATCACAGTCCTTCACAATGTTGTTTCAGAATAACAGTTGCAGAGAGCAAAAAATATCCCCACAGCGACACTTAAAGCCCGTCAATCCAACATGTTTCTTGCACTAAGTGCATCGGTTAGCAGGAGGATTTGGTTGCTCTCCTGAAGAGGTCCCTTCTCCTTGCTCAAGTGTTAACTGATCTACTATTTGCATAGGCTACTTAAGACCTACAACACTACTAGAAGAGAGCTTCTGACGGCTTTAGCACAAGATCTCATAAACATTTAGAACAAAAGTTCATTGTCGAAGAACTTCCGACAAAAAATCCACAATTATTAGCGCAAAGGATGGGATCTTATTGAGGCTGGCTGCCAGTCCCTTTACTGTCACTTTTCCATATCTCTTGAGCCATTATTTAGAGATATATTCCAATATGAATCTTTACAATTTTCAGCGTTCAACAACTAGATCGAAGCTTATGTAATTTGCATTGTATGCAGCTATACCGCCATTATGGAAAAGTGATTGCAATGGCCAAGTGTGGTTTCATGCCTTGTATGTTCCTCCAACCTTAGGAATATCACCCTATGAAAGCAGTAGATTTACCTGAGGGGGTGCCTGCACATGATCCATTCTAATTCCCGTATCACCATAATCAACACTAGAAGCATTGCTATTGTTGTTTATTTAATATTGCATTGCGGTAGATACTCTCGATCCCGCTTTCACTTCTGACCCAACAATATAGCCAATGCAGGCAACTTGTTTGTTTTCTTCTTTACGTCTGACTTGTTTCTTTCTACCCACATTGTTGTGAGATGGAGTATTCTCTAGACTTGCTTGCAGGGATTCTGGTTTCGATGTGATAATTTGGGATTAAGGCTGGGCATTGGGCATTGCATTACACTTGCAGAATTAAGCATACCATTACTCGACAAGTAGTCCCTTTGAACTTTCCCATATCCATTCAAGTGGATATTAGGAATTGGTAGATACGAACGATGCGTTGTCACAAGACCTGTGCTGCTCTGAACGAGTGTATGCGTAGGTATAGTTGGTGTGCTTGAGGGTGTATAAGGATTTGATGAATACCATGTACTATTACCTTCTCTGATTCCCACTGTTAGTGCAAGATTAATTTGTCTTTCCCCTTGTGGGTTCTACGAAAACTGTGCAGCAAGGAATGAGGGGGCACAGACGTTTTTTTTTGGGTTTCGTGCATTACTGGTATATGCAGTATGTATTCCAATTATTGCAGCAATGGCAGGAATTGGAATAGCCATTTCATAGTCTTTGCGCTATCACGGAACCCTAGCAACTTCCATTTCACGAAACGGATTCCCTACCAACATGCTACAAGTGGTGCTTAAAAAAAAAAACTTGGATACCATGGGAAATATCCAATCAATAATTTTCCCACCTCGACTAAAGCTGAGCTCTCTGGTAATCTCTTGCAAAGGTGTTATATGAGATAGGGATAACCAATCCAGTTGTCTACATGCATTTTGCAGGTCCTCGAACTGTTTTGCTGCAAACGTTTCCACTAGCCAATCGATAGTCTCACCACAATTGTGGTAGCCCATTTTTGTGGTGAGCTCTGCAAGGGATTTGATGCCCTGAGTTGTGGGTAATAAATAATCGAAGGTGGACCCAGCCATATGAATGGCCTGACAGGTGGAGTGAATATTTTCTTGCTGCAGCTAGAGCCTTACATAAAAAAACGTGTTGAAAAGGGTTTTGTGTCAGCCTTAATTAGGGCACAACATGTTGTTTCATGTAGCTCAGCACACCAGCCACATACACTGCCCTTACGATGTCACCTCTAGTACTTTAAAAATGGCATTTGATGTCATTAAAACTATACGCTTTCACTTTCTGTGGTGGTATGGCCTACGGCCTACCACACAGCTTTTCTGAAGCTAACAGCACCCTTATTCGCCCTTAGGATAACCCACTTCTCGCTGCCCTAGATTCATAAGCTGGGCATTGTCTTCTCCTAGCTCTGATACCATTTTAATTTATGTAGATGTTCTATGATAAGGTGCAAATATACTTCAACCTTCTAGGGCATAATTAAAGTAAGACGCAGATAGAACATACCAATAGATCGATGGAAGGCAAGTCAAAACAGAGATAAAGAATGGTGGAATTATGGAAATCAACAGGATGCTTCAACCAACAAATTATTCATAAGGTCATCCACCGAACCTATGTCACACAACCCCAAGATGTTTCATCAAGAATACTCTACCAAGATGTTGCACCAAGAGACCCTAAACGCAGAACCAAGAACGTCGCTCCATCACCATCCAAGAGAGAAGAAAAATTCCTCCACAAATTGTATGTATAAAATGAACTCCAAGTCTCTCCAATATATAAGCATCTGTGGGGGTGTGTGACACATCTCTTATGCATTTGGGATAAAATAGACCGACCTTGCACATGTGGAATAAATTCAAAATACATGTTCTACTCATCCGATCAAGATGATATTTAGATCGATCTTTCACCTCTCCGAAAGAGGAATCCAATAAAAATATTGGCATCATCATTTGAGCATCACATCATGGAGTTTGGACCTAGTTTCCAAAAATTAACATATTAGTATTTGTTTTTGTAAATGAATAGATGGATATGAGCTTATGTTGTTTTCCTTATAATCTCAATTTGATGTGGAATTTAGTTGAAAAGGAAATGTTTTTCGAGTTGATGTTTGAAAGTCTGGAAGAATAGATTTTGGTCCCCAAATATTCCCAAAGGCATTGGTATTTGTATAGGTTAACTATCTGCTAGAGAAACTTTCAGATAAAATCCTGGTGATACAAAATATATTTTAGAATAGTGAAGCAGGTACTAAAAGGGCTTCTATATCTTCTTCCTTTTTCTGAAGAAATAGATTTGCAGATAACCTCCCCCATCTTCCCTGGAATTTCCAGATGAATGGAAGATAAACTATGAACTGCGAAGGCCACTGGTAACCCCAAAAGGCCCAATGGGAGTGGATCCTTAAACCTTTGTGGACATTACGCAGAAGTGTCCTACCAATAAAGCTAATGCTCGGGGTTTGAAATATTATATAACTTCTGTGTGGTTTGATTTTACATTCATCTCACAGTGGATTTATTCTTGACTATCTATTTTATTTGGCATTGATTTCTATTACACAAAATTGACTGTTGCAGTCAAAGGGCTTCTTCCCTAAAATAGGGTGATATTCTTCGAAGCCTAATACATTAGTTTCAAAATACATACTGGAAACATACCAGAGCTAGACCATGACAAATCTAAAACAAAACATTCATCACACTTAGGATTGTCACATTCACTTTTATCACTCGAAACCAGGTTAACTACATTCTGAGCATGTGGAGTAGAGGGGTCTTTTGATGGGATGTATTCTGAAGCAGAGTCATGCATTTAATTAGGAATTGGTCTCTTCAATCTAGGTTCACAGGGTAGAAGCCTCCCTAGATACATGGAGGATAGTTGCTCCAAAAATTGTTGCCACTGCTTTCAGCTCTTGTTAGGCATCTGGAAAGGGATAAATGGGAATGTACAGAGGATTGAAGGGGGACTGGGTAAGGTGAGAGGGACATGCATGCAAGAGAATGGAAGGGTGATAAGATAGGATGAAGTAAGAGAGATATGAAGTGGAAGATAAGTTGGATGAAGGCACGAGGGGGAAGGGAATGGAAGGGGGAGTGGGAGAGTGTTAATTAATATGACCTGTCCAACCATAAGATATCACTTCCCCATTTATGTGGGACAATACCATTGAGTGTTGGGAGTTCCAATGGGAGATGACAATGATAACCTAGAATATTAATGACAAAGGAGACCAATAGAAGATTAATGACAAAGGAGACCAAGGGTAGGTTCCTTCAATTGATGTTCGAGATCCTGTTAGAGATTTAGGGACCCTACCCTACATCTTCAGTTGATTCATTATAAATTTCTCTATATCTTCCTTAGTTATCTCCATTTGTTGGTATATGTCGTTCCTTTCACTTCATGATTACGGATGGCAAACTAGGTCTTTTCAGTAAGCATGTTATCCTTGGTGTTTCTGTGTTGGATTACTGATAACCTGTTATCCACTATTTTGCATAAGTATAGCACATGTGATTTTTCATCATTCATCCAGGTAGCATATTGATTCTAGATTTCCAATCGTTGGGAATATGAAAATATCTATTGGAAAAGGACACTTTTGTGCACAAGTTTCAAGGCATCATGCCAAAGTAAATGATATACTCAGATGAATATTGCATCTTGTAAACCCACAGGAAAACCATCATCTATGGCATCTATGGCAGTAAAGAAAGTTATTGATTCATTGGAAGAACACTCTTCTTCATTAAACTTAGGAATTTTACATACGCTTGACTACTCATTATTTTCAGAAGGAATAAGTAGGAGCATGCTAAAATTTCTTTCATCGCATACCTTTTCTCTGCAAGGTCCTTTAAACAATCTGTCAAAAACACTCCCACTCCATGCAACCATGGTCATAACTTTATCAAAAAAATTATATATCTGTCAACTCACCCAACAAAGGACCCCACCTAAGGCACAAATCTGGAATAACATTTGGAGCAGTAAATAACTGCTTAAGTTTTAAAAAAATTGTTGGTTAATGACCCTTAATTAACTCCGTACTACCAACAATAGATGTAAAAGAGGTGTAATTGGTCCTTGAGTATGTGCAACTTGTAGAGTAGCCAAAGGAAAATTCATCCTTTTAACATCACAACTAATTTTTCTTGCAAGAAACATGGTGATCTTTGAAGACAAACAACAAAATATTCATAGTGACAGAATTTCACCTTCAGTAAAGACACTGCCACATAAGGAAATTATGGCCAAAGGTATAGGGGATATTCAGTGGATGCACTACTCTGTACAAAAGAAAGAGTAGAATTGACCTCTATTTCAGCATTCTAGGCTATCCCCTCTAGGTGCACTCACCCATCCTATGAATCTAATTAGAAATTTAGGATTGGTTCTGTGCAAATTGAAGAATGGATCAAACTTCAACACCATCACATTCTCTTTTTTGATGGTGCGTCGAGAGAAAATCCATGAGAAGCAGGTGAAAGAGTCATCTTTGAATCCAAAGTAGAAGTAGAAACTAACATTTTCTTTAGGGTGTCAACAAAGTGACAAATAATAAATCTAAAGCCTTGATCTAGGAGTAAGGTTGCTTAGGAGAATAACACATGAGGATATTAAAATTGTTGAAGAGTCTCCCTCTGAAGCTCGGTTGGGTAATAGGACCATTCTAAAGACAACAAGAGGAAACCAGGGTTCAGTGAGGTTTCAATTGATAACCACACCAAGGACTAGAATTGTGGTATTTGCTGCAACAAGCCAGCCCAGTACGACACCATTGGAACGAGTATTATTTGAATATTTTTTAGTTTGCAAGCCATGTTTTTTCTAGTTAAATTCCTTCACAATCTTCCAGAACTGCTACCCAAAATGTTCCAACTTTTGGTGCCTCTAAGCTAGTTCCTGTGTCAGAGAAACCTCCAAAAAGTGCACCAGCAGACAAAATGTCCAAAAACATATTATAACAAGAAAAACATGGCCAACAACCTACAAAATATGTACAATCAAATGAGGCAAATGATATCTCATGGAAAAACCCCCACATTAATCTGCAAGGCCTCATCCCAATAGCCAACAAGCATGTTTATATGGTTCAATTCCCTCACAATATACCAAAACTGCTACCCAAAATGCTGCAAATTTTGGTGCCTCTAAGTTGGTTCATGTGTCATAGAAACCTCTAGAAAGTGCACCAGCAGACAAAATGTCCAAAAACGTATTATTACAAGAAAAACATGGCCAACAACCTACGAAATACGTACAATCAAATGAGACGAATGATAAAAGACAACTAAACAATACACAACCAATACTATCTACTAATGTCGGAACTATATAAGTAATGGGCATATACTGATTTGTTAGATTTATAGGTTAATGATTAATCATAAGAAACCAAAAAAAAATTATTCACACAAATGAGAAGGACAAAGGAATCAGCTGCTAAGAAAATGACTTCACTTTCCAATAGCATGTAGAGTGCTAAAATATTTGTTGGATAAGCTTAAGGAATTTAGGCAACTCCATTAGGATAAACTAAAATACAACGGCTTCCAGAATTTCAATATAAATGATAATGTGGCAAGAAAACTTGCTTAACAAATAGCTCACCAAAGAAGTAAGTGTTCTTAAGTAACAACTCCTATATACCTAGGAGATCATAAAATGCTGCAATAAATTGAGACTTTGTTGAAGGCTTTTAAGAATTGCTTCAGAAAGGACATATATTGCCTTCAGAAAAATATTAGGAAAGTCAATTGAAATGATTAGCTTCTGTAATTTGGACAATATTTTTATTATCATCTAATAAAGTAGGGATCTTTACTATTAATGAAGGTGACTCTAGACAATGGGTCTTCATTATTAAGCATGGTGACTAGTAGAAGAATTCAGTCTTGAACTCTATATTTTGTTGCCAATATTTTTTATTTATTGACAGCTCCAATAGTAACACTACTGCTTGCTTTCCTTCCTCTGTATCACATGCTAGTGCACCCAAGGGGATGCTAGATTTGTTTTCACTTTTCATCAAGCGCACTTAAGAGGAACTAGTTTTGATAGGTGGCAACTAGACATTCCTAAGACAGTTGAGGGAAATCTGCCCATCTTCAGGAGCATTTACATCACCAATTTTATGGGAAGTGGGTAACATCCCAACAAAAAAAGAGATGTCCCCAATAGTTTCCTTGTACCTCATGGACATGGAAACACTAAAGTCTAAGCCAACCCACTTTCATTTTGCATATGATGGTGGCTGGATCCATTTAGGGTGGGCTAACAATGAGAATAGATCCGTTGATTAATCCATCAGTGGATGCATCCCTTAGGGGTGGGACATATCCTTAATGCAACTAGGTCCCATCCAAGATAAAAGGGAAAAGGATAAAAAAATGCTCATGCATATATGAGAATGGACTATATCATTTATCAGTGACATAAATAGAATCTAGAATACATAAAATCATAAAATTATTTCATCTTACATAGTTATGTATGAAGACTTGAATCTTCGACTCTTATAGAAATTGTTACATGTCATTTCTGATGTATGTATGAGTAATTTTCAGGGTAGGTGTCCCCATGTGTGGGTGCACATCTCGCATATTTGGTAGGGGAATGACAACATATCCTCCCAGGCTTGTGGGCATCCCCAAACAATAAATAAATGCATGATTGGTGGGCCATGTTACCCACCATATAGCATGATAATTAATCCAATTGAATACCTCACCCAAGCAGGTTGCACTTGCAGAATTTTGGCTTTCTATCTTGTTACCTCTCATGTTATATGAGGCCTACACTTGTGAATATTTTCACTATTATTGTCATTTCCACCACAAAGGGAGGTTTATAGGTTGACATTTAGATGGCCCTAGAGTCATGATTGCATTTGATGAGGTTTTGGTGATGGCCTCGTCCTAATAGCCAACAAGCATGTTTTTCTGGTTCAATTCCCTCAAAATCTACTAGAACTACTACCCAAAATGCTGAAACTTTTGGTGCCTCTAAGCTAGGTCCTGTGTCAGAGAAACATCCAAAAAATGCACCAGCTGGAAAAAATGTCCAAAAACGTTATTACAAGAAAAACATGGCCAAAAACCTACAAAAGACATACAATCAAATGAGACGAATGATAAATGATAACTAAACAATATGTAACCAATACCATCTACTACTGTAAAAACTATTGAAGTAATGGGCATATACAGGTTTGTTAGATTTATAGGTTAATGATTAATCATAAGAAACCGAAAAATTTGTATTCACACAAATGAGAAGGAAAAAGGAATCAACTGCTAAGCAAATGACTTCATTTTCCAATAGCATGTAGAGTGATAAAATATTTGTTGGATAAGCTTAAGAAATTTAGGCAACTCCATTGGGATAAACTAAAATACAACAGCTTCCAACATTTCAATATAAATGATAATGTGGCAAGAAAAATTGCTTAACAAATATCTCACCAAAGTAGTAAGTTTTCTTAAGTAACAACTCCTATATACCTAAGAGATAACAAAATGTTGCATTAACCTGAGACTTTGTTGAAGGTTTTTAAGAATTGCTTCATAAAGAACATATATTTCCTTAAAACAAATATTACGAAAGTGACTTGAAATGATTAGCTTCTGCAATTTGGACAATATTTTGATTGTCATCTAAAAAATTATTATGATATTCCCAACAATCCTCCGTAGCATGGGGTCTTTACTATTCAACAAGGTGACTCTAAATAATGGGTCTTCATTATTAAGCATGGTGACTAGTAGAAGAATACAGTCTTGAACTCTATATTTTGTTGCCAATTTTTTTTATTTACTGACAGCTCTAATAGTAACACCACTACTTGCTTTCCTTCCTCTGTATCCTATGCTAGCGCACCCAAGGGAATGCTATATTTTTTTTGCTTTTCATCAAGTGCACTTAAGAGGAGCTAGTTTTGACAGGTGGAAACTAGAAATTCATAAGACAGTTGAGGGACATATACCCATCTTCAGGAGCATTTACATCACCAATTTTCTGGGATGTGGGTAACATCCCAAAAGAAAAAGAGATGTCCCCAATATTTTCCTTTTACCTCATGGACAGGGAAACACTAAAGTCTAAGGAATCAACACAAATGAGAAGGACAAAGGAATCAATTTTTAAGCAAATGACTTCACTTTCCAATAGCATGTAGAGTTCTAAAATATTTTTTGGATAAGCTTAAGGAATCTAGGCAACTCCATTGGGATAAACTAAAATACAATGACTTCCAGCATTTCAATATAAATGATAACGTGGCAAGAAAACTTGCTTAACAAATAGCTCACCAAAGTAGTAAGTGTGCTTAAGTAACAACTCTTACATACCTAGGAGATCACAAAATGCTCCAATAACCTGAGACTTTTTTGAAGGTTTTTAAGAATTGCTTCAGAAAGAACATATATTGCCTTCAAAAAAATATTAGGAAAGTGACTTGAAATGATTAGCTTCTGCAATTTGGACAATATTTTGATTATCATCTAATAAAGTAGGGGTCTTTATTATTAAGCAAGGTGACCCTAGACAATGGGTCTTCATTACTAAGCATGGTGACTAGTAGAATAATTCAGTCTTGAACTCTATATTTTGTTGCTAATATTTTTTATTTACTGAAAGCTCTAATAGTAACACCACTGCTTTATTTCCTTCCTCTGTATCCCATGCTAGCGCACACAAGGGAATGATATATTTGTTTTCACTTTTCATCAAGCGCACTTAAGAGGAACTAGTTTTGACAGGTGGCACCTAGACATTCCTAAGACAGTTGAGGGAAATCTGCCCATCTTCAGGAGCATTTACATCACCAATTTTCTGGGATGTGGGTAATATCCCAAAACAAAAAGAGATGTCCCCAATAGTTGCCTTGTACCTCATGGACAAGGAAACACTAAAGTCTAAGCCAAACCACTTTCATTTTGCATATGATGGTGGCCAGATCCATTCAGGGTGGGCTGACAATGAGCATAGATCCACGGATTGATCCATCAGTGGATGCATCCCTTAGGGCTGGGACACATCCTTAATGTAACTAGGTCTCATCTAAGATAAAAGAGACAAGGACAATAGAAAAAAATATCATGCATACATGAGAATGGACTATATCATTTATCAGTGACAGAAATAGAACACATAAAATCATAAAAAAATTTCATCTAACACAGTTATGTATGAATACTTGTGTCTTAGACTCTTACAGAAATTTTCCATGTCATTTCTGATGTATGTATGAGTAATTGTTAGGGTAGGTGTCCCCATGTGTGGGTGCACATCTCACATATTTGGTAGGGAAATGACAACATATCCTCCCAAGTTGGTGGGCATCCCCAACCAATAAATAAATGCATGATTGGTGGACCCTGTTACCCATCATATGGAAAGAGAATTAATATAGTAGAAGACCGCACCCAAGCAGGCTGCACTTGGAGAATTTTTTCTCTCTAGCTTATTACCTCTTATGATATAGGAGGCTTGTTACCTATCATGTTATAGGAGGCCTACAGTTGTGAATATTTTCACTACTCTTGTCATTTCCATCACAAAGGGAGGTTTACAAGTTGACCTTTAGATGTCCCTAGAGTCGTGATTGCATTTGATGAGGTTATTGATGAAGTAAGCATAGATGGCTTGATGATTTTGATGTTTGGGTTGCCTTGATGATGATTGTTTTCCTTTCATACTCTCTGACTTAGTTGTGAATCCCCTGTGATCATTAGATGGTTAATGATACATGTTGTTGTATGAATCACTTGATGAAATCCCCTTGCATTTTTATTTTTGGCCTAAGCCAACATTGTTTTCACATAATCAGTTCAATAGCTTCATGATGGTGTACAACACTCTAGCATTCTAGCCCTGCTATTACTTGAATTGAAATTGTTCTCGGGGTGATTGAATATGCTCTAGCATGGTTTGATATTCATGAGGTAAAAACCCTTGTTCATTTAAATGATTTTAAGAATATTATGGTATGCCATGATATAGACTACAATCATTACCTACTTTATAGTTCTATCCACGTAGATCCATTACATATGGGATTGGGTGGCATGATTTGAGGAATGCCCCCACATCTTATTGGCACACATGTTTAGGTCACCCTTTGAGGAGTTGTCATAACAACTATTTGATCATTGCTTGCCCACTTATCTATGAGATCAATTTATGGAGGAGTGTGATAAATTTATTGGAGGGGCATCCTAGCTCTTGAGCATATACCTTTTGACAAGTAACCAAATTGTTGCCAAATTAGTGCCAGTAAATGAAAAATTGTAGTAGAATTTTAAAACTAGGGTCATAATATAAATTTTGACAAATATTTCTAAGAGCTATGGTGGCTATAAATCCATCACCTTAAAACCCTCACCACATTTTGATAAGATTTTTGAGAAATGCCCAACCTTTGTTGCTTAATCACTTTGGTTATTTGGGAAGATTTTGATTGCAGAAAGCACATGGTGGAGAAAAACTTGAACATAGGGAACAACTTTACGTGTTATGAGTGTTGATTTTTGTGTATCTCGGGAGGTACTCCAAGCCCTAGTGTTCAAGGGTTGGAGGTCAAAGCGCCACAAATAGGCTTGTGGGCTTGAGATCCAAGCTTGGGGGTTTTTTACCCATCGTGATTTGCGCCAAAACCATGATGATAGTGCTCAGCGAGACGATTCCAATGCAACAAGAGTCATCCGATTCTAATTTGTTGTTAGATAGAAATTAATTTTTGAAGTTGACAAGTTAAGTATTGGTTGTCAAGTCATGTTGGCTTTATGTAAATAACTCCAACAGGTGTGTCTCTTCATAATTTGTTGAATCCCCTCATTATCTCTATAAAAGGAGGGCGAGAACTTATGTTTTAGGCATCCATTGTGTGCAACACATCACAAGAAGATAGCTCATGGAGGAGAAGAAAACTTATGTTTTTGGGCAAAGGCATAAGAGGGCTGATAGTGTGGAGAAGAGGGTAGTTTAGGGCACTCTTGGTGACTGTTATGAAGGTTGTTTTGTTGTGCTAGAGGGTAAAGGCATAGGAGAGAATTTCTGTTTCTTTTTGGGGTATGTTAGGGTGTTTAGACCCTTAGAAGAGACAGTTGCATCCCTAGATGGTTGTTGTGGGAAGGTTGCAGGCCTAAACCAACCTAAACAGAGCTGTGTAGGGCAGTGTTAGGGTTGGTTCATTCCCAGGACAGCAGCGTTGAGGAGGAGGGTACTTCCAAAGGGCATCCACTTTCATCTAGAAAAATTATGGGTAGAATTGAAGGCTAGAAGAAGGGATTGTGTGATGCCCTAACCAAGCCTAGATTGTAGCAATGAAGGAGACCTAAGAACAATGAGCATAAGTTATGTATTTCAGTGCATTCTTGTATATTTTGGCTCCTAACTTGTGGATCAGTTTTAAATCATGATAGGGAAACATGTGGAAGTCAAAGAGGAGGGGGAAGATCTCATGGTTAGATGCCCCAAACCAGCGATAGTTTCTACAATGATTGGGCAGCAAACTTGGAGCGAGATTTTGTCAAGTATTGGGTCAAAGTGATGGGAAACTTAAGGATGCCTTAGGAGTTTTTTGGAGGAGCCCACATGGATCTTTGGGAGGCCTACCAAGCAGCCAAGGTGACAACATACACATTAGATAGGAAGGCAAGAGGACAACAACAAGGTATGTTACATATGGACCCTTGTATGATGGTTTGATTGTTTCCTAAGCGAGGACACATTGAGATGCCTAGATTTGCGCAATAGATCCTCTATTGTAGGGAAAAGGGCAGTTTGATGAAGTTTTGGGCAGCCATGTGTAAGGGTCTCCCAGGTGTGGGGATGCCCTAACTAGGTGCAAATGCTACAGCTTGGACTTGGTCTCTCGTGGATTGTTGGAGGGCAGTGTGAGAGAGGACCAAGTGTGGACGCAATTGGGCACTTATGGTCTGCTTGAGGATAACGTGATAGTGTCCATGTTGGAGCCGAAGTGCAACACCTTGATGGACAAATGTGACTACAAACCTGGCAGTTGTGGAGCTTAAGGGTTTGGCCAACTAGGAACAGGATCGTGGAGCCTGAGACTTGTGTGTGGAGAAGGACTTCTACAGCAGATGATGGGAAGTCCTCCTAGCCCGTGTTCATTGTGGGAGATGGACATCTTGCAGTGATAGATGGCAGCGCTTCTGTCCCTATGTTGGTCTTCATCATTGCAACACAAGAAGACCATAGTGGGTTGAAGTCCTTGAGTAGTTGAGGAGCAGCAGTGGGCATATTGAGAGTTGTTCACAAGTGGAATCGTGAACAAATTAACAAGAGTCTCGATGTGTTTTCACCTTGATGGACTGAGGCACGACTAGAGAGAAGATTGGATAGTCGAGATTCAGTGGCCAGATGGACTTGGAGCATTGATAGAGGTAGGAGCTGCAGATCGGGAGCTGAAGGACTAGGCAAGTACAGGGTATGACCGAGAGGGCTGAGAGATTGCACTACAGCCATATGGTTAGATTATCTTGTCTATATCTTGTACTAGTGGATGTATGAGGACCATTATCCCTGATACGGGAGCCTTATAAGAATATTGTATTATATGTTGTTAATATAACGAATTTTGGTTGAAAATTTTAAAATTTGTATATATTCTATGCATATGTTATTTACGGTTGTTTATATGCTTCTATTCAAAGTAGTTTTGTTGAGATTATTAGTTTGGAGTGTCAAAGATTTTAATACTCTATCCTAGACCCAAGGTTGTGGAAATTAAACATGGTATCAGATCATGTCTGAGCTAATTTGGAAGTTAGTGAATCATATTTTTCATAGTTAAGCAATTGTGGGTGTCTAAATCATGGAGCAGAGGGTTCAGCTGAAGACATGGAGATGTGGTCTTGACAAGTTACATGGAGAGAGGGGCTTGGAATTCTGGTGGATTGGTTGTGCACCTGGTGAACAACAGTTTGTTGTAGGGCAGATTGTTGATCGTGGATTTCTGTGTATGTGCCATGGTTGGTTGGGACATCTCGAGGGTTTCTTTGGCATGGACAAGATCGGGATGATCGAGATGGCTTCATGTGATGGACTACAGGTTGGTAGGCTAAAGTCTTCATCAAATCGTGGTGTTGCATGTCCGATATTGGTGGGATTTGCACAAGTGGTATTTGATCCAGGAGGATGAGTGCTTACAGGACTGAGCCAATGTAGATCGTGTAGGCTTAAAGGGAGTCTAGCCTCATATGGAGCATCCCTATGGAGGTTTGGGATCTTTAGGTTCAGGATGATGACCAGTGTTGGATCGGTTGATGAGCAGTTGTGTTTTTGTCCTGTGATTTGGCTGATTGGCAAGCCAAATGACAAAGGAAACATCAGAACCAAGCTTTAGAGCTCTAGGATCTAGCCCTCCTAGTCTCAAAGAGGGATCTCTCAATTGTTTGCACATATATGTCTTGTTTTCTTTTAAGGGTTGATTTTAGGCTAGTTATTAAGTGCAAGTTTGTTTGTTTGGGTTTGGTTGGTTGGACATGAATGATATAGGAAGCATAGATAGAAAGAGGAAATATCAGAGCCATTGGGAAAAGGAGTCGAGAAGAAGGTATAACAAGCTCAATCAATGGATATGGGATATCAAAGGGCAAATCTAACTTGGCCAGTGGATCTTGGGTATGGTGGATGAAATGAAATGGAATTAAAACATCATTTGAACATGAAGAGGCATTCCATATACAGGGCTAACCATAAATTCTAGAAACCACACTTTAGAAAATAATAAATTCAAGACAAACTTTTCAAATGAAATCTAGGAGTCGAGGAACGCTCTATTTCATCCAAAGATTTCACCTTCAGGGAATTTATAAAACATAAAAGATTCAAAAATAATTGTATCATTGAAGAGGGAATGCCTAAAAATCTCTGATTACAATTCTAAATACCTTCAAAACAATTATCTCAGCAAGAACAAAGGGTATGATCAAAACAGACCTCTTTGGCAGACTGTAAACAATGGTACTTTAAAGGGAGACTTCAAAAACAGTTTTCAAATGGCAGCAAGTAAGCAGGGAAAACCATAAATAATTCTTGAGACCAACTGTTTGAACTATTTCTGAAATAAACAAGGATAAGGATTCAAGAGAGAAATTAAGAATTCTCTAGAATGCCTCAGCAAAGGAAAACATAAAACAATGGAGAGTAAACAGGTCTAAGGTGCTTCTAGGAGACATTCCTTAGCCTAAAATTGTTACTCTACTGTAGTAAGAAATGATGAAACAGAATGGAAAAAAGGAAAAAAAATTGACAGATTAGATTACATCACCAACAGCCATGCTCAGGGATCCAATGATAGAGCCTTCTCATTAACAAAACATGTCAAAACATCATTAATCTCCAAATACTTCAATTTCTTCTTAATCTTCATCCAGACTATGTACAACTTCAAAGAGTTCGAATGCCAGCAACCAACCCCTAAAAAAGAGCTCCTCATAGAGTATTTATAGAAGAATGAGGAGGTGGAACTCTTTTTAGGGTTCAAAATTTTATTAGTTACAGAATAAATGCATTCCTAGCCTTGAAAACTACGCAAGGCCTAAGGTAGGAATGGGTTGCACTACTTCTCTGTTTAATAACTTTGTCTTTACTTCCTAAGGATAAAGTAGGTGAAAAGAGTGGGTTTTAAGGATTTCCCATGTCTTAAAATAACTGTTCTGACAGTCAAAAGATGTTATGTCAGTGTGATAACTGTCAAAGTGTCTTTGTAGGTGAAAAATAGGCTGCAGGTGGCTTCAGATATTTCGATGAATTAACTACTGCTTTGATTCATTCGAGGCCTCCTTAACCCAAGTTTCCTTGAATTTATTATTTAAACTATGTTTAAGGCCTGATTCTACTTTTTGGTCTTCATAATTCATCGTGTTGTCTTTGATTCATTCAGACTTCTTCAAAACTTCTTTGTCTACTTTTAACTATGTTTTGATATTTTAAATTGCAGATTAAGCCTTTTAATCTTCGAACCTTTAACCTTTAATCTTCAGTGATCTTTATTGTTTCTAGTGTACAGGTGGATTTTTTTCTATGCTAGAGGGTTTTGTTGATCAATCAATGCTCATGAGGCATTGACCAAACAGTTAGATCGAACCCTCTGGTCTCCCTTTTCTGCGTGATTTTGCCTTGAGGATCGTCATCCTGACACAAATAACCACTTAATTGGCTGCGGGAGAGCCTGTGAATTCAGACCCTTATTTGAACTTGCACAATAAACCAAACATGTTAAAATAAACCTATGTGCTTTGGATTGACTACTTTCAGAGGCTTGGAGGAAGGTTTTGGAGTGTTTTCAGAGAAGGAGAATGCGCATAGGGTAAGGTTCCATAGACGAAACCATGAAGGAAGAGGGAAATATTTTGAATTTGGCGCGAATTGGGAGAGAAGCAGTTTTGCAGAAAACCTGGTGGTTTTCACGTTAAGAACAAGTAGTAAGTGGTATTGGCCCTTTTGGATGCGATACGGCTGGATGGACGACACCTGTCCAATCCAAAACTGCTTTTTTTGCGTTGAAACGAGGTGTTAAACCTTTGCAAAGAAATGAGTGCGAAGATGAATGCGAACCATTAGATCTGTGGGAGCCAGATCAACAGTGAGGAATGAGTGTGACACGACAGAGTTGATCGATCGGAGGAGTGGTGGGACCGAAGGCGTGACGTCATCTCCTTTGTCGTGTTGCGAGAAGGTTAAGGGCGGGGTTGAAAGGCAAAGGTGAGCGTGGGCCGTTAGATCTGGAGGATCTACAGTCTAGATTATATCGGCGGAGGTGGACAAGAAAAGGATTTTTGGAAATGGAAATGGGAAGTTGTGAAGTCTGATGGCCGATGGGGAGAAGCGAAGTGCGATGGCCGATGGGGGGAGGTGAAGTGCGATGATCATCCAATCTAGGAGAGATCGACGATTAGGAATACATCGGTGGAGAACCATCGGCGGGTTATAATGGTGAGGGGATGTGGGAGTCGTTGAAATGTGAGGATCAACTGTCACAATTAAATCGGGGAAGGAGTAGGAGGGAAGTGGTGGATGGAGGGGGAGAAGAGGGAGAAGCCCCACTGGCCGTTGGATTGTGATGAGATCAATAGTGGAGATTTCATTGGTGGAGGATGGACATCGACGGAGAAAAGGGTTTGGGAACGAGGAAATGGGAATCGTCGAAGTGCGATGGCCGATGGGGGCTTAAGGCTCATAGCGGGTGGTCACAGGCCTCGGTCTCATGGCGAAAAAAGGGCTAAGGGCTTAAGGCAAAGGCGCTTAAGGCCTAATGTTAAAAAGAGCAGAATAGGCCTAAAATGAAGGTTTTAAAGCCTTTTCAAAGATTTCGATAAGGTGCAAAAAGGGGTTTTTTAACCAAATAAAGGGTTTAAATGGTTTTAAGGGGGAATTTATAGGAAAATAAGGGATAAAATGGAAAAATAGGTAAAATGAAGGGATTTTTTTGAGGAGATGAAAAGGTGGGAATTATGGCTTTGAAGGCAACTTTCTTTTTTAATCAACAAGTTAACTAGGAACAGGCTTGAGTGAAGATTTTAGTGAACTGGATAGATTTTTAGGATAATGAACACAGTGAGGTTTCAAGAACTCACAATATTTTCATAAAATGCTGTTTCTTGCAAACTCGAAAGGATATTTAGCCATCATTAGGTATAACAGAATTTATAGATGGCTAACAAGTTGTAGGAGGCCTTAGGAGCTGTTTGGAGGAGCCTAAAAAGGATTGTTAGGAAGCCTTAACCAGGCAGCCAAGGTGACAGTAGACACATCAGTGCAGAAGTTACGAAAGATAATTTTTGTGGTGTGAAGAAAGGAAAGGCACACTCAGCTAGAGAGAATATGTCTTGGTTGTAACTGTGTCTGAGCTCCTCCAAGTACCACGCACAACTCAGCCACTAGTACGCAGCCTAGAAAGCAATTTAATCTCGTCCAATGGCAAGAAATATGGGTGGCTTCCACTAAATACTCAAGTTTCCCTTCAATGTGAGATTCGAACCGCTGTAAATGGAGGAAATCATGCCATTAGTGACTAGAAATCATCCTTGTCTCTTTTCCCAACATTACAACCTTGTTAGTTAAAACATACCTTGTTATTTGATCATATATATTTTCAGTGTCTAAAAAGGTCCTTGATATGTTTTATTGGAACAATGTAATGAAATATGCTATAGAAAAAATAATAGCTATGCAAGAATCCTATCACAATATTTAAATGATATATTACATGTATTAAATAATTGAAAGAATATATTGTAGCCTTGTTTATTTGGTACAAGTGATTCGTAAACTGTGGATATTCCATTGGATGGTACAAATCTAATCAAAATACATTGAAATATAAAATATATATTATGAGAGTGTTAATTTTCCTTAGATTTTATGAATTTATTAAATTACTATTTTCTTCTTGTAAGATACCAAATTGTAACACTTCAATTTTTCCTTGAAAAATTCTGAGTTTTGATGTGAGTTTTCAGTGATGAATTTCTTCAAACATTTCATTTACACTCTGTTGTAGGTGCTCATTATAAATTTTTTTTGTTTCTGGGCAATGCATTCAATGCCTTACATGTGTCACAAACTTCTTCTAAACACATATATATCCCTTATGACAACTCAAAAATTAAAACACTATTGTGACATAACAGTATAACCCACAAGAAATATTTTCACATTTAAAATTTGAGTGTACAGTGAACAAAGAGAAGTGCAAAACCTGATCTTTAGTGGCATCAATTTGGCGAGTGTACAAACTTCAATATTGGTCTCCTGAATCATCGTTCCAGCACTATTTTATAATATATGTTGTCCAATGATGAATACACAGGTCTAGCCTTAATGATAGCCTTGGAATCCCATGAAAAACTAGTCTTTGGGGTAGCACGCAGCCCAAAATGAATCTACTGCAATGATAAAGTGTATAAGAGTGATTGGTCACCCATTACTGTAAACTTCAGAACCCACGGCCAGCAAAAAAAGTAGAGATTCAGGCTTCGGTTGAGTAAAATATCCAGCCTCACACTCAGCTAGGAGAGAATATGTCTTTGTTGTAACTATGTCTGAGATCCTCCAAGTACCATGCACAACCCAGCCACTAGTACGCGGGCAGAAAACAAGTTAATCTCATCCAACAGCAAAAAAGATGGGTGGCTTCCACTAAATACTCAAGCTGCCCTTCAATGTGAGATTCGAACCATTTTAAATGAAGGAAATTGTGCCTGCCACTATAAAATACCCTATTCCAAATCTAAAAAATGCACTCAACCTTTGGGATTAATCGAAATCTAGTCGTATTCAGGGTTTGGGATTAATTAAAATTGAGAAAATGCATTTAGCGTTTGGGATTCAACATTTGAAATAATACCTTATGGTCTGGAAGGATAGAGTTTGTGACAATCACCTTACAGTCCTGTCCTACAGGAGTCCAAACAGACTTTGAAACCATGGAATTTTCAACTCCATTATATTAATAATGTTAAACTCCCACCAAATTATTAAATGCTTGGAGGGAAATATAAAAGCAAAAATAAAAATGGAGATCACTTCAAAAAAAAAAAAGAGGGAAACAAATAGTGCTCTCTGAACTCTTAATTCAGTGAAAACTGGGATAGCTAGAGCGCACTCTTAATTTGGTGACAAAGGGATAATGAAGAGAATGTTATAGCTTAGAATAAAAGGAATATTTCACACACTGCATGACTTTTAAATAGTCTTTCTTTTCTTTATTCACTTTTCTAGTTCTTTGTTTTGACAAAATGGTCATATAGATTGTTAGAATGAAGCATATTAATTTTTTTTAAATAGTCTTTCTATTTTTTTTTTCATTTTTTTTTAATGTTTTTTTATTGAATTTTATAATTCTTTTTATTTTCGATGTTGTTAAGAAAATTTAAACAAATAGTCAAACAAAAACTCTCCAAACTATTTATAAAAAAAAAGCAAAAAAACAAAAAAAAAAACAATGTTTTTTATTGAATTTTATAATTCTTTTTATTTTCGATGTTGTTAAGAAAATTTAAACAAATAGTCAAAAAAAATCTCTCTAAACTATTTTAAAAAAAAAACAAAAAAACAAAAAAAAAAATGTTTTTTATTGAATTTTATAATTCTTTTTATTTTCTATATTGTTAAGAAAATTTAAGCAAATAGTCAAAAAAATATCTCTAAACTAAAATAATTACAAAAACAGAAGACAATAGATGTTGATATAGAGATATGGAAATAAATTCTTAGACAATTACAAGAGGACGAAAAGGTCACAAGTGATATTGTAACATGAAGAGTGGACCTTAAGATACTACCATGCATGGTGGAATATTTATATCACTTGCACCTTGTAAATTTTTAATTTCATATAACTAGATGGAATTATAAATTGTTAATTTCATATAACTAGATGGAATTATTTGATTTGTTTAATTTTATTTTATTATGTTCTTCCAAATTAATTAATGTTAATTGCGAAAACGGACCACTTCCCTATGTTCAAGTCTTTATTCTTCATTAATACACATCTCTTCTAATTTTATGTATACTTGTATATTTAATCGTTAAAAACTAAATTAGGGTGAAAATGTGGTGGTGGTGATAGTCGTTAAGAAGAATTGTGTGTGTTTGTATATACATTTAATCAATTAGGAGGCTTTCAAATCACATATGTTGCTTACAGGTGTATAAAGAGTACATTTAACCATGTTTGAGGGTAGATTTTATACATATCATAATGTATATGAGGGGGGGGAATGGTTTTCAGTGTTAGTGATCTAGTCGCACAAATAACCCCATAAATTTGTTCTTTGGGATATCCCCAAGATTCAATACGTAATCCAAAGTGAGAGGATTCATTGCTAAGGTGACAATAGAAACAACCTTCTAGCGTTAAACTTTAGAGACAAAAGGTATTCAGAATTTTAACATTGTAGATGGATTCAGAGACCCCTTTGTCTCTTAATTTTAACACTGCAGATGGATTGAGAGACCCCTGTAGTGAAATGTGAAACTTCGGTATCAAAATTGAATTTTTCATTTCTGGAGTGACACAATAAAAAATTATTAACATAAATGACTAATTCATATACTTGTTGTACTTTCTATTTGGTCATATTTTTATTCTTGGACTATAATAGTCATTTACGTTAATCATTATTAATTTTGTCACTTTTTATCTACTCATATATTTTAGTCCTAGACTAAATTAGTCGTTTAATTTAGTCACTTTTAGTTTATTCACTTATTATCTAGTCATATATTTTAGTCCTATACTAAATTAGTCATTTAAGTTAGTCATTTTTAGTTTAGTCACTTATTATCTAGTCGAATATTTTATTCCTAGACCAAATTAGTCGTTTAAGTTAGTCATTTTTAGTTCGGTCACTTAAAATTTCTCAAATTTAGTAGTAATTCACTTGAAATAAATGCGATGACTAACTTTTTTGGTCACCTAGTCACTAATTTCGTCATTTTCTTCTACTGTTTCAATTCATGATTTTGAAAGCTTATGCAATATAATTCATGAACAAAAGATATTTTAGAGGGACTTATGCTCAAAAGTGCATTGAAGAAAGTTTACTTATATGCAATATCAAATAATTCAAATGAATAAGGTTTGCTATTATGAGGGCTTCATCTTATTAGCCAATATTTTACCATATTCATTCACAAAAGCGGGTTTTAAAATTGTTAAAATTAACTATCAACTCACATAGAATCACTCATGCTATGATCTGACGCTTTATAGCCCTGATCATGCCATATGGGCTTCTTTGTTTGCTTAATGGCCACAAGCTCAGGTAACCTTGCGTCTCCACCCCCTTCGCCTACATCGGATAATGAAGCATTCAACAATCTGGTGGCAAATGGCCTCAAATATCAAAAGGAAAAACCCTATCATTTTGTAAAGAAGTTGGACAAGATCCCCAAGGTTGAGATTTGCACCTATTGGTCGCGTACTTGGGCTTTGTAGTTGGTTGGGTGTGGCTTGCTAAGCTACTTCATGGGAATTTTTCCATCTTCACACTCAGTGAGGCTATGGGTAGTGAAAAATTGGAATCCCTTGATCAAGGACCCAATTTCTTATTCCTTTTGCAAGAAGGGTTTCTACACCTTCTTCTTTGAAAAAAAAAAAAAATCAAGCCCTCATCTTCATAAGTGGGCCTTATTTTATGGGGTCCAAAGGGTTGTGTTTGTATTATTAGAGTCACGATTTCAACTCAGAAAGAAATGTGCCCTTGGTTTTCCTAGTATGAGTGAAACTTCCATTCCTCCCCCTCTACTGTTGGAATGAAGTAACCTTTAAAAGAATTGGTACTGCTCTGGGAAAGTATATCAACCAGGTTGAACCACAAGGGGTTTGTTTTCTTGTGCAAGAAATTGTGTGGAAATCTATATAGATAAGGTCCTTTTGAATGCTATAAATATGAATCATGACTACTAGTCCCATATCTAAGAAGTTGATTATGATTAGCTTCCCTTCAAGAGAAAAATATGCCACAAGTATGGTCAATTTGCTAGAAGTTGTAAGAAGAATAAAGAAGAACAATATAAGAAGCCAAAAGAGGGAAACCCATGGTAGCATCCTAAAAGAATAAGAGGCTCTCCAAGTTAATCTCATAATAAACCCCATCCTTCGTATCAAAATGGGAACAAAGGGAAAAGCCCAACTGCCCTCCAAAAAATGTCTCCAGTAAAGGGAGAAGGATCTAGCAAGACAAATGGTAAACAATACATCCATAATAGTTATGAAGCTTTGAATCTGATTAATGATGAAGGAGAAATCCAAATGAATAATCCTCCTACTTCCCTCACAAATGAACTTATCCTAACATCTAAGTCCAAGGTTGATCTGAAAACCACGAACACATCATCGTCGAAGGATTTCCTTGCCCCTATGGAGTAGGCTGAAGATTTCTCCTCAAAGGAGTATCACTCACCCTAAAACATTAAAAATGACCCAATATTTTCAAGTTTTGTTGATAAGAAGTTAGAAATTGAGAAGGAAAAATAATAAGAGTGACTCCATCACATGGCTGATAGTAAAATGAACCAGGAAATAAGAATAGAGAAGGAAAAAAAACAATGAAATGGGAATGCATACAACAATGCATCCAATTTTCATCCAATGAGGCCAAATTACAAGAAAATGAGGAAACTCAACCCATCATCAAGGGGAAACAAAAATCCAATGTAAGTAATAAATATTATTTCCTGAAATTGCAGGGGTTTAGGGTCTGAGAAGACCATGTTAGAAGCAAAATCCCTATTAAAAAGGAGAAAATCCCCTCATCCTCTTGCTCCAAGATATGAATATGGGGGATCAAGATATCCTTCGACATCAATATAAAACTTAGAGTGGTAGTGGTATTTTATCAGTGAAATAAGAGGAAAGTATGGTGATCTTTGCATGCAATGGGCTTCATCTGCCTTCATGTTAGAAACTATGAAAATATTGAGAGTGGGTGAATCAATATTTTAACAATTTTAACAATTCCTTGCTCAAATTGAAGATACTTAACAACATATTATAAACAAAAGAACACCAATCTCATAAAATATGGACACAATATATTAATGTGGAAACCCAACTGGAAAAACTGCAATATATTTTTGACCATGATGCCAAATACAACTCCAACTTCGAATTACATCAATTTTTGTGTAGGATACAACATACCGAAGGATTCAACTTGCATTATCTCTGCAAGCACCAACTTGTTTATTTTTACAGGCACCAACTTGAAGGAAGCACCAACTCGTTGTTTATCAGTAGTAACTGAAAGGAAGCACCAACTCTATGCTTATCAACACTAACTAGAATGAAACACCAACTCCCTATTGTGCAAGCACCTACCTGCATAGCCTTTCAAATCCCTCTTTCATAAATTTTCAAACTCAAATCTTGAGGCTTCACCTTTAAAAAATATTTTTTTGTTCTACTCTTTTTGACACACATTCTCTATAATGTTGCGTAGCCATGACACACTCTTTGTAATGTCGTTGTTTCTTATAAATATTTAGATTTGATTATATTATTAGTTTTTTTGCTAATGTTGGGTTTAATAATCTATTTAATTCCAATTCTTTTTGGATTTAACTATTGTCTATACAGTTGTTTCAATATCTTTGTTTTCTTTTCGCTAACAATTTTTTTTTAATCTTCCTGTAAACATCGCATTCTCTGTTGAAAATAGCATTTTGGATTTTTCTTTGTTTTGTCCAAAACTGGTGTTTGGACTGTAGTTAGTTGTTCATCTAATTTTTTCACTAAAGTTCCAAATTTGGCACGATGCCAATTTTTCTCTACACCATTTTTGTAGTGCCTCACACTGAGAACCATGGGCCGTGACCTTAACCTACTTCCTTAGGCACTTAGCTTGTAACCACTTTTCACTTCGGAGCTTATTATATTTTCCCATATGACCAAACCTTCATGACCTTGCCCTTAGTTATTTGAGGGTGTTTCTATGTTGATGTCATCATGCCACATCATCATGTTGATATCATCCTCTTGCTATCCAATCCCTATCATCCTCTGTTGCACCATCTTGTTGTATCACCATGTCATGCTGGCCTCCATGGTAGCTCCACTTGTGCCTGACAGCTTGACTTATTTGGCCTCATCTTCAAAATCGACTAGTTGTAGATCAATTTCATCATTGTTAGATCAACAATTTTGGTTAATTGTGGAACCCCCCCCCCCCCATGCTTGAAAATTAATAAGGGGGGGTTCAGAATTTTTTACTTTTGTGACTAAACCCTATACACTTACCTCAAAGGGTGATACAAACTAACCTTAACAACTTTGATCCAACGGTCTATGTTGATTGCGAGCACCTTCGTGTGATCAGAAAATAATGGAGGGAGGATCTGGAAGTTATCATTTAGTGGACACAGAACCAAAGCCATTCACTGGAACCCTTAGCCTTATCACATCCACCTGTCCACGCTAGAGTCCATCTGTCAGCTAAGTCAATTGTCACATGTCTTTGTGTTATATACCATGGCATCGTGTCCTAACAGTCTAGGTAACTTGTCTTTTTATGTCATACTTATGTCATGGTTTCAACATCATGTTGCATGGCTTCCTAAAAATGGTTCCATATGCCACCCACTTTGATGAGTGTCACATCATCTTCTACCACATTGTCTCCATCTCACACTGCCACATTATCATCTTCTAATCACATTCTTCCATGTGTCATCACTACCACCTATCCTGGTACGAAACAAAATCCAACGTCTAGGTGATTTTCAATGTTCTCCTTTGGTAATTTTCTAAGGGTTGGATGCCTACATTCAACCTTTGAGTGAAAAACCATTTGAAAGCCTAGAACTGTGACAGACCTAGGCTTGAAAACATATTTGGATCTTGGTCTTTTTAAAATTCTCACATCATGAAAACTCCCATAAACCCAAATGCCCCATATTTCTCCCCTGCATGGAACTATGTGTTAACCCAAACCTTGAAACATCTACTAGCAACATTTCCAAATATGTATGGATGATCCAGATTTATGCAGGAACACAACAAAATACAGAAATAATCATAAACATAGAAATACAGTGGAAATAAGGCTTCATTTCATTAATATCAAATCACAGAAATATGCTTACAAACATGACGGAAATAAAATAGCTAGGGTGCTGGTAGCAAATCTCTGAGAAGAGATGTGACGACTACAGACCTCTGAACTGTATTACAATGGGGCTCGAGGGCCTATTTATTATGGAGAAACAATGGAGAATTCTAAACGTCCAAAAACCTAACCCTAGGAGATGAAGCGCCAAAACTATGGGCCCCGTTTAGGTAAATTGGTGTTTAAACTTCCCAGGGACGTAACTTTGGCGTACTATCTCCATTTGGGGCTTCAAAATGGCTCTAAAAGTTCAGGACTCGAAAAACTGCTAAAAATAGTAAGTTGTGAAAAAAACTGAAAGAGACAATGGTGGGGCCCCAAGTGGAATAGGCGGGTGGCCACCAATATCCACCTGGATCATTCCTCCCCCATTAGGAATACATGGTCCCCATTGCGTTGAGTTCCTCTATGAGATGAGGAAACTTCTATTGAACTTGGTCCTTAGTGAACCACTTGCCTTGGTGTAGGAGTTGGCCAGCTTTGACAACCCGATGCAGTTGGATCTTCTGTCAGCGAGTGTTCTTGATTTGCATGTCCATGATACAGTATGCGGTGGCATGTTCCATGCAGTCTGGGTTTAACTCTTCTGGTATGAGTTCTTCTGCAATGTCAGAGGTGTCCAATAGAGGTGGGAAGTAGGGACGAAGGCGGTCTACATTGAATACTAGGTGCAGACCAAGGAATGGTGGAATACTAAGCTCGAAGGCATTGTTCCCTATAGCCTTGGTGATGGTGTGTGGCCCATATCGGAGCATGCGAGTCTTGCATTGGGGTCCAGTGAGGCGCTCCTTTTGCAAATGTAGAAACACTTTTTCACCCACCTGGAAGTTGTGTGGCACCCGATGTTTATCATTTCGTTGCTTGTACTTAGTATTGGCTCTCTCCAATATTTCATGAACCTGTTGGACGATGTGCTGAATGCGCTCGATGAAGTTGTTTGCTTTGTCAGCTTCAGACTAGACATGAGTCGAATCGCCCTGAGTAGCTACAAATGGCATGGCAACGTCAATGGGACATAGTGGCTGGAATCCCAAGCCCACCTAAAAGGGGTTGTGGCCGGTTGAGATGTGGAGAGCTAGGTTATAACTGTGTTGTACATAGGGAAGGCTCTCATCCCATGTCTGTGGATGCTTTGAATTGTACATGCGTAGAATGTGTACAATCATCCTGTTGACGACCTATGTCTGGGCATCAGTTTGGGGATGGAAAGATGTGGACTTGGTGAGCTTGGTGTCCAACATTGACCAGAGGCTGGACCAAAATGTTCTGAGGAACCTGTTGTCACGATCTAATATGATATACTATGGGATCCCAAAGTGCACCCACACTCGTTCAAAGAATAGTTTAGCAGTGGCTTCTGCTGTGATATTCTTCTTGCAAGCCGCCATAATGGCCATCTTTGAGAATCTATCGACGACCACAAAAACACAGTCATTTCCATGCTTAGTAGAAGGAATGCCTGACATGTAATCCATGGAGATGGATTCCCAAGGTCGAGTAGGGGTAGGTAGCAGAGTATAGAGCCCTTGCTTCTTGATGGTCGGTTTGGCAATGGCGCAAGCAGTGCAGGATCTGACGTACTTCCCGACATCCTGTCGAAGGTTCAACCAATAGAAATACTTCTACGGTACTGCCACTATTTTCTCGACCCCAAAAATTCCCAGCGACTTGACTGTAGTGCGCTTCCCATATCATCTTGGCACACTCGCTTGAAGGAACACAAAGGTGTCCCAGGTGACATAATGGTGCATATTGGAGGTGAAAATTTGGAACTTGCATACCCCCCAAGAGTGCCTTGTATGTGGAGTTGAATTCTGGATCGATATTATAGAGAAGTGGCCAATCAGAAGTCTCATGCCCACAAGAGTTGAGAACGGTGGTTATGGCCACGATCGGTGGTCGGCTGAGGCAATTTGCAACATTATTGGTGCTACCCTTCTTGTACTTGATGTTCAAATGAAATTGTTGCAGATATGTGGACCACTTCTAATGGCGATCGTTCTGCAACTTCCCTTGTGTCTGTATGAACTGCAGGGGTTGGTGGTCTGTGTGGATGATTGTCTCCTTCCCCAAAATGTAATGCTTCCATTGTCGACAAGCCTGCACAATGGAATACATTTCTTTGTCATAAGTGGGATACTTTCAAACTGTGTCGGACAATGTCTCACTGTGATATGCCACAGGATGCCCCTATTGAGTAAGAACTGCCCCAATAGCATAGTCAAAGGCATATGTCTCGATCTCAAATGGTTGTTCCAAGTCTAGTAATGTGAGCACTAGGGCAGAACAGAGGTGATGTTTCAATTCTACGAACTCCTTTTGTTGAGATTCCGACCAATAGAATTTTTCTTTCACTCCTCCCTTGGTGACTTGACTCAAGGGCCAAGTGATATGAGAGAATCCCAACACGAACCTACGGTAGAAATTAGCAAGACCCAGAAAGCTGTGAAGCTCTGTTAGGGTGGTTGGGGCTGGCCAATCCCGAATGACTTGGATCTTGTTTGGATCCACATGCACCCCCCTTTCATCAATAATGTATCCCAGATATTGAACCTAGGTCATGCCAAAAGTGCACTTCTCCAAATTGGCACACAACTTGTGTTGCCGCAGTGTTTGGAGGACTTCTCGAATGTGGTGGAGGTGCTCTTCCCAAGTCTAGCTGAAGATAATAATGTCATCCAAGTATACCACTACAAATGAGTTGTTGAATGGACGCAAGATGTCATCCATCAACCCCATGAAGGTTGCAAGAGCATTTGTCAATCCGAAAGGCATGACGAGCCATTTGAAAAGGCCCTCCTTGGCTTTGAAGGCAGTCTTCCACACATTAGAGGGTTCAATTGGTACCTGGTGATACCCTGACTTCAAGTCGATCTTGCTGAAATATTTTGCCCCTTTTAGTTGGTCCAGAAGGTCATCAATCCATGGGATTAGGTACCTATTCCACACAAGATCTTTTTCAGTGCCCGATAATCAATACAGAGTCTCCAAGTCCCATCCTTCTTTTGTACCAACACGATCGGGCTCCCACAGGGCGATGAACTTGGCCAGATGTGACCTTTCTGCAACAGCTCCTGAATCTGCCTCTTGATTTCATCATTCTCCAAAACAGAGCACCTATAGATCATTCCATTGGGTAGTGGCGCACCTGGGGTCACGTCAATGGGGTGCTTGACCTGACAGTGTAGAGGCACCCTTGTGGGTGAGGTGAATATGTCCCCGTACTCCTCCACAACCTTGTCCATTTGTTGTTGTCGTGTAGAGGAGCCATGTCTGGAGGTTGTGGCCACAGTCTTCTTCTTGCCCTGGGGGTGGATCATCAGGAAAACAAATTTCCTGGTTTGGGAAATGAGCTTACTACATTGTTTTGCAGTAACCAAAAGGATAGTGGGAGGTGGTGGTACCTTTGGTATCCTATACAATTTATTTCCCAAAGTGACAATAACAGCGCGGGGTCGGGACTCATACACAGCATGTCGCTTCCACAAGTATGGTTGGCCTAATAATACATTAGAAACATAAATAGGAGAAATGTCACACAATACCTCATCCGTGAAGGGTTTGATGCTATAAGGAAGGCGGCACTGCTGGCTAACGCGGAGATACCGTCCTTGGTGAAGCCACCCGATGGTGTATGGTTGTGGGTGCGCTCTGGTCGGCAAGCCCAACCGCTTCACGACATCTGTTAAAATGAGGTTCTTTTGGCTCCCATTGTTGACAATGAATCGTAGCGGGGAACCCTTTACCCACATCTGGGAGTGGAAAAAACGCTCTGCCTCCTCTAGATATTCTAGTTCCTCCTTCTGGATCTTCGTAGTGGCAACAGTGGCGTTGGGCTCCACATCAATAATCTGCTTCCGTTTGTCATTCACCTTATCAGGTTCTAATACAGAGTCGGAGCATGCATCTGATTCAAAATCCCTCATCTCAGCCACCAGCGATTGCTTGGCCCGACACTCACTTGTGTTGTGAGTGGAGCTCTTATGGAACTCACACCACTTTCCCATGTCCTTCTTTGGCTTCGCAGTGTTGTTCTTTGCTTGTGTCTTTGGTAGGTTTTCTTGGGCCGCCATGCCTTGGCTTTGTCCTTTTTTCTGCGGTTTGGGGGCACCTTTCCCTTGCTTTTGATTCGCATATCCAAAGTCTCGCTTCTTCTGTTTGAATTTCTACTCAATCTTGGCAGCATATCGGTATGCTGTACGAAGCAAGGAGATGTCGAGGAACTCCATTTCCTCCTGAATGTATCTATGCAGACAACCGCAATACTTTAGCACCAAATGTTTCTCTGAATCTTTGATACCCAACTTTGTGCTCAGGGTATGGAACAAATTCGTTAGCTCATGCACATCTCGATCCCTTTGTTGCTGCAATGTGGTCCATTGTATTACTTATCCTCGTAGCTCCCCATGGGATAGTATTGTTCCTTAATGGCATCTCGGAAAGAATTCCAAGTGGGTATGGCTGAGAAAAGAGAGGGTTATGTCTCGTCTGTTTTCTCACAGTAGGTTTCCCACCAGTCCTTGACATGGGGGGTAGCTTTGAGGAGTGAAAAAATAATCTTCTCCCGGTTGAAAAAATCATGAACCGAGAGATATCCTTCTAATAGATTCAACCATCTATCTACGGCATCTGCATCTATTTGACCCTCAAATATGGGAATGTCAAAGTTTACTTGTACCTTAAAGGGAGTCATGCTTCCAGAGTGGCTGCTGCATGCAGATGCACCGCCGGTAGGTAGTCGTTGAAGGATCTAGGCAAAGTTATCCATCATCGCGTTCCTTTGTTTTTTGAGGGCCTCCACGAGCAATATTTTCATAGGATCTCCTGCTCCCTTATCTTTCTTTTCGTCCCCCATGGGCGTCCGTCGAGGTTTGCGAGGCTGATCTTGCAAAGGTTCCACCGGATCAAGCCCTAGCTCTTTATACCCCGACCTCGTTGGGGACATGCAAAGAAGGATCGAGAAAAAGCAGACCGCTCTGATACCACTGATCCAGATTTATGCAGGAACGCAACAGAATACAGAAATAACCATAAACATAGAAATACAACGGAAATAAGGCTTCATTTCATTAATATCAAATCACAGAAATATGCTTACAAACATGATGGAAATAAAATAGCTAGGGTGCTGGTAGCGAATCTCTGAGAAGAGATGTGGTGACTATAGACCTCTGAACTGTATTACAATGAGGCTCGAGGGCCTATTTATTATGGAGAAACAATGGAGAATTCTAAACGTCCAAAAACCTAACCCTAGGAGATGAAGCGCCAAAATTATGGGCCTCGTTTGGGTAAATTGGTGTTTCAACTTCCCAGGGATGTAACTTTGGCATACTATCTCTGTTTGGGGCTTCAAAATGGCTCCAGAAGTTTAGGACTCGAAAAAATGCTAAAAATAGTAAGTTGTGAAAAAAAATGAAAGAGACAACGATGGGGCCCCAAGTGGAATAGGCGGGTGGCCACCAATATCCACCTGGATCAATGGATGTCTCTCCTTGTCTCAGATTTCTTCAAAAGTCCATACATCCTAGATTTCCTCAAAAGTTTGGATGTCCCAAATTTTCTCTTCATTTTGAATGTCCCTATGAGTATGGATATCTTGATGTTCTTGGATATCCCTAATAATTCCATACGAATCTGACTCTAGAAAAAATAATACAACCATGGATGTGCCTGAATATCCCATATTCCTTCTCTTTCAAAACTTCCTTCACTTCAAATCATGTATTTTCTTCAATCCTTG
This sequence comes from Pinus albicaulis, assembly GCA_034641835.2. Taxonomy (NCBI): domain Eukaryota; kingdom Viridiplantae; phylum Streptophyta; class Pinopsida; order Pinales; family Pinaceae; genus Pinus; species Pinus albicaulis. The sequence goes on along the minus strand of CM076575.1, from coordinate 860,873,789 downwards.
AGAGATTGACTAACTACTATATATTGTTGGAAAGGTCTTTGAGATGGATATCCAACTAAACACTTTGCATGTGCTTTTGTACAATTTTCCTATAGAATAAATTTCTTCAAAATATATACTACATCTCATTGGTAATAATCAACAACAAATTCTCAACAAACTCCCCGTAAACTTGTATTCACTTGTTTTCTTGACATCAATGACTAGAATTGTCATCAATGACAAAACCTTTATCAACACTTCAATCTTTTGTACCAACACACCTCTCCTCATTGGCTGGAAATGAAATTCCTTCATTTACCCACCCAAAAGACATGCACTATATTTGTTAATATTTACATGCATGTTAATTCATGGAAAATATTGAGTGTTGATCATCTCTCATGGCTTTGGGAGACTCAGATTTTGGCCAAGAAAGCATTTTTAGGGGTGACTTAAATACAACCCTTTATCCTTGGGAAACAAAAATAAGGAGACAAATTCAAGGATAAATTCAAGAAAATATGGAGGATCTAATCTAGAACTTAAACTTATGCTATATACAAGTTTACATGGAACAATCAAAGATCGAGCCCTAGATATATTGTTGCTCACTTGGATCGTTTCCTTGTTACAGATTCCATTTGGAGCAGGGCCTCTTGTTTTCATCAAAAATCCTCCCTTTAAGCAACTCAAATCATCGTCCCATATCTTTGGAAATGATAGACAAAGGTGACTATGACCCTCTTCCATTATGTTTTTTCCCAATTTGGATGAGATCGTCTAGATTTTGTGACTTTGTTAAACAAGTTTGGAGGAATTGTGTGACAAGAAGTCCAATTCACATTTGGGAACTATTGATATTTCAAAATGACCAAGCCAACATTTGGGAAATCACTCAGTTAATGTCCCAATTAGACCTTTATTCATTTGGGATGGTGATTATGATTGGTAGGTCGGACCAATTATTGCCTATAGAGTTTTCTCCAAAAGTTGGATACTACCTAAAAGAATGTACTTATGAGTGTGATTCTAAGGGAAGTAATGAAAGGATTAATATAAAATAATGATTGAGATTCTATCTATCTAAGATTAAATATATCTAAACTAACTCATTACACTATATTATATCCCAAGATTATATTAATGTCGTGTATGAATTTAGAAAGACTAGTACCAGCATAGATCCATTTTAAGTATAGATCTAACATGAGCCAAGAGGGATCAATTTTTTTCATGTGAAAATTACTTTAGTGTGTAAAATACAATGTGTACATTAAGAGATTTTATCACCCAAAATTAAAATGGTTTTTCATTATTAATATGTATTTAAGTATATGTCAATATTAATTTGTATTAAAATATTGTATTGAAAACCTACATTGAATATTTTTTTATATACAACATTAAACATTTTATTTTAACAGTTTATTTTCTATATATAGATATATATAAAGTTGATATTGACATAAATTAGTTAACATAGATCTTCAAATAATTTATTTAAATCTCTTGTTGAAATATTTTTGAAAAGTATAAGATTCACACATTTTACTCACATTTTTTATAATTCTAATTACTTTACAACATGTTCATTTTTTTTGTTATAACCAACATTATTTTTCTATTTAAAACATAACTTATTTTTATTTTAAAGGGATATGTGTCAACTTTATGGATAGACAAATTTACACATTCCCTCATAATGAGTTGTAGAATAAGCCTCTGGGCTCAAAAAAACCTAAGATTTAGATCTTCAAATTAATAACTCGTATAAAATCTACTGTAAATAAAATTAAACTCGAGTAAATGATTAACTAATTTAAATACATACAAAACATTCATACATATATCTTTTATTCAATTAATTTTGATAATTCATTGAAAAAAAAGTCATTAATAATGAATCAATTTACATAAAAATATCAATAAAATCAAATAATACTTTGATTTCATATAAAAAATTCAAATGAAATCACATAAATAGTACCATATTCATTTAATAAACAACAACCTTGAAATCAAAAATAGTTCAAAATTTGAATTACTCCACCAACAACAACAAATGCAAATAATTTATTTATTTAAAAAATTAAAACCCCAACTTAAATAGGGCTCTTAGGCCGTTGGAAATCCCTTGCATTTTTGGGCTGATGGCCAACAACCGATAGTAAACTCTAGCATCTTGTGCCAAGGCCTTTCGACATAATCATTATCCCACAGAACTATGGGTATCCAAGTTGATGACCGAAGCCTTTGTATGTTTTAATAACAATCTATTTAATCACATTTATCTCACTTTATTTTGTATTTTGCTTATATATTATATCTGTTGAAATTGTTTTTTAACTTTAAATTTTGAAAATGTATAAATTGGAGTTATTATATTGTTTTCCCTTGGTTGTAAAAGAATAAGGTAAACCTTAATTATTAAAAGTGTTTTTCTGGTTTGGAAAAATTATAAAGTTTGCATGATAATATAAAGTCTACATTCAACGTTTATTTCTTACACAATTTCCAATCCAATTTATTCCATTATAAATTTGACAAATTATTTATAGAAATTTCTAAAATAAATTAGTTATATAATATAAAATAATATTATAATTTAAGTTTTTTTATTAGAAAAAAGTTTTTAAAAATTTATTAATTATAATTCGTATTTAAATTGATAAGAATAGAAACTTATAAATAATTTATTACTAAGTAAAACAAATCCACGTTTGAGCTTTGACTATCTTGTTATGTTTCAACTGTGCTGACTTGACTTAATTTAGCTTGCAATGAAAGTCATTGGTGTTTTAATCATTATCATTTGACAACTTTTCAACGCTTGTAATGGTGACAAAGTGAAACTACATTATGAATAAGAAAACTGTGGTTGAGTTTCACTGACTTTATTAACAATTACATTTGAGATGAGTAACTGGTAAATAAAAATTGTATCTCTCATGCCCAACCAATACCACTATTAACACTACCAATACCAGCGTTAACATCACCAACTTGGGTATTCGCACTCCAAATATATTTGAAAACAAATACTACGCCAAACTCCTCAACAATGAGATCATCTTCATGTCTAACCAACATCTCTACACTAATGCTCAAACCCACGACATTGGCATTAACTATGCAGCGAACCAGAGCATATTCTTTTAACAATTTGAGCTTATTATTTCAACAATTTATGTTTTTCCTGCTCAAAATGAATCAGTTGGATGTCCTCATAGGAAGTGAGGGAGATATCTGTAACAACTATTGGGATTCAAATCCTTCAACCTACTCTATCTTAGATCTAGAGGAATCTCAAGAATCGTCATCCTACACTTTGAAGAATTAGGGCGGTCAGTAATTCACACACCTTTATATACATATACAAGCAACTTTAATGGAAGTGGACTTAATTTATATCAAATTAAGAAAATTCCGATAAATATCACTTGCTTCAGTTTAAGTAAATTATTTTCCTTCTAGCAACTCAATGATCATCAAGGTGCCTTTCTAAGAAGCGCACAATAAAATCATAGTGTTATTCTTGAATAACTCATGAATTCATTATTATTGGAGAAGTAGAAGGTTTCATATCCAAATTGTGCTTGGATCCAACATTGATTCTAACAAAAACATTTCATATGACATATGGTTATGGTTTTCTCTTAGGTTTTTTGTGGCAACCCTCATTAAGCGATGCCATGGCACACTCATCTAGGCTGCAATTTCCTCCTACAAGAACATCATTTTTAGAGATAGGAAAGCTCATAGTTGTGTTGCTACAACACCTCGTCATCTATCACTAGAGGTCAATGAATAGGTTGTAGATCTAGATCTAGGAGAGATAGACAAGGTATTTTTGGGAGTCTACTGGTAGAATCAAAACTAGGGTAGATGGTTTCCCAAGGTGGAAAAATACCCCAAATTTCAAGTGTGATCAAGAACATTCAAAAAGATACCTCCAAAACATGAAAGGTCATGTCTTGATTTGTAATTTCATAATAATGTGGCCAACTAAAAGGGATTTAATCAAATGGATTCAAACAAAAGGAAACCAAAGTGAAATATAGACTTGGAGTTGGGGGCTAAGCAGTTTTAACAATCATTTTCTGAAACTTGTTGGATAAAAGTAGATTTTTTCAGAACGAGCCTTATTTCTTCAATAATACAAGCCTATACATGTTCTCTTGGAAGGAGAGATATAGCCCATAAAATAAGAACTCCTTGGTAACCCTTGTTTTGGTGTCAATTTTCTCACTACCCAAGGAATTATGGAATCAATAAGTCTTGGAAGGAATTGAGAACACAACAAGTATCTTTTTCAAAGTCTTGGAGGAAACTAAAAGATGAAGAAACACTTTTTATTTGTGCATATGTGAGAGTATGAACATTTTGGGACCCTTGTTGGTCTCCATAGACATTTATTACCATGATGAGCTACACAATAAATCTCCAGACTACGTGTATGTTCCATTCCACTATTACAAATTCCATGAATATGGACACTTATTTTTATATTTCTCTCTTAGTCAAAAGGAAATTCCCCTGGAAAAACATTGGAAAAATGTAGTAGAGGGATTTGAGAGACTAACATCTTGCAGAAGAAATTTGCACGAGTAGGAGGCCCCTCTTCTTAAGGAAAACAAATAATCAAAGAACAAATAGACTACCTTAGAAGAGGACATGGAAATGTCAGATTACTAAACACAAAAAATGAAATCTGTGGATACAAATACATATCAAATATCTATCAAAAGAAAGGCACTGGAATCCAGAAAAGAAGAGCCATGAACAAACAACCCAGAAAGAAAGAAGCAATAACAGGAGATACGTAGGATGATGCAAAAGAAATGGATATGGGGTATGCAACCTTGACAAACATGGTAAATGAGCTAAAAGGAAAATATTTGCAAACGATCATGGAAAAAACAATGCAGGCGTGGATAGCTCAACACAAAAAATGAACTATGTGGATCGAAATATAGATCAAAGCTTTATCAAAAGAAAGGCACCAGAAAACAGCTCAGAAGAGACATGAGCAGGACAACCGAGAAGAAAAGAAACAATTACAGGAGATGCCTAGGATGATGCAGAAGAAATGGATGTGGAGGAAATAACCATGACAAGCATGGTAGAAGAGCTAAAAGGAAAAGATTTACAAATAGTCCTAAAACAAAAAATATAGATGCTACATCAACCCTACTTTAACCTATGTAAAAGTAAAGGGATGTCCTCTCAAAGATAAAGTTCATCAAGTTATGGAACCCAAATTCAAAGCTTCAAATAACCCTTAAAGCACCACAAGGATTTCAAACAAAAAAAAACATCATACAATAAATGAGCGAGATGTTATCCAATTCAAGTAAGGTGACTCTCATCATTGATGTATTCCACTCTATTCCCCGTAATTCTCAATGAAATTAATCACATGGAACATTAGGGGACTTAACTGCAAAGCTAAGTTGAGGCCCCAAAAGATGAAAATTGTAAGGAAATCCCTACAATACTCATATTACAAGAAACAAAATTCTCCAACGAGCGTCTAAGTGAAATCCTAGATAAATTTTGGAAAGGTAGTGTTTCGGTGGCATTGGATGCAGAAGGAAAGTATACAATGCCATTGCCACAGCTATGGATACTATACATGGGATATTTACTAGGAATAATAGAAAAGGTGGTCACCCTCAAATTGCTTCCAGACTTGATATATTTTTGGTCTCGAAAACCCCTTTGGACAATGACATCTTTGTGGAGGCTTCAATCCTTCCCTGTTGGGGATCATATCATTGGCCAGTAAGCTTGGGAGCAGACATCAAATCAAGCCCCAAAAGAAAACCCTTTCACTTTGAATGATTTTTTCTTAGGGACCCTTCCTTCTTGGAAAAATACCAATAATGGTGGTAGTAATCCACTCCTCGATTGGGCTCAATTATGTACCAATTCGAGTAGAAACTTGAGTTCTTAAAATCTCACATAAAAAAATGGAATAGAGAATATTTTTGGAACATCCACCAAATCAAATAGGAGTTCAACGATCACATGGAATAAGTTCAACAATGAATTATTATTGATGGTCAATATGAAAAATTAGTTGACGAAGAAAGTGAGCTTCTCACCCAATTAGAAGAAGGTTTCATTTAGGAATAAATTCTCTGGTGCCAAAAATATTGCATAAGATGGCTTAAGGAAGGGGGGGAATCCAGATTTTTCCACAAATCCATGATCAAACGCCGCCATCACAACAAAATATTCTCACTTCAAAACACTACAAGGTAGAAGCTTAAATACAAGAAATAATTGGAAGGAGAATTAGTTGTTTGAATTATCTTTAATAAATCAATTAAATTAAAAATCACTTTTATTTTACAAATACTATTTGGTTAATTGGCAAAGTTTACAAATCATATTTAATATGACAAAATGAAGGACCAACAAGTATGGCGACCATATACCATGTAACAAATGTGTCAATTTATGGGGAGTTGGGAAAGTGTATGTAAATAATACTTTCATTTTTTTAAATAATCAATTCAGTTGTCTCACAAAGACCTCTACTTTAAAAAATTTCCTTGCAATTTACCTTTATCTTTCGAGACAAAGATATCATCCACAAGAATACTTTTTCCTAGGTTTTTTTCAAATGTTCACAAATCTCGAATAATCAAGGTTTCTTTGGTGAGTCCAAGAAGTATTATTCATACTGGGGTGTCTGACATGGTCTCATCCCTAGCATAAAAAATGAGTGGTGGAATTTTATAGACAAATAAGACCTTTCCATAGACCAAACTTCGTTTAATATGGAGACTGAATTTTCTTCCTTCCAAAATACAAAACAAATGCATACCTCTTGCTACTATATGATTTTCTAGTATATAGCCTAAAATTTAACTCCAACTATACTTTATCTATCTCAGAAAGTATTCCATCGCTACCCTCTTGCCAATAAAATTACATGCCAAAGTGCATCTTGAAAGGTCAAGGATTTTTTTGATTGCAATATATTCCCCCACAACTAAGAACACATCATTTGTTTACTTCTATTGACCTTACATCATTTATATTTCCAGTGAACCAAAGACCTCCCTTAGATGCCAAGCAAACCACATGTTCCTTATACACTCCTTCAATGTCACCTTTTGTCACTAGGTATAGAGGGTTCATGCACACATAAGGGTGTTTTTTTTTCTAAACATTAAATCTCAAATTGGCGGAATTGGTTGGAGACAATACACCCATAGCCATGTCCTACTTAGGATGGCCCTTATAATTGTCCAAAACATGAGAGTATTAAGAAGTTGTACCTCCAATCTTATCACTACTCATGGGATTTGACCAACCAAAAAAACCATTATCTTCACATTATCTAAAGTATGTGAAAGTGTGCTTAATCATCTCAAGATCATGTTATTATATTATCCATGGACCCTTTTCCATACATATTCTATTACTTATTCACAAACTGATTAAAAAAAATGTGTAATATTTTAACAAAATATCTTTATCATTCACTTCGGCATTTCCTTTCTTCCGCTTCGAGGGTATGCTAGTTATTAATTTTTTCTTGTTGACTTTGTACCAAGATTAACTGCTTATAGAACTTATTTTGAGCACTGAGGAGCTAATCATTTTCTTGTTGAGCCTCCTTATTAAAAAATTAAATTTCAATAAGTTATCACTTATTAAACAATTCAATGTCTATTAAGTTATCACTTAGGTTCTTGATCTCCATATGTAACTCAGTGGTACGAGCATCCTTTATTTTATCATAAATTATAGTCATGTTTCCTCTTGTAAATTTGATTCTTTATTTGTTGTTGTTGTACTTGTCATTGTTATTCCTCGAAGGCCTTTAGCCTTGCCTGCTCTTGCAACAGTTCCTCTTTTAAGCTCAATTGTTTCTCTAAGTGAGAAATTAGTTCACTCTTATGTCTAAGTATTTCCATCAAATTATTGTTGACCACAAATTAACAGTAGAAAAATCACCCATTGTACTAAAAAAACTTTCGCCAATTTTCATCATTGTGCTTAGGACCATCCTAAACTATGGTCTGCGGGGTGGGGAGTTCCTCTTGTTTATATTCTTTTCTTTTCTTATGCTTCCCCTTGAAAATGGATCTTTTCCCGGGACTAAAGAAGTGGTCAATATGAGGTACCTCTTCCAACTCAATAAGAGATAGAGAAGAAAAAAATGGTATCCCAAGGTATGACACATGGAATTATAGAAAAAGGAGTTTTTTATAGGACACATGAGGGTACAGTCCTTGAAGTATCTAGACCTACTAGTGTGTTGATAATCGGGGAACTAATTTGTAATGATTGTTTTTGTTGAATTTGAGCTTATATTTCCTTATTTGCTTACTTTTTCAAACTATAGTCATTCCTCATGTAATATTAATTTCTCTACCACGAAGGCAGATTTGGTAGCAATTTCTTTCTTCAACACTTCCTTTGTTAATGCCTCTATAACTAGTTCATGAATGACTCCTAGTCTCTTTTCAGTTTCCTTAGGGTTAGGAGACACATGCGGTGCAACTTCATGAATCTTTGTTTTTTTAGGGTTATAGTGGGTGACTAGAGTAGCAGATGAACTACTAACCTTAGGATGAACTTGTTCCATACCTTGGTTTTTTCAAGCTATTTAGAAGACATCTTCTTTTGTTTCTTTGAAAAATTAGAAACTTAACCTGCGACTCCTTAGGGAGTTGTTTATTTCTTTGTTGGACATCTAAATATGTATCTACTCTTTTTAGGATGTCATCAAAAGGAGAGTCTTCATCTACATACTTTATAGATTAAATTTGTACATGATGCTCAGATACAATCCTTAAGGGGTCATGAGCTTTATAACTAATACAATATAGTTTAATAAAAGAGAGGGTTGCACCTTCCTTGTCGCCATGAAATACATTAGCAATAAAATAGGGGCCAACATGAAAGGGAAAATATGGCCAAATATTTTTTCATGCTTTGGATAACTCTCTAACAATGCTTTTTATTTGTTGTCTGATAAGCCACTTCCCTAAAAACTAGCCTATTTGGGGCACATATGGGAAGGGCATGAGGAGAGTCTTGACACAGATAAACCTAAATATAAGAGAAGGATAATTTAATGTAACAATCCCAAACCTACTTAATATTATGTTTCGCTTCTTGGAAAAACCTACGAGGTAGGGTATTGAAGAAATATTGATCTAACGGGATCATTACAAATTAAGAAATCTGATAGAATTTGTCTTCAACACTACCCTCCCATACCATTGAATGGTAAATATGGATGCTTTATGGAGTCTCCTTGGTCCAGTGAAAAATCAATTGAGAAAAGGGAGTGGAAAAAAAATGGTGTCCAAGATATAAGAAAACGTGTAGAATAAAGGCAACGTTGAGTCAAACCTAACTTTCTCATAGGACTCAATTTTCCTATAAATTTTTTCTAATAGAATGTTGGCCCAATTGAAGACATACTTGCTGAGGGCTTTTTGCATGATAGGGATCCAATATAGTTTGAAATGGGTAGGGTCTTTCTCCCAAAATAATTTACACAAAAATATTGCAACATATTTGGGTGTCTGCTTACAGGGGGCTATGAGATACAATTTGGAGGTTTCTTCTTTAAATTTTCTTTCTTTATCCCTCTAATATATTATTAATTGATGTATATCCAATTCATATTGAGCACATTCACCCTTAAGAAAAATTTTAAGGAATTCAGCAGTATAAATAATTTGGGCTTTAGGGAGCTTATACAGACTGTGCATGTCGTCAAGTTTGAAGAGGCCACAATGTTGCCCCTCTAGTTAGAGATGGTCCTTGCTGGTAGGTCAACATGTTATAGCACCTATTGAACCATGTTTGTGTGAGAAATAATTTTAGCTCTAGCCGTTATTTTGTGAAGATTTAAAATATCTATGTCATGCAAAGTGGTATAAATTGCCCCGACTTTATCCTAATCTTCTTCGGACTCAGCTTGGCCTTATTCAAAAAAAAATTATACAAATCCTTCCACGAAAGGGTGTTGGCTTAAAAAATTAATTTATTATTTGAGAATACCCCTTTTTTTGGGTTATTATCATATAAATCCTCAATTTGTGGGGTATGTGCCTCCTTTGTCATAGACTTCTATATTTTATGGGAATTTTTCCCCACGATATCAATTATTGAAGATGATGCTATGTGCGAGACCTATAACTTGATCTTTCACTAGAGGTGTATTATTCATGATCCTATGTGCTCAGATATTGACTTTACCCCATTGTTAGGCTTCCAAAAATTTTCAGATTTTATGAGAGGGACAAAATTTATAAGCAACTTCCACAATGAATATCCTCCTTGAGAAGTGTGGAGATCATCTTGGCAGGAATCACACTCATGTGGGAGGTATTTCAATCATAAAAATACCTTCCACCATTCATCATTTAGAGAGAGGAGGCACGAAACAAGCTTAGCTCAAAGTGATTTGTTCATAATCATCAGATCTCCGACACCAAGCCCCCCATGTAGTTTGGGATGGAAAACAGTGACCCATTTCACCAGATGGAATTTTTTGGTGTTGATATTACCTCCTTCCCATAAAAAAAAATGGATTTCCTTCACCATTAAGGAAATAATGTTTTAGGAACCAATAAGGTTGAAAATTGATAAAGGGGCACAACTAAAAGAGATAATTTGATCAGGAGAAGGAACCCATCAAGATTAATCCAACGAGCTCCCCATTGAAAAAATTTCACTTTGAATTTTCATATTATATGTGTCCAAGCATACACTGAGTGTGTCTTCGGGGATATAGAGATGCCGAAATACTTAAAATATTTCCAAGTTTCCACAAATTGATAGCTTGGGATCCTTACAATCCATAGTTGCTTTCTAGTACTAATATTCCAAGAACAGATCTGATATTTTCCAAAGATTATCATGCCACCAGAGGCCTATATAAAATGAATAAGAATTAAGTTGAACCTTCTAGCCATAATGGATGTAGCTCCTCATGTACATAAGGTGTCATCAACAAATTTTTAATGGTTTGTGCTCTTGACTCTCCTAACAAATCTAATTCTAGAAGCTTATTAGATCTAAACTAAAAGTCTAATCTCCTACTAAGAGACTCAAGTACTATAATATATAAAAGAATGGAGAGAAGGAAACCTTGAAGAAGGCCCCTTGACACTTTGAAGAAACCAAAATATCTTCCATTTACCAAAGATGAAATCCAAGGAGCTGAAATTCACAAGGATACCTAGTGAATAAATTTACCATCAAAACTAAATTTAGACATTTCCTTGAAGAGGAAGCTATGGCACACCCTATCGAAGGTGTGTTCCATATCCAATTTGATAGCATGCCCTTTTCACCCCTATAATGGTTAGAATGTATAACTTCTTGAACTTGGATAATATTGTCAAAAAAAATCCTCTAAAAAGTGAATCCTCCTTAATTTTCCAAAATGATTTTTGGAAGGAGGAGTTTTAGCCTTGTTGATAAAATATTTGAAATTATTTTGTATGAAACATTATAAAAAAATATTGGCTTGAACATCGCAAACAACTAAATATTTTCCTCTTTAGGAATTAATCCCAAAAAAGACAATTTATACCTCCTCCTATGCAATTATGCTTGATAGATTAATCCACCATTCTACATAAGTCAAACTTGACCACGTCCTAGAAATATTGATAAAAATGGGTTGAAAAGCCATCCAGATCCAAAGTTTTATCAAGACCAAAAGATAAAATTATGTTCCTAATATCTTCCTATGATATGTCCTTAATAAGGAATTATTATCTTAGTAGGAGATAAGGTCAGGAATGTGCTCCAACATAAATTCCTTTGAGTCTTAAACTACGAGGTACACTACATTGTAGAGCTCATGAAAGTGTTATATTGCTTCAACTTGGATTGAATTGAAGTCATTAATTTTGGACCCTCGAAAGGTGACCTCTTCGATATTATTTTTCCATATATCATTACCGGCTTGTTTATGAAAGAATTTGGAATTTTTTATCCCCTATTTATGGTCAGAGGCTACGAGATTTTCGCCTCCAAATTCCTTCATTATCGTTTAAAGGGAAGTGGTAGGCCCTTCCTTTTTTCCTTCACGAGGATATATTGAGTAATAAGATCATGCTTTATCTATCTTTGAAGGTTTTCCAACATATTTTGAAGATGTGCGACCGAAGCTTGGCCCATTTTATTTTTTGCCTTATTCAATGCATATTTTATCCTTTTTACTTTTTGCTCCTATTGTTGCATGAAAAAACCCCCTAATTTATGTATTTATAAAAATAAATAATTGCTTTAGTGTGCTTGGTGCACGCATGTACGAAATCACACCAACTTAAGGGGTGTGGTTTACCCTCTTAAGTTATTGGTCACGGGCAGAAAAAGAAGTGGAGTCAAGCAAGTTAGTGGAACATGATAGAACATAAACATACTAGATAATGAAACAGCATGCATATTCAAACTAAAACTAAACTAAAACTAAAACAAATAAAACAAAAGCTCTAAATAGATTCAAACAACTGTAATAATCCAAACAGTGGCTCTTTCATCTCCTCTTATTGAGTGCTGGGAGGAAATGAGTATGAAACTTTAACCCACTTGCCAAGGGGCCCTTAGAACTTGGGTTCTAAGTCTCGATGCAAGGATGTATTTACTTCCAAGCTTGCCTCGGTGCAGTCTCCCTCTCTCTACTATGGTGGACTAAACTTGTTGGATGGCCAACAATTGATTCCCCTCTATCTCAACTCCAGATCACACACTGTTGGTATTTCTTGGGGCAATTCTGGCCAGCATAAAAATGTGCTCTCAATTTTTTCATCTCTTGGTGGCTTTTTATAGGAGAATTCAAATCCTCCTTCCCTCCCTTGGTACATTGTGGATGGTGACCCAAGAGAGGGAGATGATTCCATTGTGTACTCCCTTGATGTCTAAGAAGGCTTTGGTGGTTGTCCTTAGGCGGCTTCAAGTGTGAAATCATTGTCCTAGAGTGTGCTTTTTGTGATCCCAGAAAGTGACTTTCGTCACTCCCAGGATTGCGCACATTTTGAGTTAAAAGGCGCGCAAAGGCGCTCTTCTCGAAGGATTTTGAGCGCAAAAGAATTTATGACTTGCTCAAATTTGATTTTCCCTCAGACCTTTGATATTTTTAAATACTTTCCAGATTCTCTAATGTCTCTCGGCCCTGTAAATCCTTTTGTCTAACATTAAATAATGTCGTCTTTGCTTGTACAATTTTCCAATGTTAACAGTTTCCCCCTAATGTGTGAGGTCTAGGAAGAACTGTATAGCCGAAATACATTATAGTTTATTTTTTGTATATTGTGCATAGATAGAGAGAGACCTGCATGAAGCTTGGAATTGGAGACACCCTACACCGATTCGAAGAACGATCATGTCCTCTGGGACCCTTGTAAGCAAATGTAATACAATATATACAAATTTTCTTTGAGGTGGGCATGTCCCATGCTTGTAATGTTGAGGCTAGTTAAACAAATCTATTTGACAGTTACATGTTCTGTCTGTGTCACTAATATGGTAGTGATTTGTTGGTTGATGACAATGACTGCAGATGCCCTCAGGGGCGTTTATTCTTTGACGATAGGTGGAATATGGTACCCATATGCGTAAACTTGGTATGGCATATAACTACGCATTGTACGCATAGGTGTTGGTTGGGATCTTCCCGTGTAAGCATTGCTAAAAGAGACGCTTATGAAGGCACGGGTATTCGATGAATTTGATCAAAGTCCAATGGTTGTAAGGTACGATACCATCTTGACATGAAACCTTGTGTTGTAGTCGAATGTCAGGAGGATCGATGACATTTGTGGGCAATGATGTCTCCCACAATGCCACCCGAGGATGCCCCTTCTATGGAGAGGGGTGATCCAAGGTACCGCTTCCTTTTTGGAAAATAGGTGTTGAAGTTGACAAAAAGGAAGCCTCAACCAAACAAGGGGTCGCTGATATGAAGGGTCAGGGACCTGGATGTGATGGGTTTAACATAGGCATGGTGGCGAGGGGTGATTGAAAACTAATGATGGGGATTTAGTGGCCAAAGGTCGGAGTATAATAAGCAGCTTGGTGGTAGTCATAACTATTTCTAATGGGGAAATCCCTAGGGTCGATAGGAATTCTAGTGTGGGTATAGACTGGCTATGAAAATCATGGTGGCTTTTGCATGAGGGTGTAATACGCCGACCAAGGATGTTTAGGGACTGCTGCCAGGGGAGAAAATATGAATGAGTGGGTGGGGGACGTAGTGCACCATTTGTGGTATTTGTACACTCACCAAAAGAATAAAATAATGGGGTTTGGTTTGTACAAAACACAGAGACGGGTGCCCCAAAACATGAAATAGTTCGCTCATTGATGACGTGAGGAAGGTGTTTTGCTGAGGCTGGGGGCCCCATTGGTTTGTCTCATGTGTGAGGTTGATGAAGTGAATGAAAAAATATTGCATATGGGATTACGCTGATGGGGGTATGGTGCGCCAAATGTGAGGCGTGGTAGTGCGCTTTTGATCTACTTGTACAACCTGGTCTTCCAGGAAAGGGGTTTTATTTTGTATGGTAAAACTTGACCTTATGCATAGTGGATGGATGGGCATGAGGTGCTTCCCGGACTAAAGTGGTATGGCCATGGCATCACTTTTGCAATGATATATGGTCGATTGTGGGTGATGAGCACCATGGAGGGGAGGCTCTACCCACCAACGAGGATGTTTATCATCTGCAGGGTGAAGTGATGATAAACACAATCGGATATGTGGAACCTATGGTTTATTTCTGATGGAGAAATGATGTCAGGATATGTATATTTTTCTGGGACTCTATCATGCTGGGGGTAGAATGCTACCTACTCTGGAACTTTCAGTGGATGGTTTGTGAGCTTTCCTACAAAAACAACTACCTCAAGTGATAACATATTCTTTATTAAATATTACTAAAATTCATGAGCTTTAAAAAAGAATATGAGAGAGGGCATACTTGCCAGCGCTGAAAATTTATTTTTTCGAGACTGCGAATGTGTGGCATCACCTCTGTTCGTTATGGAGTGCTTATCACAATGATTGCCCTGAAATACTAGGCAAAAAAGACTAGATATGGTGGTCCCATCGTACTCATTTTTTGGTCTAGCAGGGTACCAGCGTCGTAATGTTGCTAAATCAGGGCAAATGGCAACCACATGATTGGGCATTTTGCGTAACGCGCATGTTGGTCTTATTTGTAGAGAGCGGTTGGGGGTAACTAGGGGTTCCCGGATTGGTCGCTTTTCAGCGGACAAGAACAGGATGGATCAGTTCGTCATATCCTCTTGGTTTGTCGAGCTGTTTATGGATTCCGAGTCCATGTCATCTTCTTGGGAGATTCGGACTATAGCTGAGCACACACTAACGAGGGCTAACTGGAATCTGGGGATATAGTGACAATTTTCCAGAAGGTGATTGTCGGTGCACAAAGGACATGTGAATTGTGTTGCACGCAATCCAACGTAGTAAAACTGTTCTATAGGATACCATATATGGATGAGTTCCAGGGTTGCACATTCTTTGAGGAAGTGACCACATTCATCGCACAGCATGCAGCGTATAACGAGAGGGGGCATGACTAGGGGTCTTTCTGGTGCCCGTCGTTCCTCCTATAGGTACAGGATGATACGAGGTTCATCTCCAGTAGACTGGGTGGAGGGATCCTCTTGATAGGATCACTCGATGGCGTGTAAGGCATCCCTGTATCATGGGATCTCTGGGAAATTATGGGTATAGTGCCTGTAATTTCTACTTATTGCGCATGCATGATTGGTACGCAACGCCTTGCATTTACCTTCGGTGGCAGGTTCCTTTTTACGGGAACGTGGCATCGTGATGTCTGCCTTAGAGCCAAGGAGTGGTTTTAATCGTCTAGCTCTTGGAAAATATGGGTAGGCTATCCTATTACATCGCATATGGTGCAGACTGGTGATTCCCTTTGTATGGGGGAGTCTCCATCTTCTTTCCTCTCTTCTAGGTTTTATTAACCGTAACCACTGGTTTTGTAATGGGAATTTCCTTTGTAGGGATTGTTTCGATTGTTTCTTGGATGGGTGGGGCCTCCTCGGGACTGAGGGGCTTTAGCCCAGTGGCAGTGATGTGTGTGGCTCTTGTCCCTGTAGGGGGGATGAGATACCAAACGGGTATTAAAAACAATATTTTTGGTAACACCATTGTTTCCAAAACCTTCTGGGAGATGAAACCAGCTAGGGGGTAGAGGAAAGGGGTTTGGGAAGTGGCATAGGCTAGAGAGGCTATCGTGGTCGAGGACTCAGTGTCATTACTGCTTATGTTTGTGTCCTGACTCACTTCAGCGCTTGATGTGAACATCATGCACACCGGAGCCCCTGCGACATCAGGTGATGACTCAGGTATAATGGGAGGATCTCCTAGGAATGATCATAGAACGAATGACAATTTGAACTGGCTAGGGCCATATTCTTAGTACCGTGAAAGCGTAACGAGGATGTATCTACATAGGGTATAATTACATTGGTGTTTGTTAGGGGTCGTTTCTCGGTATGCGTCAATTGGTCGACGGTAATGATGTGGTCCTCATGGGGGAACATCATAATGCAAAAGACGGAGGAGGCTATGGCTCACAAGGCGTACATATAACTCTGACCAAGGAGTATATTATAGTCCAAGTGAGCGTCCAAGACTTCGATGTCTATGTGGACTGTCTTTCCGGCTAAGCAGACCGGGACGTTTTGGTAGAGACCGACGGGGGTCGAAGGACGACCATCGTATGCTCTAAGTGTGATCACTGATGGTTTTATTTCGGGAGACCCTAACTTCTCCCAAAAATTTTTGACATGATGCACATGGACGCACCCTCATCAATGACATATCGGTGAATGGTGATATTCTGGACTGACACTGGTATCTGAAAGGCGACCATCAAAGGAATCCTAGGGGTGGCTTTGTCTAAATCAAAATCCATTAGGTGTGTATCAGCAGGGTTGATAGTGCCTAACGCAGAAATCAAGACTTAAGTTGTTTTGGGCATGACTGCAATACTTCCAAAGCTGACATAGCAGCGGGAGATTGGGCTAAATCGTCCACGATGCTATAATTATGGGCCACTTTGGAGTAGTTTCCTGCTCACCTATTTTTTCCCTTGGCCATCTTTGGAAATGGTTCAATAGGCATCTTGAAATGGTCAAAGGTGCAGTTGGTGCATTGGTACTAGCCCCTGGAGCACTTTAGTTAAGTGCACAGTTGTGGCACAGGAGCTGAAAAAAAGAATTATGTTATTCCTAAGGGTTAAGTGGAGCTATTGCATGGATATTTCAGTTAGAACTCATGTCACAGAGTTTGGTGGAGTTATTGAGGTAGTTAATGGAGTTGTGTTCAGTTTAACTCAGCTAGACACAGTTGAGCTAGTTGTATCTAGTCTAACTAATTGATACACTAGTGAGAGTGGTGTGAATTAATTATTAATTAATTCACTAATTATTAACTCATTAATCAACTGAAGAATAAATAAGTTAACTAAAGTGCATGGACAGTTTCAGTGGAGACCAGTGGAGAGGTAGGTGAAAGAGCAGTGTGACTATCAGTTGTGACTATACTGGTGCATGATCCTGCACCACACATTGATGGAGATGCCAATGAAGATTGCACAGTGCAAGCTAGGTGGATTCGATTTCATTCAGAGCCCATATTCAACAGGGATTGCGCACTAGAGGCAGGTTAGCAGGTGGCAGAGATCGGTGCATGGGATTTGCTAGATCGAACCTGATTAGTGTGTAGCAATTGGAGATTGTACTGAGAGCTTGTGAGAAGCTTTGTATGATGATTGTTACATGATCTCTATGACATATAATATACGGATAGTTGGGGGTTTTCAGATTTAAGCTTTCCCATAAATCATTGTGTTCATATGTGTGAATTTTTATGGTTTTAATGTGTGCATGCAATTGATTTAATTTCCGCAAGTAATGATCAATAGTAGAAGAGATTATGTATTATGCATGAAGTCAAATAGTGTGTGATCAGGAGAATCTTGGATGTATAATGCATTAGTTATATAATTTCTGCATGGTATCAGAGCGATATTGATCATTGGAGCAATTGCAAAGCATTGAAGCTGTTGAGTTTTGTGCTGGTGGAATTCGAATTTGCAGTAGTGTTTTCTTGGTGTCGAAGTTGAGATGTCTTTCAACAGATTGCGATTGGAGTATGCCCTTGAGGGCAGCTTGAATTATATTGCATGGAAGGATAGGATAGAGGCAATGCTGGAGGATAATGGGTTGAAGGATTTCATAGATGCAGAAATTCCAAAACCTGCTTCTAGCGATGCTTCCGCACTTGACGCATGGCAAAAGAAGACAGCAAAATGTCGAAGGATTCTATTGGAAGGTGTGAAGGATCACATAGTGTCCAGCCTTCATGGTAAAGCTTCTCCATTCTTGATGTGGAAAGCTTTGACTGACTTGTTCCAAAGCAAGAGCGACCAGAGGAAGTTGGCGCTCAAGGATAAGCTTAGGAAAATAAAAATGGAGAAATGCGAGAGTATACCCAAGTACATCACAAAGTTCGTCCAGTGCAAGGATGAGCTGGGAAGTGTGGGGGTTGTTGTAGATGAAGAGGACTTGGTGAGCTTGGCTCTCCTTAGGCTTCCAAAGAGTTGGAATTCCTATGAGGACTCTGTCAATGGTCAGGAGAAACTGCCAAGATGGGAGCGACTTTGGTCGGATCTTGTGTAGGAGGAGATAAGGTGGAGTACCAGGGACGGATCTTCATCGAAGAATGAAGATGAAGAAAATTGCGCTTTGGCTACCAAAGCAAGGAAGGGGAAGAGCAAGAAGAATGCTTCTCAATCCGGTGCGAAAGGCAAGAAGCAGGACATGTCCAAGGTGAAGTGCTTTCACTATCACCAACATGAACATTACGCCACTAATTGTCCACAGAAGAAGAAAAATAAGCAGGCTGCTAGATCTGCAGCTGGAGAGGCCTTAGCCTCACAGTTTGAGCTGGAATTTTCGTTGATCGCATGCTTGGTCTCAAGTATGATGGGTTCAGTGTGGTTTCTTGACAGTGGTGTGTCTTTTCATATGACCGGAGACAAATATTTGTTTAGTGATTTGGATGAGAAGGATCTTGGAGTGCACATCGAGATGGGCGATGATGGTAGATACAGTGCGACTAGTATCGGGACCATTTCCTTTGAGAGTGAGTCTGGTAAACCTTTCATATTGAATGATTTCATGCATGTTCCAGGATTGAAGAAGAATTTGATCTCGGTGGCCATGTTAGAAGACAAGGGATATGATGTTGTCTTTAGCGAGGGAAAGGCTTTCCTGCGCAGTAAGGCAACTGGTGAAACCCGGAGGATAGGGGTTCGAGTTAAGAACCTTTATCAGTTGCAGGTAGATGGATGCGCAGCAATGGAAGGCAAGGCAAAAGGAGTGGTGAGCTGGGATGAGGTCGAGCTATGGCACAGGAGATTGGGCCATCTTCACCATGGTGCTTTGAAAATTTTGCAGCAGATTTCTACTAGGATTCCCAAGGGTACACTTGTGCAGTCAGATCCGTGCAAGGGATGTACTTTGGGAAATTTTGTGAAAGCCACCTTTCACGAGAAGGATATTCGCGCCATGACGATCCTTGAGAGAATTCACACAGACGTGTGTGGACCTTTCTTAGTAGCTTCGACAGCAAAGCACAGGTACAATGTGATATTTGTTGATGACTTTTCTCGGAAGTGTTGGATCTTCTTCATGCAGAAGAAGAGTGAGACATACTCAAAGTTCTGTGAGTTCAAGGCACTGGTTGAGAAAGAGTTGGGGAAGCAAGTGAAGGCTCTTAGGAGCGAAAATGGTGGTGAATTCATCTTTGGCGAATTCAAGGACTTTTTCAGCGCAGAAGGAATTCGAAGAGAGCTCATAGCACCTCATAACCCACAGTAGAATGGGGTCGCGAAGTGGAAGAACAGAACGATCGTGGGTGTTGCACGGGTGATGTTGCATGATCAAGGCCTTCCCATACACTTGTGGGCTAAGGCATGCAATACTGCAGTTTATATGAAAAACCGTTGTCCTCACAGAGTGCTTCGCATGAGTACACCCGAGGAGGCGTTTTCTGGTAAGAAGCCTGATATTTCTCATTTGAAGATTTTTGGCTCACCTGTTTACAATCATGTGATGAAGGATGCCAAGAAGAAGCTGGAGCCAACCGCAGAGGTTGGGATATTTGTGGGGTACACTGATACACCCCACAACTATCGTGTCTATTTTCCAGACAGTGGGAAGACTCTTGTGCGACGGGATATCAAATTTCATGAGGAGAAAGCCATGAAGTGTTTGCTTGAGAGGGAGCCACACTTGCATGAAAATGAGGAGCTATTAGTTCCTAAGGATGAGCCTCAGGATGTGGATCAGCCACAAGAGGAGGTTCATGGAGTGGAAGAAACCACTCATGCAGCACTAACCATCAGAGGGCAGAAGCGCACTACATAAGCTAAGCGACTGAATCTTGATGCAGAGAAGATTGTAGGAGCACCTACATCACAGCGCAAACAGAGACAGTCACCTGACTGATATACTGGATACATGGCTCTGATGAGTAAGTGTATCATGACAGAACCATCCTCTTTTGAGGAAGCTGTGGAGGACCCTGCATGGGTAGATGCCATGGTGGAAGAGTATGATTCGATTGTCAGAAACAGTGCATGGGAGATTGTCCCAGGGCCAGAAGGGAAATCAGTGGTATGTTTTAGATGGATCTACAAAGTGAAGCAAGCAGCTGATGGGAGCGTCGAGAAGTAAAAGGCAAGATTTGTTGCCTGAGGCTTCTCACAGATTTAGGGGATCAACTATGAGGAAACCTTTGCACCTGTCGCAAGGTATTCTTCCATACAGAGCATCCTAGCTCTCTCAGCGCATATGGGGTGGCACATTCATCAGATGGATGTGAAGACTACGTTTTTCAATGGAGTAATTGAGGAGGAGGTGTACATAGAGCATCCCGAAGGTTCCGAGATCTTTAGCAGCGATTCACATGTGTGCAGGCTCAAAAGAGCATTGTATGGGTTGAAACAAGCACCTCATGCTTGGTACACAAGGATTGACAGTTATTTCACTGGACTTGGTTTTACCAAGAGTGAGGTGGATCCCAACCTGTACCAGATAGTGGTTGAGGGTAAGTTGTTGATCATTGTACTTTATGTAGATGATTTGATACTGACCGGTGATGAACAGTTGATACTCTCACGCAAGGTTGATCTTGCAAAAGAGTTTGAGTTGAAGGACTTGGGCCTCCTTCATTATTTCATGGGATTGGAAATTTGGCAGCGCAGTGATGGATTGTTTGTGTCTCAAGGCAAGTATGCCCGAGAGATACTGGAGAAGTTCAACATGCAAGGTTTCAAGCCTATCAACACTCCTCTTCCTGGTGGTTGGAGGAAAGAAGATGCTACAACGGCAAAG
Organism: Pinus albicaulis; assembly: GCA_034641835.2. NCBI lineage: Eukaryota > Viridiplantae > Streptophyta > Pinopsida > Pinales > Pinaceae > Pinus > Pinus albicaulis. Next base: position 860,852,360 of record CM076575.1, on the reverse strand, counting down.
GTAGTGGATGCCACTGTTTACCGACAGTTGGTGGGGTCACTTATGTATCTAGTCAATACACGACCCGATATATGCTATGCAGTTAACCAGCTTTCACAAGCTATGGTTAAGCCTACCAAGCTCTTTTGGAAGGCGAGGAAGCATGTATTGAGATATCTCAAAGGCACATCGGGATATGGATTATGGTACAGAAAGTCGGATGAGGTGAAGCTATGTGGCTTCATGGATGCAGATTGGGCATGGAGCCCAACGGATAGAAAGAGCACATCTGGAGGGATTTTTAGTATCAGGTCGACAGTAGTTTCTTGGTACAGCAGGAAGCAGAGATCCGTGGCACTCATTTAGCGGAGGCCGAGTACATGGCAGCAAGTTTGGCTGCATGCGAGGCTAGATGGATGAGGAAGGTCCTGGTTGGGTTGTTCGGTTCACACTTAGATCCTACTGTGATATATTGTGATAATCAGAGTTGCATCAAACTCTTGTTTAATCTAGTATTTCATGATAGATCTAAACACATTTACATCCGGTATCATCATATCAGAGATTGTGTGCAGCAGAAGATCATGTTACTTTCTTACATTCCTACGGAGGATCAGGATGTTGATATCTTGACGAAGGCGCTCACCAGGAGAAAATTCGAATACCACAGAGGCAGGATTGGGGTGGCAGATAATCCCTATCTTGTTGAGAGGGAGTGTTGAGATTGCAACAATATGATGAGCTTAGTGGAAATAAGTCGCCTTCACTAAGTGGGCCCGCGGGCTATTTTTGGCACACAGTCTATTTTTAGACATGTCGATCATATTCTATGAGTTGCAGGAAGATATTTTTGGATGGTTGGTCAAGTTGGAAAAATAGATGGACTTATATTTTTAGACCTATTCGACGGAATCTATTTTTATATTGCCATTCTAAAAATAGATATGTCGAATATTATTAGCTCTTAATAATATTTGGACTATAAACATTATCTTATTCTCTTGGAGCACTGCAGTTAAGTGCACAGTTGTGGCACAGGAGCTGACAAAAGGAATTACGCTATTCCTAAGGGTTAAGTGGAGCTATTGCATGGATACTTCAGTTAGAACTCATGTGACAGAGTTTGGTGGAGTTATTGAGGTAGTTGGTGGAGTTGTGTTCAGTTTAACTGAGTTAAACATAGTTGAGCTAGTTGTATCTAGTCTAACTGATTGATACACTAGTGAGAGTGGTGTGAATTAATTATTAATTAATTCACTAATTATTATCTCATTAATCAACTAAAGAATACATTAGTTAACTACAGTGCATGGACAGTTTCAGTGGAGACCAGTGAAGAGGTAGGTGAAAGAGCAGTGTGACTATCAGTTGTGACTATAGTGTTGCATGATTTGCAACACACAGTGGTTGTATATGCCAATGATGATTGCATGAGCAATGCTGGACCAATTCGAGTTCATTTAGAACCATTCTTCAGCAGTGATTACGCAGTAGAGGCAAGCTAGCAGGTGGCAGAGATCGGTGCATGGGATTTGCTAGATCGGACCTGATTAGTGTGTAGCAATTAGAGATTGTACTGAGAGATTGTGAGGAGCTTTGTATGATGATTGTTACATGATCTCTATGACATATAATATACAGATAGTTGGGGGTTTTCAGCTTTAAGCTTTCCCATAAATTATTGTGTTCATATGTGTGAATTTTTATGGTTTTAATGTGTGCATGCAATTGATTTAATTTCCGCAAGTAATGATCAATAGTAGAAGAGATTCTGTATTATGCATGAAGTCAAATAGTGTGTGATCAGGAGAATATTGGATGTATAACACATTAGTTATATAATTTCTACATTGGCGACGCCCCCAGTTAGACGAAGAAAATCCACCAAGGTAAGGGCAGAGGATCTAGTGCTTGCTTGCACCGTCACCTATAGGGAAAGAATGCCCTAGGTTTGGCCACTAAGTACCACCATCCCATGTGAGTGTTTGAGTCTTGGGCTTCTTGGTAATTCAGCTAACAATACCGAGTATCAGCCAGGTCAGGTAGCCCCAACTGATACCGCACGCACTGTGCCTAAGCCTAACCCCCTCTAAAACGGGTCTCTACCGCGCTCGGGTTTTCTTTTCCATGGGATGATAGGTGGATTTAAAGCTCCCTAATAGTCAACTTCTATGTTTCAAGATGAAGAATGATCAAGGCAACTTATTGGTTGCCTACCCCCTTGATCCTAACTTAAACTATAAATTCTTTTGTGGCCCCTGTGGGGAGAATTTAGTGAGTTTTGTTAAGTTAGTTTTAGGTGTATTTGCTTTACTTTGTGTGTGGATGTGTGTGAGAAAAAAGTGGACAAGAAAATATTTTGAACGTGTGGATATGCGATGATCCTTTTCAAAATCCCCTATTAAACTATGTTGTATTTTTCCTTGCTCAAAAGAAAAACATGTGTGGATATGGGCCGCTTTCTATTTTTCCTAGTTAATCTATGTGATCAACTAAAGGGAGATGGTGAGTTGTGAATAGAGAGTGTTCATATGCTTTCCTAGGATCACTGAATGGTGTAAAGGCAGCAGAGATTACTTGCTCTTCTATCGACAATTCAATCCTGGTCCCGAAATCCTAGTGCAAAAATTGAACTAAACTACTAAATTTTACACTAGAAAAAAGAAACTAGCTAAGCATGCGTGGACTTGGACCACTTACTTTGGCTAATTATCTAGGTGTGTTGGTACCTTAATTTGTAGAACATAAAAAAAATTTGAAATGCAAGTTAATTTCCCCCCCTACTTCAACTATGTGTGAACTTTTCAAAGATCAACTTGAAATAAAACTGACACTAAGCCTACAAAAAGCAGCTAAGAGTGAGCTTTAGCAAGTTGCAGGGTACCTCAACCAGTGCTAGCAGATGTATTATGGGCTGCCAAGCAATTTACAAGCAAGAAAAGATAGAAATATCGGAGAAATTTCTCATTATGTCTTTCGTGCGCAAAAGGCTGCAATAGGCGCGATGTTTGTGCGTAGGTCAGCTCTGAACGCATGCCCTGGCCACGTCTGTGGGAGGGAAAAGCACGCAAATTCCTGCAAAAGTATTTTTGGAGTTGTTCTACTTCAGTCTGTCACTTGGGATGAACTAGGGATTGCAAGAGAAAATGGGGTAAATTCAACCCCACTCCACAGCACAAACGGAAGTCTCTGCAAAAAGGCACAACCACATAAACTTGGAAATAAATGTTAGTGGAGTCACCAATCCTGTGTTAGTATGTTTGGTGCATGCATGTACGAAATCACACCAACTTCAGGGGTGTGTTTTACCCTCTTAAGTTATTGGTCAGAGGAAGAAAAAGAAGTGGATTCAAGCAAGTTAGTGGAACATGCTAGAACACAAACATACTAGATAGAGAAATAGCATGCATATTCAAACTAAAACTAAAACAAATAAAAAAAAATCTCTAAATAGAGTCAAACAATTGCAATAATCCAAACGGTGGCTCTTTCGGCTCCTCTTATTGAGTGCTAGTAGGAAATGAGGATGAAACTTTAACCCACTTGCCAAGGGGCCCTTAGAACTTGGGTTCTAAGTCCCGATGCAAGGGTGTCTTTAATTCCAAGCTTGCCTCAGTGCAAAGTCTCCCTCTCTCTACTATGGTAAACTGAACTTGTTGGATGGCCAACAATTGAGTCCCCTCTATCTCAACTCCAGATCACACATTGCTGGTATTTCTTGGGGGAATTATGACCAGCATAAAAATGTTCTCTCAAGTTGTTCATCTCTTGGTGGCCTTTTATAGGAGAATTAAAATCCTCCTTCCCTCCCTTGGTACATTGTGGATGGTGACCCAAGAGAGGGGGATGATTCTATTGTGTACCACAAATATTCCATTATGTGCTCCATTGATGTCTAAGGAGGCTTTGGTGGTGTCCTTAGGCGGCTTCAAGTGTGAACTCATTGTCCTGGAGTGTGATTTTTGTGGACCCAGAAAGTGACTTTCGCCACCCTCAAGATTGCGCGCATTTCGGGTTAAAAGGCGCGCAAAGGCGCTCTTCTCGAAGGATTTTATGCACAAAAGCATTTATGACTTGCTCAAATTTGATTTTTCCTCAGACCTTAGATATTTTTAAATACTTTCCAAATTCTCTAATGTCTCTCAGCCCTGTAAATCCTTCTGCCTGACATTAAATAATGTCGTCTTTGCTTGTACGATTTTCTAGTGTTAACAATTATAGTGACCCTTAGGTTTTTTAAATTTTTCATGTAATATTAAAATTTTCAGATGTATCTACTTCAGATTCAAAATATTTATAATTTTTTAGTACACCTCTCAATAATATATTTGAAACTCAAAGGAATTTTTCAATTGTTGATATCTCCTCTTGGGATAGTCAAGGAAATTGGAATAGTTGGAATCTAAATTTCATCCCCCAACCTGTTTGATCTCACTCAAAAAATTCAAAATGCTCTAACAAGACCCGAGATGCATTAGACAAGTGTGGATGAAAAAAATTGAGATTTGTAGATGTTGAGGCACAAGCCTATTCTACAAGGAGCCCCTCTAAAATCACTTTGCTAGGGGAAAGTTTGGCTTCCAAGTTTCCCCCCCAGATTATCTCCTTTTCTTGGCTCTTGGTGCACAAGAAGATTTTGATTGTAGAGGACCTTCAAAAGAGAGGTGCCCAAGTTCCATCTCAAATCCATTCGACACCTTTTTTTGGAATGCCCTTATATCAAATAGGTCTAGGTCATTATTCATGCTCCTTTGTCTGACAAGTTGATTTGGCCATACTCGCTCCAAGGTATTTTATCCTCAAGGTTCATCAACCCAATACCTTTAGGTTAAAATTTCTTGAAACAGAAATGGTGACTCCGCTGGGGATTGAACCTAGAATCTTTGGTTTCACAGACTTGATGACTTCTGCATTGGCCTTGGGCAACCTTTCCCTTTAGACTTGGACATATTTCTCAAAAAACAATATCTTAAAGCCCATACACAACTTTGCCCAGAATTTTCCGTGTATACATGTGAGTCCATACATAGAGAACTATGTATGCCATTTTAAACATTAAAAATTATATTTTTTCCCTATTTTAGAGGCAGGATTTACGGTTGTTCTAGTAACTTAACCACCCCAACCCGTGGCCTAACTGTTCCCAACTGTAAAAACTAATTTGAGGGAGTATAAAAGCCCCTCAAGGGAATGGCCTAAAAAAGGAGAGATAAAAATATAGATATTATACACTATTGGAGCCCTATCCAAGTCTGATATATTCCCATGCCTCCTACACTTCCCAGATATTTTCAGGAAACCCTTGTTTCCTTAAGATGCTCACCACCCTATGTGACATCCATTGTGCACTATTCTTGGAAGAAATCTTGAGAGGCTAGGGCTGGACAAATCCAGAGGACGGTATTCTCAAAGGCCGTGGCAGATTTCAGGTGATCTCTCCACGTTTGTTTACTGTATGTGTCATTAATAGCAGAAGTACCATCTTGTTCCTGATTTTTTCGTGTCAATAATATTTTATACATGTGTAATGATTGTAAATTGTTCATTTAATATTGTTGTAATGAGATTATGCATGCTTTGTACTAACATCTAGAACATATATATGTTGTACAACTAGGATTTTGTGTTCATTCTTTGTTGATTTACATATTACGGAGCACAAAGAGTTGCAGGGGGTTTGCACCCCGCGGGATCTACTACAACCAGAGGATATCCAGGTAAGGTCTGCAACTTGTAGTTTCTAGTTTAATGCATAGAAGTTGGTTAAGTGAGTCCTTCTTATAATGACATGCCCTTGATCTATGAAGGTTCATCAACCCAAGACCTTAAGGTTAAAAGGGGTACATGATGGCCGAAATGTATTATGTGCATAGAAAGAACCTTACGAGGACTAGAGAGGACTTCACTAGATTTCAGCCTGCCAAAAAACCATTAAGAGAGATCAAAAAGATAGCTCATGTATGAGGCGGGCATACCCATGCTCAGTGAAAGAAAATCATGTCTGCATATGAAGTATAGAGCAGATCCAATATGTATACAAGTATAGCTGAAATGTAAAGTACATAGTGAATCATCTGATCACTTCCCGGAAGTTAAAGTCAAAATCAGATCCAAATATCACATATAGAAGACTAATCAATGATGTTGCAACAGATATCTGATCACAATAGTCGTAACTGAATCTCCAAGTACCAAATCATAAGTGGTGGAACAAATGGTACAACACGCAACTCAGGAACCAACATATAAGATGAAACTGCAACATATAAGGGTGGATGGTGTCACTAGCAGAAAACTGAAGGAGCTATAAAAGTGAACCAAAGCACGTTGATGCAAACCTGAGGTCTTCAGCGATCACCATGACACAATTCTACACAATGGGAATAAATGAGTTGAATTCGACCATGTGAGAAATCATTTTATTATCGGTTATTGATGTATATCGTTAACAAACACGAGACAACCCACCGATAATGATAATGAGTGTCAAGGTGCCCCAGTACAATCTAGCAAGTGCGAATGAATGAGTTCAAGTCAAACACTTGAAATAATCTATCAATCAGGAGGTAATGATGTATCCTCACTGTCGATTGCGAAGAGTCTACCACTGATGACTGCAAACCCTAAGGTACTGACAAAAAGACTCTAGACCTTATTCCCAGAGAAATGAGTCGGATTCGATGGGAAAATATATGTTGGAAGGAAGGCATTAAGGCATCCCACATCATTCCAGCGTGAGTGTAACCCGCAGGCCAAGATTTGGAAGGAATCGGACGAAGTAGAGTGAAGTAACCAATCCAATGTATGTTTCCGGTATGCACAAGATGAAGCTAGTGCACGAAAGAAACCATGTTAACCAACCAATAATGAAAGTTGACAAAGAGGCTAGATATCCACCGATACAGTCAAATCGAAATCAATGAATTGCATGAATCCCAGGTGTCATAATGTAAGTTGATGTCGAACACAAGGGAAACCACTCAGTCAAACACCCATGATGATGATCAAATGTTGAGTACAAGGTCACCTATCAATGATGTAAATAGGGCCAGGGTGCAGCTCTAGGTTTACTCTCAGAGCAATATGTCGTAGTCGATAAGAAACAAACCCGCCGGCAAGAAATCAGTGGAGACCTTCTCAAACCAGTACGAGAAAAGGACCAAATATCTGATGTGATAAAACAAGATACTGACAAGACCAGGAAGGCCGATTGAAAAATGAGTCAAGAGGCACCATAGAAAGGCCGACTCGGGTTAACTTCCCTTGAACAAAAGAACGACTCATGTTTGACTATGGCAGCAAATGATAACTTTGTATAATTTTGTCATGCAGGAGGCATAAACAAACCCTCCATATGATTGGAAGAGATAACCAACTGGGGGAGTAATAACTCATGAAACAAGGTTATGGCTTCTCCTAAGTCAAAAACTAAAACCATTCCAAATGGATAAAATACTTAGCTTTTTTGTGCTTTGTTCAAGGGCAACACAACTGACACTGTAGATGCCATCAAATATGGAAGTAATATCCCGTTCCCGCTCTTTTTCAAAATATTTAATTTTTTTGTCTTTTTCATATTCAAAGCCTGAAAAAAGAATAAAATAATGCTATAGTACAATGGATAGAACAAGTGTCATGACATAGATGCTCTAGTTCCTGGGATAGGAACAATCCTATGCTCAATGCAAGGTGGCAAAAACGGGTAAGTGACACTTAGAGGAATGTTCCATCCATGGGTAAAGGTGTCAAGTTGTAGAAGCTAAGTGATTGCATGGTTAACTTGTACAGAGAAGACATGGTCAAAAGATGGCTTAAACATGAGTCCAAATGAAGCCGGCTAAAGGCCAAGATAAACAAGTAGTCAATATGCAATGCAATAATACAACTCGACAACATAAGGGAGCCTCTAGGTTAATGGCCAGAAAAAATGATAGAGAAGAAGACGAAGAATGAAGCTTCAACGCATAAGGCATGGCGGGACTAAAGAGGACTCCCGAGCCTACAGAAATTGCAGCATGGGCGACAAATACTAGCTAGGAACTAACTAGGAATCCCATGTAAAGGAAGGGTCTACCACCAAGTCATGATTAAAAAATCAGCGAGTGAAATGGGTTAAGTACTCATGACATGATGGGATCGACCCTATGGCAAGTGATCAGAATGGAGGCTAGTATGAAAAATTCAATGGAAAGTGGGTTCCCTAACCTATATCCCAGCTCGAAATCAGATACCTGTCATGACAGGTCAGCGGTCATGGATCCGAAGGAAGAACTAGGAAAATCTCGAATTCAGCAACATGTACCTGAAAAAAATACCTTTCCCAACACTTACAAGCCAAATGGTTATATAGCCTTAGTCAAATTCGAAAAATAAGCACACAAAAAAATTGCAAAAAAAATTCAAATTATGGGCATAAATACACCATTTGACTCACATTTGGATCATTTTCACATTGTAGAAGTGGAGAAGGAGCTTTTGGGGCAAAAAATCATTTTCTCGAATATGGAGCAATCAACCAGAAAATCACGCCAAATCAGTCAAGTAAGCTCTAAACTCATCTTTTTCATCAATTTTGTTCCTGTTTAAGGCAAAATTTTGGAAATTTGACTGTAGAAAATATATTTTTTTATGAAACCCTCTGCGCATACGCGGGTTCGTGCGGACAGGCCTGCGTATCATACGCGACTATGTACAAGCGAGGTCGTGTATGCACAGAGCGAAAACTTAAAACTTGAATTTAATCAATCATTTAATGATTTTGCCCAGGATTTCCATCAGCTGGAGAGAGTGTGAGCATAGTGCAATTGACAATGAGGTGATGGAAGATCAAACTTCACTAGATATTCTCTGAAATTGCAGATTGCTCAAATTTTTCAAAATGCCCAATATGAAAAGAAATGTACGTTCGCTTCAAATGTTGGTTGATCATTGGGAGTCGGAAGAATATTGTTTCATAATTGATCAGATGCCACTACGCATAGAAGTGGAAGATATATACTTCATTACTGGACTCTCTCGTAGTATACTTGCACGGAAAGCCTGTTGGAGGGCTTACCATAGAGGATTATGTCCAAGTCTACTGCGTAGAGGATGCACGAAAGGTAGGAACTCAGATTCCTATTAGATATTTGAAGGATTTATACATGAAGATCCTTCTCTTTACCATTGGTATAGTAGAAAGATCTGCCTCTCTGCATCTGGCTTCAGGGACACAAATGAGCATAGCAATGGAATGCCTGATTCATCTCTTTGATTGGTGCACAGACTTGCTGAGCAATATGAAAAAATAATTGACTTCAATCCGGAAAGCACATACTAAAAATTTTGGGTATGGTACAATCTTGCTGACACTGTTCTTCGAGAGGGTCCCAGGGCTTCAGCCCAAGGTCATCTCAACTATCAGCAGCCCGAGAGATCCAAGAATAGCCTGATGGGCAGATCTAATGAAGAGATTAGGGGGAAGCGAAATTCCCCAGACCACTTGGGATGATGAGTTCTTCCAATGGTGGGAAGAACAAGTCATCGCAGTGGAAGATTATCCCTATGCTAGGATGGACTTTTGTGCAGATCCAAATCTAGTCCTGCCACCTGGTGCAACATGGGGCGCAATCAGTGAGATTGCATTTTTTTATTTTTGATTATGTGATTTTTATGATTTTTTCAAAGTATGAAAATGAAAAAATATTTTTGATTGGACTAAATGACTTACAAAATTATGATGATCATGATGTAGACATGGGACCAGTCAGCCCTGAGGGGTACCCAAGGCACAAGCGCGAGAGAGGTGAGGTAGATGTTGAAGACCCTGGCAGGACACTCCATGCAATACAGAGGAACTTGGAGAGCTTGACTCGCCAGGTGCCTATGGCTGCTATAGAGGACCTACCAGACGCTATCCAGAGACGGGTGGTAGGAGTACCACGAGACTAGGTGTGGTTATTCCGCCGTGTAGCGACTACCATTGTGTTCTATAGGAACGCAAATGTTTGGTAGGCACCTCGAGAGTAGATTTATAGATATGATCGGATGACTGTAATATTTTTTGATGATAGACACGATCGGGCATAATCCCTGATTTTGTAGGACATGATGGTCCATATTTTGTATATTTTTGAACACTCTCACTATATATATATATATATATATATATATACAACGATTTATATGATGTGATGACTACAATGTATTATAATGAATGATGTATTTGATATATTGTTTAAAGTATTGAATGATTAATATGCCAATCAATTTCTTGATTAGCCAATAATTTTGATATCTAATTGTCAGCTCGAGGAATATGAATGAATGTTATAAATTGAAATAATGTGTAACAAACGTACCCTTAAAAATAATCGATGTAAAAATGGGTCTCGGACCCGATATGTGTTGTTCAACTGCAAAACCACCAGCCGCGAATCCAATAAAACTACTAATGAATCAACACCCAAGGATATTTCCTCCGAGAGTAGATTAACCACTGCAGTGTATTCTGCTACATTGTTCGAAGCAGGACCAATGCAGACACCTCTTGAAACTAACAACTAATCGGATGGATAATGGAGCACTCAAGCCACGGAAGCCAAGTTCTGGATATGTCTACTAGCACCATTAGTGAAACCAAAGTGACTCATGTCATCCAATATTACCTACCAAAGCAGATCAAATTCATCAAAATCACACCAAAAATCGAAAACCCCGATATGTACAAAAACAAAATATATACAACAAAGAAAGATGTTAGGCCAAATCCTAGGAATAATAGTTTTTCAAATAGAGCCCATTTCTGGGCTCTGCCAACTCATTTTATCAAAATCAATCAAGGCATTGGCTCCTTTCTTCAAGACCTTTTTGACAATGAAGGGGCCATACCACATAGATTTGAACTTGCCTGCCCCCAAGGCTTCCTTCTCTTGGGCATAAACCAAGACAAGGTCACCTTCAGAGAAAACCCTAGGTTTGACCGCCTTATCATACTTAACCTTTACACGTTTCTTATGTGCCTCATTCATCGTAGCTGCATCTTGACGCTCCTCATCAAGATGTTCCAAATGAAGGAGGTTTTCTTCGAGACTAGAAGTGTCAGGAAGAAGCTCAACGGCTAGCTTAAGAGAGGGAATTTCGCACTCAATAAGAAATATAGATTCCAACTCATAAGCCAGTTGAAACGGAGTAAAATCAGTTGCAGTTTTGACTGACATCCGGTATGCCCAAAGTGTAGGATACAGCATAATATGCCAAATGGATCTGGATTTATCAATCATCCGTTGAAGAATTGTCTTCAAGGATTTTTTCACGGCTTCAACTTACCCCTTGGCTTGAGGATAATAAGGAGACAAATGATACTGCCGAAAACCTAATTTCAGAGCCAATTCAGCCATCATGTTGTTCTAAAAGTGAATGCCATGTTCAGTGACAATCTCTTTGGGAATACCAAAGTGAGAAATGACTTGATTGAAGAGGAAAAGAGCTATTGTCTCACTGTCATTCCAAAAAGTAGGCATAGCCTCAACCCACTTCGTGAAGTATTCTACAGCTACTATAATGTACTTGTGACCTTTAGCCAAAGGTGGGTTACAAGTAGTATAAGCAATACCCCACTTTGTAAAGGGTCTGACAGTAACAACAGGAAAGAATGGAGCTAGATGAGCGCGCATCTTTCGAGTATAAACCTAACATGGATGACACCTTTTGATCGATTCCATACAATCTTTGAAAATCAAAGGCCAAAAGTATCTTGCACGCAAGATTTTTTGGGCTATAGTAAGCCCAGATAAATGACCACCAAAAGCTCCATTGTGGCAATCATTCAACACAACCTCAGATTCTTCGAGAGTTAAGCAGCGTCTAAGGATCGAATCGACCCCGGGACGATATAAATTTTCATCAATAATCAAATAACTTTTGGCTAAGTGACATAACTTTCGATGCTCATCTTTTGAGAAAGTCGAGGGAAACTTCGCAGTCTGGAGATAAACTATGAGATCCCCATACCAAGGATCCTGTGAAGAAATGAGAAAAAGATGTTCATCAGGAAATTATTCGTCATAAACAATCTCTTCTCCACAGGGCAACTCATAAATCAATTCCACAAAAACTAATGATTTCTTGGAGTTAGCAGACATAAACTCAAGATCAAATTCCTGCAAAATCATAATCCATTGATTGTATTTTCCCCCAATCACTCGCCTACTGAGAACAAATTGAAATGGATTGACTGCTGCCAAAACATAAATTTTTCGAAGGAGAATGTAATTTCTGAGCCACTGAACAGCATGAACGGCTGCTAAAGCAAGCTTCTTTATCGAAGAATACCGGATTTCAGGTCCTACCAAGCCTCGACTAAGGTAGTATATAACATGCTCGGAAAGAGCATCATCCTTCTAAACTAGAAACATACCAATGGTAGATTCTGCTGCCGCGAGATACAAGAGGAAATCCTTGCTATAATTAGGTGGAGTCAGTAAAGGAGCAGAGGTCAATGCTTTTTTCAAAGCATCGAATGAGCATTGAGCAAAGTCATCCCAAAAGAATGGAAATCCTTTCTTTAATAATCTCATAAATCCTTTCATAATTTCGGCATAATTTACGATGAATCTCCGTAAAAAATTAGCTTTTTGTTGCAGACTTTGAAGTTGATGAATTGAATACGGGGGACGCAACTAAAGTATTTCCTCAACCTTGAAGGGATCTACCTGAATCCCTTCCGTAGACATGATGAATCCCAACAACTAACTGGACGTGGCAACAAAAAAACACTTGTTCGGGTTCAACTGGATTTTATAATGCCGACATCATTCAAAAAATTGATGGAGGTGAGAAGGATGATCAATTCCCTTGCGATAACAAGCAGCTAAATCATCCAAAAATGCCTCGATAATATGTTTGATTTCGTGGAATGCGTAAGACATGCCCGCTGAAAATTAGCTCTAACATTTTTTAGTCCAAAAGGCATTTTCTTGTAAGAAAAGGTACCCCAAGGAAAAATAAATGTAGTCTTATGTTGATATTCAGACAGATAGCAATTTGGTTATATCCAGAGAAATTATCCATGAAGGAGAAAATATCATTCCCCGCACACTCATCGATGATCTGATCTATAAACAGTGTGGGGTAGTTATCTTTAGGACATGCTTTATTTAGGTCCTGGAAATCGATGCAAACTCGAATTGTTCCTTATTTCTTAGCCACAGGAACTGGATTTGAAACCCACTCAGGTAAAGGAACGGGGTAAATGAACCCTGCCTTAAGCAGCTTCTCCACCTCAGCTTTGATAGTTGTTGCCTTCCTAGGGTTGACCGGACGAAGCTTTTTCCTGATAGGCTTAGCATTTTCGTACACCATGATCTCATGTTGGACAATATATGGATCTATACCAGGCATTTCCTCATAAGACCAAGAAAACACATCACGAAACTCCTGAAAGAGATCGGTGTAAGTCTGAATCTCTTCAGGGGAACACTCGGCTCCAATGAAGACATTCTTTATGATGTTGGGATCTCTGGAGATGTTCACCGGGGTAGTCAAAGAAATAACAGCCATGTTCCCTTCAGCAAAAACCTGTGCTGGTGCTAAAGGTTTCAGGACTGGGTTAACAAGACTAGAAAACTGAGGGCTAGGGAAACTTGACTCAACTTCGTGCAAGTCCAGAAGAAAGTAAGACCGATGATGCAAATCATCCCACGGTCTCTCTACACCAGTTATTACTTCAAGGATGGCCTCTTCAGATGGAAGAGTGGTATCAAGGCAATCCTGAGCCGAAGATGAAATGAGAGTCCAAGCTGGAGCCACATCTCCATCCAATTCCTTCGGTGAAAGAGAAACTGGAATGGAATCTGCAAATTCAACAATAGAGCTATAAGAAATCTCAGCTGCAGATATAGGAAATTCCATCCCCCCCACTTGACCTTCTTCTAATGTGGAGGTAGGAGAAGGTAAGATCCAAGGGTCTGAAAAATAATGAGTTAAGAAAAACTCTCTTTGAATAGGAGCCCTGGAGGATGAAATAGCATTGATATGAATCGAAGGAGGTGGAAGATCAAAAGTACCCATCAAGGAAGTGTACATTCTAACCCCCAGATTCTCAACAGGTGGCTTGGTATCCTTCACCAAAGGAATGGTTGAGTCAGAAGATGCATTCGTATCTATAGGAGAATAATCTAGCTAGTCAACTGTGACAATTCTCCCTTCATGAGGGAAACAAACAATACAAAATAATGAAAATTATATGGCGTCCATCTCATAGATCCAGTTCCGCCTCAACAGAAGGTTATAGTCTAAGATTACATCGACTATCTCAACTTTGATATTAACAGTCTTGCCCCCAACACAGATGGGCAAAGCTGGAACAATACCATGCGGCCTGTGAGAATGACCATCAAACGCAGTCAGAATAGTGGCTGAAGGAACACCTACGGGAAATCTAATACCCTTATAGCATGCAAGAGACATTACACATGTGGAAGCGCCCTCATCCATGACTGTTCGAAAGATATTGAATTTCTAATAAATTGACCTAATATGGAAAGCCATATGATGAAAAAATATATTTTTAAAATTCGACATATCAAATGTGATCATAAGAGAATTCTTTGGATCAACGGCCCCAATAGCAATGGGTAAAGCACTTCTTTGAGCCGGAAAAGACTGGAGCACCTCCAACGCAGACATGGCATAAGGATTTTGAGCCAGATCTTCTACAATCGAGTAGTTCTGGGTAGCCTTGGAATTAGGATTGATCATCGCACATTTTGAAGACCCTTTCGGCATCCGAGGTATAGGCTCAATAGTAGGCCTCATAATATGAAGTGGCTCAGTACTATCAGGAGCACCCTTAGCTTTCGAAGACTCAGCTTCTCCATATTCATGAGATCTCGTAGAGATATCTGCGTGAGCACTCATCATTTATATGTTTGATGTATTTTCCCCTTCCTAGCTGCCCCTAGAGGGAGCCCCAGTATTTGGATTCGCGCCAGCAACTAATTTCTGCCCTTGGGGAAAAGGTTTTGTCAACACAGCCTCAGAACTAGAAGAACCCTGTTGAGCTAACAAGCGTTACACATCTTGAATTTTAGGGCAAAGGTTCATAATATGATCTCCAATGCACAATTTGCATGGAAATTTCACTTTATTTTTATTATCCTTTTTAACCTCTCTAACATGATCGTTGGATTTGTTTGCATTCCCCTTCCCATCCTTGTCCTTTTTCTTGTCAATCTGTCCCTTCTTCTTCCCATCATATTTTTTATTTACTTTGGGGTTGGAAGTTTGGATAGAATTAATTGCCAAGGACTGGGAAGGAGTTGATACTAAAGGCACAGCCTGACCAGAAGAAGTATATTGTATGGACAACTTCTGTAATTGACTTAGCAGGTTAGTCGTACCGCTACCAATTGAACCGATAAGCCCATCACCATGAGGACCAGGTTTAGTTTTGGCTAAGTATAATTTGGAGTGAGGAGCATCCGGAAAATTTTTATTAAGGACTCCAGACTGAGAATAATCAGTTCTAACTGCTGAGCCCTAAAAATAGCCTGCTCTTCAGAAAATACCCCTGAAAGGGATACATCCTTAGAAATTTCTGGCTGTAATGATTTCAAAAACCATTCAAGAAGGAATTCATTTTGGATTTGGGCTTTAATGAGCCTCTTCCTTTTTCAACATTCCTGAATATGGTCAGAAATGTGAGTTGCCTTGTCCTGGTGAAAATTGGCAAGGAGGTCAGTCCCGGCGTCATAACGGACAGGTAACTGAAAATGATTTAAGAACATGGTAGCCAACTCTCCAAAAGTAGCAAAATTTCCCTAGTTAACTCTATGTACCATTTGGCTACATTTCCAGTTAAGTTTCGTTGAAATAATCTCAACCTAATCGAATCATCGATCAGGGAGTTTGAGGAACACCATAAATGGAAAGTGGTGATATGATCTTCCAGATCCTCGCCATTCTTCCCTTCAAACTTTGGAATGTATGAGGGGAGCTTGGTGGGTACCAGAGGCCAACTCGGACTATACCGAATAGGATTGTTAGTCAATTTCAATAGATCTGAAAAGTTTAACGTTGCTAGAAATGGTAAGCGAGCAGGAGCCTGGTAATTCCATCCCCCATAGGAAGGATTCCCCACATTCTGAAAAGAATAACCTGGATTTGTTAAGGCACCAGGTTGCCAGATGTTGTTCGTAGATAATGTTGGGCCATAAGAAAATACTTGCGACCCAACATTCGTAGAAGGACCCCCCCCTGCAACATAGAGTTACTATACACAGGACCATTCCCTCTAACTGAGGTATTGAATGAAGAAGAAACCCCTTGTTAAGGGTTCCAAGCATTTTCAAATCGAGAAAAATCCTGAGAAGTACTCGATGAATGGAAAGGAACATTCCCTTGTTGACCAGCGAGAAACTGACTCCCCACTCCTAACATTGTAAAAACAGGGTTCCATCTCAAAAAGGCATTAGACCTTTGACCTCCCGAAAAAGGAATGAAACCTTGACTCTGAGAGGTAAAAGGTAAATATCCTAAGGAAGGGGTTGAATGAGCGATGTGCCCACTTCCAAAGGGGAACCCTTGAAATGAAGCTGATCCAATAGCCATAGAAGGTATGGGCGTGGAGACAACTGAAGCATCAAAAAAGGAGAAAGAAGGAATTCCACTAGTGGGCATTCCATAAGAAAAGGGACCAGATTAAGAAGCATGTGCTTGGGTGTTTCTAGAGCCAAACACAACAGCACTAGAAGTGATTGTCGATATAGAAATAGTGCCTCCTCCCTCAACTGAAAGAGGAGTCTAAACACTTGCATTGTTCACAGCCGAACTGTGTTCCCAGTCGTGGCCATCGAAAGAAAGGGATATGACGGAAAAGTACTAGCCAGTCTCTGAGACTCGGGCCTAATGTACTGAATAACCTGAGAATAACTAGCGAGAAGAGGAGATGGAAGAGACTCAGCAAGCTGAGGGACTTCCTCTATTTCTACTTCTTCTACTGGAAATAAAACTCTAGAGATGAGTGGAGCACTCCTCTCTATACGAACACTGACACCAGAACTAGCCACAGAAACAACAAGCCCCAATGGAGGATCTCTCTCCACTGCGTTCGAAACCACTTGGTGAAAATCACCCACCAAATTACTCCTACGCCTTCTTGAAGAAGGCTCGGCACTCACGGGAGATAACCCACGAAGCCTCCTCAATTGACGAGGCAATTGGTCTGCCACTTTAAGAGATTAATTTTAGACTCAAAAAATATATGAAGCTAAGCAATCTAGGAGCAAAGAGCACACTCTAAAAATTTCCTAAGATACATCCAAACAAGCAACTCTCAGGTATTTCTGCTCCGGGTGATGAGGACCAGACACAAAAATACAAGAAAGTGAAATAATAGGACCTTCTAAAAATAATCTGGGGTAATTACACCCCAGGCCTACTAGCAAAGGTAACAGAAATAGTTACACTAACCTCCTAACAACATCATTTTCCGGTGCAAGTCCCCAAGCTTCGCAAGGGCACCCTCCAGAAGTATTGATGGAGGTGATGTAACGTCTATCTTAGGTACCACAGGTATTCCGCCCCCCCCCCGCAGTCACCTGTGTGGTCCCTAGGATATGCAACTAAGGGCACCAATCCGTATTGGCAACGGGTGGAATGGTCTTAGGTCAAGATTTAGCAAATAGGAGAGGGGGTATCTCTCTTCTCTACCTGCACTATCCCTCGCGCTTGACTCTCTAGAGGAGAGTTTTCCCAATCCACTTAACGATGTTGGATTTCACTCTTTAATAAACTTTCTATGTTCAACAATTTGAGCAGCCTTGGAGATTTAACACTTCACTCACCTAATCCAAGGCCCTACAACCTAGCTAGTTGGTGTATGATTAATGACAATGATACAAAAAATTTCTAGTTGCTTTTAATTATATCGTTTGTTTTAAATTGGCTGTTACTTAATTCAAGGGTCCATGGAAGTGAAACTGATGGTGTTTGATGACGCAGAAGAAATCAATGAAAACCTAGTTACATGCAAATGCAACAATTTCCTTTCGATGAAAAGTGATCTCTACATGGGTTCTACAAAACTAATAAGCAAAAACTTTGTTTTTCTTTTCAGACACTTACACTTCACACGATCCAGAAAGCTATGAAAAATACTAAAATGTTCAACTGCACTTAATGAAAATTACCAATGATATGCAAATCCTAAGATGCTAACTCTAAAGAAGCGAAAAAGAGTCTCTAGAGAGACAATGGTTCAATCACTTTTTGACAGAAAAACAAGGCAAGTTCCAAACAGAACTCCTATGCATAAGAACTCTAAAATGCACTTGATACAAAAAAGATAAATCAAGAAAAGACTTACTTCAAAA
Organism: Pinus albicaulis; assembly: GCA_034641835.2. Classification (NCBI taxonomy): domain Eukaryota; kingdom Viridiplantae; phylum Streptophyta; class Pinopsida; order Pinales; family Pinaceae; genus Pinus; species Pinus albicaulis. Next base: position 860,834,028 of record CM076575.1, on the reverse strand, counting down.
TCAAGCCAAGAACCAAAGACTAGAAACTAACCAAAAGCTTCAAAAGATATGATGAAACCGTAAAAACAAACTCAAATCAAAAGCTACGGAAAACATAAAAAAAAATTGGGCTTTTAACTTATAATGGAAGAAAAGAGATTTCAGGAAGACAAGCAAAACTACCCAAGAACCGGAATCAAGCAAAATGAGTCTCAACAAAGGCATCAAAGTGCTCAAGCCAACTGTTCTACTTTCGTATCGGGACTTAAATGAGCAAAAGGAATCACGAAACTCAATCAATTGATTCAGCATAGTATCACAATCTTGCAATGAACAACAACTCAAAAAACCAAAAAGAGATTCTTCAAGATTCGCAACAAGACAAGTCCAAGAAATTAAGAAAACCAAAATAGAACAAGAAGGAAAAAACCACAAGCGAAGCAATGCATAAGGCCAAGAAGAGAAAACAAGCAGAGGCTCACTATTCTAATTGGTCAGAATAGCCAAGAACTTCAGGAAAAGGTCTTGGTGCTTCAGCTGCAATTGCAAACACACAAAACAAGCAATTTACCAAATGGCTAGGTTTTCAAAAAAACAAGAGAAAAATGGATATGAAATCGTCATAAACACAGTCTAGAGACCTTAAAGACACCACAGGAATGGTTCAACACAGACAAAAAAAACAGAGGCTGAAAATCAAAATTTTCAAATTTTTCCAGCCATATGTGGTTTTGCAGTATGCAACTAGCGTGTATACACGACTGTAACCAAGGGAACTCGCGTATATGCAGATCCCTTTGGAAAATACAGGAGGCATACGCTACTGTGCAGATACTAAGTTGCATATGGAAATAAAGATAAGGAAAAAAAAATGTCAAGCCTGATCAAGAGATCAGATCTTCTATCTGATTAAAAAAAGACTTACTAGATTGTAAAAAGTGATAAAACATGTCAGGAACCTACGAGACAGATAAAACAACCCAAACGGGAAATCACAAGAATTCGATCCCCAGTGGAGTCTCCATTTCTGTTTCGGGAAATGCTACCCTAAAGGTCTTGGGTTGATGAACCTTCATAGATCAGGGGCATGTCATTACAAGAAGATTCACTTAACCAACTTCTATGCATAAACTAGAAACTACAGGTTGCAGACCTTACCCGGATATCCTTCAATTGTATTAGATCCCCGGGGTGCAAACCCCCTACAACTCTTTGTTCTCTGTAATCTGTAAATCAGCAAAGAACGAACACAAAATCCTAGTTGTATAGCATATATATGTTCTAGATGTTAGTAAAAAGCATGCATAATCTCATAAAAACAATATTAAATGAAAAATTTACAATCATTACACATGTATAAAATATTATTGACATGTAAACATCACGAACAAGATGGTACTTCCATTATTAATGACATGTACAGTAAACAAATGTGGAGAGATCACCTAAAATCTACCATGGCCTTCAAGCATACCATCCTCTGGATCCGTCCAGCCCTAGCCTCTCAAGATTTCTTGCAAGAATAATGCACAATGGATGTCACATAGGGTGGTGAGAATCTCAAGGAAAAAATGGTTTCCTGAAAATATCTGGGAAGTGCAGGAGGCACAAGAATATATCAGACTTGGATAGGGCTCCAACAACGTATAATATCTATATTTCTCTCTCCTTTTTTAGGCCATTCCCTTGAGGGGCTTTTATACTCCCTCAAATTAGTTTTTACAGTTGGGAACAGTTAAGCCACGAGCTGGGGTGGTTAAGTTACTAGAACAACCGTAAAACCCGCCTCTAAAATAGGAAAAATATATATTTTGTAATGTTTAAAATGGCATACGTGGTTCTCTATGTATGGACTCGTGTGTATATGTGGAAAACTCTGGGCAGAGTCGTGTATGGGTTTTAAGATATTTATTTTTGAGAAATATTTCCAAGTCTAAAGGGAAGGGTTGCCCAAGGCCAATGCATAAGTCATCAAGTATATGATGGTGATAAATGATGCTATAACATCATTGCAATATTTTTGCAGATTCATCCAAAAAACATTTTTCAAGCAAATACAGTAATATTTTCCAAGAACATTTGTAGGAAAGTTTGAATAGTTAGGAATGCAAGTATCTTCCAAAATACTTAAGTGCTTCCCGAGTCGACGGAAATTAAAGCCTTGCACTTATGCTCATAATTTTGGGCCCTCCATGGTAAAATAGAATTCTTTAAAAGTTTGGATGCCTATGAATTTTCTTAGATCTCAAATTCCTTATCTTCACTGTAGAATGAAAAAATATCACAAGATTAATGGAAACTTTGTTTCTCTAAGGGATTATTTAGGGCTTAGAAGACTCAAATTTCAAGCTATGACCTCAAATTTGGTGGTGCTTCAAAATGGAACCCATAAGTGGCAAGTGGGGGAGGGGTGTTATTTGGACCCAATGGAACCAAATTCATGAAGTACTCGTGGGGCCTTGGAAAAGTGACAAATAACTAGGCAGAAGCTTATGGTCTTCTTCGAGGCATCCTCCTTAATATAAAGAATTTAATGTTCCTTCTCTTATAGCGATAGGAGACTCTCCCATAATCATTCAACAAATGGTAAAAGGTTCATCCCCTAAAAATGAGCTCTAGAGAATTTTATTAAATCATATCAGACGAATTGCAAAAGAATTCCCCTCAATTGGTTTTTTTGGCGTCTCAAGGGATAAAACCAAAGAATCATACCAATGTGAAAATGAAGGCCATACCCTAAATTTCAATGAGTTAATTGTGGATTGCCAATTAATACCATCTCTTGTTCCCTAAATTTTGTTTAATAACAATATGAGAAAAAAAAAGGGAGGGGTTGGGTGTGGGGGGGAGTTATGTGTGGAATCCCCTATAGGGCTTCATTTTGCATGTAATTCCTTCATATGTACCATTTCAAGCTCTCATTTAAATGTTGTCATGGATATTGTATTATACGTCACCCATAGTATGATTTGATGTAGTAACAATCTTTATAACATCATTGCAAGTCATGGTAAATTAATGAATCTTTGTTGTGAAATGTTGGACAAGGAGTGGGATTGTTGGGCTAGTATGGAGGATTTTCATTCTTCCAACCTCCTCTTGTGTTAATGATGAATTCATCATTACGAACTTTGATATTGGAAGGTGGTCAACATTTCGATTCTAGAAATTCAATTTTTCCCCTCCTATGAGCTTTTTCCTGAGTTGTGGGTGGTGGGTGCACATAATTGTGGTGTTGTGGTTGGTTCTCTCAACATGAAGTGAGTTGGTGGCTGATGAAAATACTATATTTCAGGAAACTCAGGGCATCCTTATTTTTAGGTTGGTAATCTTACTTTATTCTTTGTTTCTTTACAAAACTTCAGTCCCAACCAATATCAAGTTAAAAGAATTAGATTTCAATTCTATTTGGATGTTTTGAACACAATGTTTTGCGGTAAGCCTAAATGAAATTATTCTCTTAATTTTGTTGGGGTGCTTTGGTCCTTAGATAAATTAATTTTAGGTGGAGGAAGAGTTAGTTTTGAAAATGTGAAGTTGGGAAACAATTTTTTCCCTTTTTTGACGTTGAAAATTGTAATTTTCTATGTTTTTTCAACTTCAACTCTACTAAACTCATATTTTCAATGCAAATTACGCTTTGACATAAAAACAAGATTTGTATAGAATTGTCTTACCTCCATACTCATTTTTTTCTTTTTTTTTAATATTGACATATAAAGGGGTAAATTTTTTGTTTACTAACTTCATATACTTGAAATTTTCAAGCAAACATAAATAGTCACTTTTTGAACCCTAAATTATTTTAGGGATGTTTATTCATTTTTTGGAAATAAACTATATCATCATAATCTGCATAGATTGCACTAGTGCAATGACTATTTTTCGGTAATTTTCAGATTAAATCACTATTTTTTATTATTTTTTGAAATGGATGAAGACAAACAAACGGTGATGTTTCAGTACATTTTATGAGCCATAGATTTTATTTTCAATGTGATCGTCAAGAAGAAAAATGAGAATATCCTTTTGAAGAAGACAGGGAGAGGAATTGCAATATAGTTTTTCTGATTTTTTTGGTGTTGCCATTTTAAAGTTATTGAATTTTCATTCACTGCAATTTTCAAAACAATGAAATTCCGCAATGACACGGTTTAGTATAAAATTAATAACAAATTGAAATTTTTAATGAAAATCCACAAATATTACATCATTAGAAACTAGATTCAGAGATGAATCTAATGGTACCAGGTCCAAAAGATAACATTTTGTTTTTGTAGGTGTTTCGCCCCTTCAAAGTTGCAGGTTCCTGAACACTATAGAATTTTCTGGGTTTTTCGTTGACCAAAAACTCTCGGCCGAGATGATTTCTCGGGCGAGACATTTAATAAATTATTGGGCGAACCGAGAGTTTAAACCACCACAGGTTAAATTTAACCGTGCAGGTAAACTCTCACCCTAAATTTTTACAAACTCTTGGCCGAGAGTTTGCGTGTGAGATTTTTTTGGTTGGGCGTGGATATAATAATTCACGTCTCTAAGTTTAAGTGTGACGGGGATGAATCCAAATGCACTGTAGGGCTGAATCCAAATGCCAGCAAAGTTGACAAATCTTGTTCCTGTAAATTATTTTATGGTGTAAGACGGAAATGCCTAAGAATTATATTTTCTGGTGTAAGATCGAAATCCATGAGAAGCTTTAATCTCTTTTTCACCATTGGGAGCCATTCAACACTAAAAACTTTTGGATATGGCGATTTTCACACATCCAATTTTCAACCTCGGCGCCTCGTGCAAGAGCAGAGAGAACTCCTGGTTGACTAGCACGGCGGTGACCCAGGAATGTTCGAGCAGGTAGGCGATCGTACAAACATCCTCCAAATGGAACAATTCCTCCAGCAAAGCCCTTATCCAGAAATCCTCCAAATGGAACAAATCCTTCAGTCGTCTCGGGTAGTAGACAACTCCGGTGATGCATCTCTGGCACGTGATCAGCCATCCGAAGATGATGAAACTCAATTGGGAAACGACTACAATAAATTACTGAAGACGCATCTCTACGTGCGGGTTCCTCCACAGTTGCATAATATACAACACTAAGGGAAGTGTGATGATGAAACTGGACGTTGATGAAATTCAGCACCGCCCCGCCATGGGAACGCCAAAATGGGCCTCGTAGGCGGCTAGGACGCTAGGCACCAGCACCGCGACCTGCCAATTAAAACTTCAGACCTCTGGATTGAAATACATCTTGACCTTTCCGAGATTTTATGTGAATAAAACTCTCAGACAAGAAAATAATTAACTCTCGTCCGAGAGTAGTTTAACTCCATTCAAGCTCAATATAACTCTCGGGCGAAACATTAAAAATCTCTCGGACGAGAGTTCTAAAAGCTCTCGGTCGAGAAATTGAGTTGATTATTTTCTCGGACGAGAAATTAAAAATTTCACCCAAATTTTTTTCATCCACCAAAAAGTGTTTCCTAACTTCGAGTTTTCACCCGTGACCTACAACTCTCTCTTTTTATCTTGGGTCTCCTGAAGAGTGTTCTTCCCTTCTCTACAATTGTCGTGGTCACTCTATATTTTATCCTATTTGTGTAGTTATTATCCCATGCGTGTTCTTCTCTTTTGGGTCTTTCAACGCCATTGGTATACTCGAAACTTTGGTAGCTATGGTCGCTCGAGCACCATATATTCTTGTTTGGGTCTCCTTCTGTGTGGTTTGGAAAATAATGGCCTAAAAACTCAACAATTTTATTGTCCAACACAATGATAATTTGGATGATATGAAAGTTGACATAATGAGACTTCAATTACATAATAATGAACACTTTGTGTTTTCCTTAAATGTAATTGAGCCCGGATTGGAACTCAGGGGTAAAGTGGAGAAATAGGAAAATGATATTAGTCACATCTGTCAACAAGTTGAGGATATGTAATCCCTCGTAACTAGTTTAATTCTAAACATTGACTCTACCAGCTCTAGTGTATTGAATGCAAACCATCGCCTACACTTGAATGAACCAGTGTATCTAGGAAAGTATATCATAATTAAGGATTATATCCTCAAATGGATTGCATGTACTACATGATTTTGTTTAACTTTGGGGTCCTTCTGGAAGGTATTCACCTCAAAGACCCATACTATGTTAGTTATGGTTGTATTCATCTCTAGAAGATCATTTTGACTTGGCCACTCCTAGATGTTTCTGAAGCTAAAGAAAAATATGAAATGTAATCCCCGATATACAATTGTGATTCGCGCACAAATTTTGAATCAATACAAATATTCTCATTATTGTTTAAAAAAAAAATGTTAAAACTAAAGTCAATACATTATAAATAGTTTGGGTAGGGTTGTAGAGTATAGGGATGTTTATAAGTATTAGGGGTATAAAAAGAAATATCTTGTAAAATTAGATTTCCATTTATTTATTTATTGGAAATATCTATGGAAGAAGCATTCAACAAAAGAATTTTTCCAATAAATTATTTCCATAAATTTAACCATATAATTAATAACTAAATGTACTGGAAATAAGATACATAACCATTAAATAAAATGAAATTAATAAACAATCACTTATTATATAAAATAATTTTAAAATATCCAAATTAAATTTTGTTATAATTATTATGTACGACAAATAATATACACTCAAATACAAATATTTATTATTAATATACACTCCAACCTCATATATTAAATATTATATATTTAAAATATAAATATATAAAATATTGTATATTAATAATCTAATTTAATCATAGTGAAGGGAAAAATTGAATGGTGAGTTGCATGCAATAATCAAACTTAAATTAATTGTTAATGGATTGTGCCCATCAATCAAACTTGAATTAATAAGTAGTTGTTGAACCTAATTTCCGTGATAAATGTTTCAGTTAGTGGAATTAATTGTATCATTGTTATATTCACCAGTTTTCTATCAAATCAATTTTAATATAAATAATTAAATTATTAGTTTCCACTTGATAGAATATCTTAAAGTGAGTTCTTATATTAAAATCTACATATTAAGAAGAAATGAAAGAATTTTTACTTGCAATTAAAAAAAAGGCATTTGTGTCTCATTCGGAGAGTAATTGTATCATAGTTATATTCACCAATTTTCTATAAAATCAATTTTAATATAAATAATTAAATTATTAGTTTGCACTGATAGAATATTTTAAAGTGAGTTGTTATATTAAAATCTATATATTTAAAAGAAATGAAAGAATTTTTACTTGCAATAATAAAAAGGGCATTTGTATCTCATTCGGAGGCACTTTAAAGTCAAGGTACAGTTCATAAACAAACACATTGTGTGAGGATACTTGGAAAGTGAACTATCATGTAAGGAGTATTGGACTAACAACTGATTGGATAACACAATATCTTACTAGCAATTGCACCTGTGGTGCAAAGGAACGCCGAAAGGAGATGAATGGTGTATTTTGGGTCCCACTGTCACACCCTTTTGAGAAACGCACCCATGGTTTTGAAAACAAAAAACTGCTTATGGAAGTACTTATAGCAGTTTCTTGAGAGAAGATTAAGTGGTGTCGCAATGCATGAGAAGCGTAGATTTTGCAAATAATGGTTTAAACGAAACCATTTTGCGGGGGCACTATCACATGCACATGACAATTTGAAATGTAAGCGTATAAGCAAGTGGAATACATTGATTGGAATTGTCAATGGCACTGAGAAAACACTAAATAGTAGATATTGAAGCCTGAAACAGCAAATTAAAATTGCATAAGATTAGTAAAGAGTGACTTGCTAGTGCATATTTGTAATATTCGAAGTTTTTTTTTTTTGAAATTATTGTTAATCATATTTGAAATGATATATGCACATCACAATTTGAAACGTGTGCGTATACAGAAAAAGAAAAACATTGATTGAAGTTGTAAATAGTACTAAGTAAATACTAAATAGTAGAGAGAGTAAGATTGAAATGGCTAGTTTGACTCAAACAATTAGAAAGTAATTTATTTTATTTTAGAAAGAGTGAAGCAAATGTACTAAATGTCTTTGCGAAGATCACATTAGAGTAGATTAGGTTGAAGCGTGTTTATTTATTTATTTATTAATCTTTATTTTATTTTATTTCTATTTATTTATTTATTTTATTCTTATTTTTGTAATTAAGAATTTTTTTTTATCTATTTTATTTTTAATTTTAATTTTATCTTTATTTTATTTTATTTCTATTTATTTATTCATATTTTATTTATTTATTTATTTATTATTATTATTAGTAGTATTAGTATTATTATTATTATTATTTTTATCATAGCATGTAACTCTAAAAAATAAAATAAATATATAAATTGAAACTTTAAATATTATTTAATTACTTTTAACATTTAATTTATTTGATAATAATAAAAACAAATGAATATCTTTTGAATAATGCACCGAGGCTATCTCCCTCTTTTATAAAGCGCTCGAATATTAATAGATATGACAATAATTCCAAACCATCCATAGATATGACAATAATTCCAAATATTAAGAAAATGTTCACATCGTAACCATTAACTTCGTAACTAATTTATCCATGTCCAAGAACAATGACCTATCATCATTGAGCACAATCGAAGGTACTGGAATATGCTATTTATATATACACACGCATAGTACTCTTGAAACCATCTAGCAATATGAAGGCAAGTCCAAAAATATTAGGAGAACGCCTCTCATAATAACCGTCCAAAATTTTGATTAACTTGCTTCGCTTCTCTCTAAAGCTGCAAAACAAAATAGCAAAGCAAATATAAGACCATTGATGAATAAAATTTTAACAATTGATGGATACATTTAAGTGCAATTCCTATTAAAAACCAAATTTACACAAATAAGCGAACTGGATATGACAAAAACAGCAGTACAAGTCCTGTTAATATTAAAAGCATAAGACTTACTGTTGAATGGATACCTCACTCCTAAATCCTTGTTGTTCTTGAAAACTCTGATAGGGACATCAGATATGTGCGTTGATCTCTGTCCCCCTTTCCTCCACTGAAAACATTAGTTTGGAGAATGTAAGGCTGTCCAGACCTATTGCCCAAGAAGTCAAAGTCTATTTCATCATGTTCAGAGTTCTGAGAGGACAGTTGTTCCAACAAAGGCAATACACTATTGTTTTGATGCTGGCCTCTTTAGCCCCTATTTTCCCTCCTGGTAGCCTTGCAAGACAAGTGGTTTTTTCCGTCATTATTGGCTCTGCTTTTTTTATCGACTTTCTTGTATGACACTATGCTTACTATGCTTGCAATTAGTTTGAATTTTTGGAGACATTCTGGGGGCATTGAAGCTTAACAGGTACATGTAACAGTCTTTTAATTAATGAAAGATATGTTGTTTTCTTAGCTTGAAAAAAGTGCACACTTCAATTTGCATAAGCTAATCCACATTGTGCATTGGCTCATAGAAGCTCTGAAATATAAATGCATTTCATCTAGTTTAATTCAATGTTATTTATAAAACTTGAAATCATACATTTGGGTCAACCTTAAACAGCCATTCCGCAAGAAATAGATCAATTGATTATGTTGATTTCAAAACCCCATGAGACCCTAATGCACATAACTCAGTTGGGTATGCGAAATTCACCTTTGTGGGGCGCATTGCAAAGTCCAAAGATGAGAGGCGCCGATCAAAGGAACCCAGAATGTTAAGCATGGCGTCTGTTACAGCCTGACTCTTCTGCAAGCTTTCCCTCAATTTTTTAGCACTCTCCATCTCAACCTGCATTGTGATCAGAGCACAACTGAATTATTCTTCTAGATGAATGGTTGAATGCTCGCCTTCCAAAGCTTTTCTGTATTCTGTCGTCCTGAAATATGGCGCGGTATGACGAGTTGGATATAGAAACTGCCTGAGGCTCGCCATCTTCTTGATAGCAGTCTTGATGTTATGGGCGATCAAAGTTGGAAAGATGCACGTATTGAAGGTGGCAAAGAGACAACGAGGTTGTTCTCGATGCATGGTGGTCTGGACATGTAGAGTAAAGCACAAGACATTGGGGTTTTGGAGACAATGCCGTTGAAGTAGCCCTGGTTGCAGGGAAATTATCTCGAATAACCCTATTTTTGCCGGACTTTCCAGCAGACAGACCGCTTCTCTGTCTTTCAGGCCTCCACTTTACTTCCATCTGACCAAAAAAAATTCGAAGATGACAAAATTGGCCTGCTTTTCTTCTCACAAGAAAAAGCATTCTCATTCAAAGCAGGCCTCTCAAAATATTTATGGTTGACCGTCTCGATGCTGCAAGTGGGCACCTTATCAGCAGACTTCAGCCTTCGGGCCATAACCTGGTAGCTGGTAACCCCTTCCATTGCATTCAAACCAGTGATGTCAGATTCGCATTCGAATTCGAGTTCGATTCCACAGACTGTATAAAAAATCCATTCTGCATCGAAGGCACAGCCCTGGCCACCACATCCTCTGGGTTACCTATACAGGGGTGCCTACCTGGCAGAGGTCGAATGCACCGCAGACATGGAACAAGGGAAACCGACTGAAGCTGGTCTGCATAGAACAACAGTGCTAGTTGTAGCTCGTCTGTCAAAATAAGATGGTTTTCTTCATCCAATAGGGAAATGTAAGTAGAATGAACCGAGCCGGAAACCTTGATGTAAAAAACTTTGTTCCTCCAAAGCTCGCTCCCAGACAACGCCGGAACAATGTCGATCACTTGCAGAAGCAAGAAAACTGTGTTCTCCAACGACTTTCACATCGGACAGGAATTCCAACTTTCCTGTTCCAACATGAGGTGGATGCGCATGAGTGTGGTGAATGCCACAACAACGCGAAGAGTGAGAGTGGGAAACTTTGTGAATGTCTTTTGCCGCTGCCTCTGCCCGGTTCCTCCACCCGTTATCTGCGACTGAACCTGAACGCCTGGAATCTGAAGGAGAAAGGCAGAAGCATTTGAAGGAAATTCGTTTGCATCACAGGGAGAACGACGCCACATCCTCATGGAAGACGGTGGAGAAATGGAGGACGTCACCAACGGAAACTTCGTGAATGCAGTGAATTACCAACCCCAACCCGAGGGCAATGAATGAGAAACTACAGTGGGCGTTGGATGGATGCACAAAATATCTAAACATTGATGGATATCGGATACAACAAGACTTCTGATATTCACATGGGCTGAGCGATGTTAGATCAAATCAATCAGGCCAAGTCTCAGTGTATGAGCGTTTCATTAAATGGTACCATATCTGAAAACATATTTTGCAAATACTGGTTGAAGAACTATTTCAAAACTTATGCACCATTTAAGCCATGTTATTTGGACAGAAAAATTTAGCTGAATGGGTGCCATTTTTCCAAGTTAAAACAACAACTGTTGAGTTGGTAACACATTCGGCTTGCAACAAATGACATGAATCACTTTCCTTTGCAAGAGACTTTATGATTCTCTGTGGTCCTGGTTGCCTTTTCGGACCGTGTAAAGAAAATTGATAATTCAGGCACATGTTAAAGACGATCATCTTGGTCATGACTAGTTCTTGTTTATATAGAATATTCCTGTATTTGGATTTCTCTTGTACACAAGTCCACCAATTGAGTTTGCAAGTGGTCCATATTGGTTCATGGAGCCATTGTCATTGTAAGATTCATGAATTATGCATTTTATTTGAGGTGCGCTTGTTAAATCCAGTGAGATATGCCTTGGATTTTGATCACACAATGCTAGGGAAAAGTAAACAAAATGATCAAAGTTTATAATTTGAATTTTAAATATTTATATTTATTTTAATAAAAAGATTAATTTTTAATTTAATATTATTAAGTTGTAATTTATGTAATTTTATTTTTGTTTCATTTTATTTATTTATTTATTAATCTTTGTTTTATTTTGTTTCTATTTATTTATTTATTTTATTCTTATTTTTGCAATTAAGAATTTATTTATTTATTTATTTTATTTTTAATTTTAATTTTATCTTTATTTTATTTTATTTCTATCTATTTATTCATATTTTATTTATTTGTTGAAATATTATTATTATTATTTTATTTTTTTTGGTTTTGAAATCTTTTCTTATCATAGCATGTAATTATTAAAAATAGAATAAATATATAAATTCAAACTTTATATATTATTTAATTACTTTTAACATTTAGTTTATTCGATAATAATATAAACAATTGAATACTTTGAATAATGCACCGAGGTTATCTCCCTTTTTTATAAAGCGCTCGAATATTAACAGAAATCCTCCCCTTCTAACCATGTGGGACCTGCACATAATCCCGCTAATGCAATATCAAAACGCTAAAAGCCATGTGCTAATCATGTAAATATTAGAAATTGGTTAGAACAACATGTGATTGTGAGGACATGAATACGTCTGTTTACAATTTTACAAAATAAACAATCCAATAAAAAAAAACATAAAATGTAACCACATAAAATATTTACACATAAAATGGTATTAGAATAAGAAATTTTACCATTTTCTAATTTAAAAATTTTTGTTAAATAATGTTACCAAATCAAACTGCTGGGCAACAAAAACTCAAATTTAAAATTTATTCAAATTTTAAATTTTAAAATAATATATTATATAAAATTTGTATAAAACAAATTACAAAACTCAAATTATATATATATATATATATATATATATATATATATATATATATAATGCCAACTTGCAACTGTGATGATAATAACATAGTGATAAAGATTATATAACAATTTCAAGTGCGACTGAGTCTAAAATCATTGCCCTTGCAATGTACAATCTCGTTTTAATTTAATATTATTTCATCATGTGGCCACAAATTAATAAAATACAAAAAACATTCATTTTGAAATGAAGAATTGCATATGAAACGAATTTAGTGATCAATGAGAGGGTTAGAAATATTCAATAAAAAATGATATTAATGGAAATATTTACACATAAAAGGTAAGAAAATACAAAAGAAAATGAAAAATTATACTGGAATAAGAAAATTTACCATTTTTTAATTTCAGTTTTGCTTTAAAAAAAGCTTAAAAAATGAGAAAGGAAAAGTAAAAAGATAGAAAAGAAAATGAAAAATCTTCCTGAACTACTCGCTCCTTGAATGTTGTAATTTTACAAAGCTCGGCCGAATTTTTAGTGGACCGTAGCACCTGAGGCTTATTTAAGAGACAATTGTCATGTTTAAATATCACATGAATTGGCAGATTAGGACAAGGTGAATCATCTACTGTATGTGTCAGACATTTGGAATGTATTTTGTTATGTTTGAGGTTTTGCAAGTGATTTTGTTTTGTTTGAGGTTTTTCCATTATTGAACTAGTCAAATACTTGAAGAATGCTATCAAGTCCGAGAAGAAACTCCATTTTTTGATAGAATACCTCACCAGTATGGAGGACATCATTGGCGACATTCACAACCAATTCCAAGATCAGCAAGCTCCCACCACTACAAAATAGTTTAGAAAGTATGAAAATTTCCTTTCAAGAGGTCAAACAACTCATTTATCGTTTACCTCCACACAAACATTACTAACATCAGTGGTCGAGTTTGTCGTGGGAATTATTGGGCGTTAAATCGAATTTAGGTCGAATTCTCTCTTCCACGGATACCTGATGATGATGGTGGTACAAGAGACTCGTTTCCCGCACATTTTTCAGGAAAATCATTACAACTCAAGGGCTAAAAGGGTTAGTCGGTTCAATCCACGCTTCCAAATGTGCCATGTCACTAAGAAAATATTTGTGTTTTGGGTTTTTAGTTAATATGTTATCAAGATCGATATAAATAGAATTTACATAGAGATTAAATTGAAATAGAATCAAATTTATCCCAATAATAACTCTGTAACCATTCATTCATTGTAGCTATCTATATTTTGGTTCTTCCCTCAACCAATAAATCAATCAATTGCTCTCTGGAACCCTCGACAGAAACCTGTTGCAGTCGATGCATGAAACTATATAAATTTTCCCCCGCTTTTGATGTCAAATCTGAATGAAAGTTTCCACTCGTGGGTAGGGAAATGAGGCCAGAGATCTGAAATATTTTTGTGGAGCAATGTGGCCTTTTCTTCTTGGAGCGCGAAAAGCGCGGGTTTTTCCCTTCACATTTTCGGTTGCGCCTGTTGATCTGATATCGAGTCTTGGCTTTGCGAGCGAATTTGAAGCGCAGAGAACATGGGCAGCCCATGATGAGTAGTACAGAATATACAATCGCCAGCGGGTAGCAACCAGCCGTGATGTCCACCGAGGCTGCACCAGACGCAATTTCATTAACCACGACTCTGCGCTGAGGGAACTCCTCGGCCCCACTTGGCGACGCGGCTGACACGACCGCTGCTAACAACTACGACCAATAATCTATTTACCTTTGTCAAGATATTACTGGTTAGAAGGGCGATGAGAAAGCCCTCCCATTAGCTGAAAGAACAGTCACATTCGGCTAAAGCCGGTAAAGGGAACGCCTTTCGGCATAAAAAGAGAGATGTTGGCACCAAGAGGCACCGTGTTTTGAGGGTGCATCACCTTGAATTTGGGAAAACCATATGATGACATTGTTATTATGGTAGCTTAGAGTGCTCCATGTGGGGTTTTTTATTGATTTAGGTGTAAGGTTACTTGTGTGGACCTAGTTCATGTTTTTATTTTGTTGGTCTTCCTATCTATTTTATATCAATGGAAGAGACAGAATTTTGTATTACTCATTATTGATGTACTCGTTATTTTATATTTGTAATTGTCTTTAAGAAGGATGGAAGTGAATAAGACCTAGGGCTTATGATGTAAACCCTAGAGAAGATGTGAAGATGAATGCTACCACTAAGAATGATATTGGGTCTTAGCACTTATGTGGTGTAGCAAAATAATACCTAGGGTTTGTATGATGTAAACTCTAAAATTAGAACATGGAATGCTAGAGGAGTCATGGAGCTTAGTGTGATGATAAATTTGGAGACTTGGATATTATGTTGATGTACTCTTAATATTCCATTATAACATTGTCTAGATGTGCTCATGTGATGGAAATGAAGAAGACATAGAGTTTGTGGGATGCCAACTCTAGGATGGACAATAATCATGGTCGATGAGAGTTCATTAGATTATTGTATCTAGTTTGTGAACATATTGGGTCTTTGTACTTGTGTTGATGTAAGGGAGGAAATTGGTGTTAGGGTTTGC
Organism: Pinus albicaulis; assembly: GCA_034641835.2. NCBI lineage: Eukaryota > Viridiplantae > Streptophyta > Pinopsida > Pinales > Pinaceae > Pinus > Pinus albicaulis. The sequence goes on along the minus strand of CM076575.1, from coordinate 860,818,866 downwards.
CAAAGGAAAAACATAGAGAAGAATTAACACACTAGTATTTCCTTGTGTGAGAAGGGCTTATGGTTCATGAAAAGGAAACCTTAGAGGAGACTTTGAGAATTTTTCTTGAATATTTTATGTGAGGCAAACTTGAAGAAAGACTCAAAGGTGGACTTGTTAGTGTTGATGCTAGCTCATTGTTAAGCATTTGTAATGCCTAAGAGTAGATTGGCAGGATGCCTTACAAGGCCATATTTGTTGGTTAGGGGTTTTTTGTTGATGGTGTCTACCTTAGTTAGAGTTTGGATGTAGGGAATTGTCCTACCTGATGATAAGCTCGAAGAGAAATCTTGCACTAGCTTGCAATATGCTATTGGTATGTACTTGTAACTTTATTTTTATGGTATGTGAAGTGCATTTTGTTGTCCAAACTTTGTGTACTTGCAAATATGATTTCTATCTTTTGTTATAATGGTGACTAAATAGTTTTTAGAGATGGTTAAATACATATTTAATTAACATAATAATGACAAAATTTTGTTTAGTAGTCTAGCAAGTAAATATCAGCTAGAAGCGTAGAATTGTGGCTATAACAGATTTATTGCTTATAAGTTTTTTGTGTTTTCTTAATCATGAGAATTGATAAAGTTGTTTCTTATCACTAAGGAGACTTGGGATTGAGTCAGTGTATTGCCACTATACTCCTAAGCCTAGAGCAACTGCCCATATGCCTTGCTAGACAAGTAACCCGAGTTTCAAACCTGGGTGAGGCCGCTATATCAGTGGGAAAATTCCTTCCGGTGGGGGACATCCATAATTCGGTGTAACCTATTGCTTATAAGTTACTTTAAAATATGTTGTGTGTTGGGGGTTGTTCCCTTAGGGATGTAAATATAATTTCCTTGCAATACATTTGTTCAGTGTGCATTTTTTTGGGTTATTGAATATAAGTGAAATATATGCTATTGTTATTTATATTTCATATTTAGTCATAAAACTTAAATTTCACTAAAAATAAATTTAAAAGATGAAATTTTTAAATTTACGTTATTTTTTTATTTTTATTTTCGTAATTGGGCCAAAGACTCTTTATAGCTCGATCTGGAGGAGATGTTGTCCCATAATCTTACATATAAAAATAATAAAATAAAACTTACATTAACAAATTAAAATATATTAATAAGTGAAAAATATTTCAATGTCCACTATAAATAAAATACTTCAATGCCCACCTTAATTTTACAAATTTTATATAAAGAGATATAATTTCATTGAAAATGAAAAAAAAAAATCTAATTTTGTATTTTTTTATAAAGAGGGACGTGTAATTCCTTTACTATTCAATATAAATTGACACCTAACATCTAAAATAACATTGATATTATAACCTAGTAAAAAGGAGAGATGTAATTCACTCCATAGTCCACATATTGTTGACATGTGATATTTTAAAAAAAGATCAATAACAAAAAAATAATATTTGACATTTTAAATTTTTTTATTTATCAAATATGAAGATTTGTCTTAAAATGTTAGTTATTTTCATGCTAATTTTGAAAAGTGTTGATGCAACATCAACCCTTTTTGTTTAGAGGACTTATTAATTACACTTTAAGTGTGAATAAATTTTTTAAAACGTTGGAAATTTTCATGTTGGTAATAAAACATAAAATTAAAATTAAAAAACATTATTAAAAAAAATGGAATATATATATAGACAATAAATAAAAACCCATAAAAATGTAAAAATAAAAACAAAATTAACTTAAAAAAATAAAAAATTTAAATAATAAATAAATGAGAAATTTAAAAAAAAAAAAACTAAAAGAATTTAAAGAAAAAACTAAAAACAAAAACAATTTTTTTGAACTTCAAAAAAACAGCATAATTAAAAAAATGATAAAATAAAAAATATAATTTAAACAAATAATTAAAATACAAAAATTAATAATAACCAAAATTTAAAAATTTATTTTTCAAAAAAATTAAAGGCAACACAAATTTAAATTAAAAATAATAATAATAATAATATCAAAATATTGAAAAAATCTAAACAAAAATAATTAAAAAGAAAACCAAAAATTAAAAATTAAAAAATTATTAAAAATAAATAAAAATTAAAAATTAAATTTAAATTAAATTAAAAGTTAAATTTAAATTAAATAAAATAATAAAAATTAAGTTAAAAAATAAATAAATAAATAAAAATAAAATAAAAAATAATAATAAAATAAAATAAAAAATAAATGCCATCGCTCTCGCACGTTGGGGGCTGCCAAGGCCAATTTCTTTATTTCTTTATTTATTATAATTTATTTATTTTCATTTAATTTAATTTTTTTAACTTTCTTTTATTTTTTCATTCTTTTTAATAAAATATAATTTTTTTGTATTTTTTTATGGTTTTTTTGATATTTTTATTTATTTATTTTTATGAATTTTTTTTAATTATTTTTTTTTCTTTTATGATAATTTTTTTAATTATTTTTTTTAATATGCTCTTTCATTTTTTCAAATTTTGTTTTTTTATGTTTTTTTTTGTTATTTAAAAAAAAAAAATGTTTTAATGCTTTTTTTTCAATATTTTTAATTATTGTTTTCAATTTTTTTGTCTTTTTGTTTTTTTAAATATTTTTTATTTATTTTTTATTTTTTCATTTTTATTTTATCTTTTTTTCAATTTATATTTTTAAGTTTTTTTTTTATAAGTTTAATTTTTAAATTGTTTTTTTTTAATTATTTCTTTTAAAGTTTTTATTTTTATTTTTAATGTGTTTTTTTTATGGTCAATTTAATCTTTGTTTTGTTTTTATTTTTTAATTTTAATTTATTTCATCAATATTATTTATTTATTTATTTATTTTTGTTTTTTTTTTCAATTTTTAAATTATTTTCTTAAATTATGTTTTTTTTTTTTTAATGTTTCCTTTTTTATGTTTTTATTTTTTTTGTTTACTTGTTTGTTGTTGTTTTTTTTTGTAATTTTGATTTTTAGAAGTTAATTTTATTTTATTTTACATTTTTTATGTTTTTATTTTTTTGTTTACTTGTTTGTTGTTGTTTTTTTTTTGTAATATTGATTTTTAGAAGTTAATTTTATTTTATTTTACATTTTTTATGTTTGATATTTTTTATGTATTTTTTATATTGTATTTTTTTGGTCATGGTTTTTTTTATTTTTTTATGTTAAAATATATTTTTTTATTTACTTGTTATTGTGTTTTTTTATTTTGTGTTTTTTTTTTTTTTTAATTTTTTTTTTTTTCAATGTTTTCATATTTTCGATATATTTGATTGGATACCTATGTCAAAATAAAAATATGTAGAAACAATAAGTTTAGGAGAACAATTTTTTGTTGATGGTGTACTTTCTTAGCGTTCCATAGAAATGACAATTTGTTTTTGCATAATCTTTAATATGTTTTTTAGTTTTGATTTATTAAATTTAAAAGAAATATAATTTTAATATTAAATTATTATCATGATTATTATATATGAAAATGAAATATATATATATATATATATATATATATATATATAGGTTTTAAAAAACAATTTGCAAATTTCAAAATCCTAAAATTATTTAAAAATAAAATATCTACACAAATTTCTAAAAAAACAATTGTTTTAATGCACAGAGTATCAAAAACTCGAAAATCACATCTAAATTCATTTGTTTTGTAAAGTTGTTCATTCATCATAACTAGAGTGTTTCCTATTGTAACCTACATCACATCTAACAACTTACCATACGACAATAATTACCATGACAAAAAAAAAGTTTAAATGAATTAACCTACAACAATAAACTTTACCATAGTAATTGCACAAATATTTGTTGGTCCACTATCTACTAATATGCGCCAGTTTATAAGGTTAAATATTTACATTGCTTCATAGCCCCTCTTTGTCATATCAAATCATTACATTAATTAGCAGTATACAATGACATGTCTATGTACCATCGGCAGAATTGATAAAACAACATCACATAACTTTTGACACATTATAATTTATTAACTATGGTCTTAAGATTGTTGCTCAGCAAGCTAGCTGATACGTGGGATTTAACCTCTACTTTTGGTTAGAGACTAAATCCCCCCACAGCCTTCTCGACTCTTCTCCATTGGCAACTGTCAGTAAACTAGAGTGGCATGTGTTGTACATTCTGGCCTTTGGATCTGAGCAACTCAATCTGGCAGCCGAAAATGTTTGGGAAGAGGTTAGGGTAACGGTACCCTACCCCCTCTCCCACTGTCCATTCTCATTTTACGGCGGCTCTCACTTGAAACAACTCTGCAAGAATTTTCCTTACAGTCCCTGTAGCAGATTTTCTTTCATTAGACTCAGTGGCATGGGGTTCTGCATAACATAGGTGAGCCTCGCCCTTTTGTTTTTTTTTTCACAAAGGTCATGGTTTGTACCCTTATAATCCTAGGTCTTCATTCGAAAATGTTGTATGTCACAGGATTTGGTACAGTTATTTACATGGGAAGAAGCTTACAATGATGATGCTACGCTAGGAGAACCTACCATTACGCTTGTACAAGTAACCAAGTTGGAAACCCTCCTTTGTTTCCAATTTCTATCACTCTAGACTACTCTGAATGTTTTTTCATTTAGCAATTAAATATTTGGGTTTTCCCAAGACTCACTACCTCTGGGAGTCTCGACTAGCGAAGGGATTGACCAAGTGATTATCATCCACTACAAGCTACTCTTTTAGCACCGGGTGAGTTTCCACCTCTCCTAGGGTTTCCTGTACTTTTTTAAATTTAGTCTTACTATGCGAACTAAAAGACAAACCCTCTCAGATTGTTTGGCAGGTGCTCATACCAACAAATATTTTTCCAATTACTGTGGTAAAGTTTATTGTCGTAAGTTAATTCATCTTAAAAAAATGTCATGGTAATTATCGTTGTATGGTAAGTTGCTAGATGTGATGTAGGTTACAAGTGGTATCAGAGAAAAGTTACTACATTGGGACCAAACGGGAAAATTCTAGTCATAACAAGTGTGTTGAAATTGTGCACAGTGACAGTAAGCAAGAAAGAAAGATGGTGACAAGTCGCAATGAGGAGGGGACCTGGAAATCAGATGCCCAAAGTAGTAGGGGAAGCTAATCCCCTACCAAATCCAGAAATTAACCCATAAATGTGGGTACAGTTAAGTGTGGACTAGCATCATAAAACCAGTAGACTACTGGAAGAATAACAATGTTATACTAGCATATTATTGGCCACTATCCAGCAACAGCTACAAACCGAGATGGCTTGAGTCAGAACTGATAATGAGAGATTAATGTGCGAGCAAGAGAGAATTTTAAATATTATCTCAGACAAGTAGAAACATCGCACATATCAACCAAGTCCTGAACGGGGCACTCGGGATGAGGGTGATCATCAACAACATGTTGACAATAATCCTAAAGGAAGCCATACCCAAAGAAGTAAGAGAAGCATAGTGTATAATGAAGCAGAATCAGAGAATGTTTTAGATCAGCAGGAAGTGAAGAAACAAAAGGTGGAATTACAAAGAGAATTCAGAAAGACAAAACCGCCCACTTTTTATAGAGAAGGAGAGGAGGTTGTGAAAGCATGGATTATTAACATGAAAAAGTACTTCCAGGTCTATGAATATATCACTAAAATTAAAGCTTGGTTAGCTATCTATCAACACCGAGAAAAAGCTACTTTATGGTGGGAGGAAGTTAAAAATGTTTAAGGAATAGAAGATCATAACGTGAACTGGGATGAATTCCAACAGTATTTTAAGGATAAATACTTAATGGAACGTTTTTATGATGAAAAATCCAGAGAATTTCACGATCTAAGTTTGGGACAAATGACTATGGATGGGTTCATAACCAAATCCACTTCCTTATTAAGGTATGTATCGTATCTCCGGGAGGATAAAGCAAAGGTAAAATGATTCTTGAGTAGATTTCCTGCCCACATGAAGGAAATAATGGAGTTTGAAAATCCAAAAACTATGGATGAAGCGATCTAAAAAGCATGAATGTGCTATCAGCAGTCAAAATAGAAAGGGGATTCCAACAAAATTTGGTTGCAAAGGAAAGGTCAGAAGGGTACTCAGAGTTTTAAGAGTACCAAACTGGGTAATTTCAAGAACTTTGCAAGGAATCTGCCAAGTAGGCAACCTGGAAGGAATCGGCAAAGACCCAAGTGACAGGCAAAAGACAAGCCTACTGAGGCCTCCAGCAGGCCATACCATAGTTAGATACATAAACCTCCCTTGCAATGTTCGGGTTGTGGTGAGGCTCATTATTATAAAAATTGTCCCCACCAGGGTAAAAATGAGTCTATAGCTAATTTGCAGGAGGCATCCACGGTTGGGGATGTGGCAAGAATCATACCAAGGATCAATGCAGCACTAGAAGATTGAAAATCAGACTATCAGCCCACGAAGATAGAGCTTGAAGGTAAGATGTTTTCCCAATATATATATATATATATATATATATATATATATATATATATATATATATATTAGTTTATCTTGGTGCTAGCTTAACTTACATCAGTCCCAAAGTAGTGGAAAAATGTAATTTACAAAATCTGAAATTTAAGAACCCATGGCTTGTGCAATTAGCCATTGGAGCTAAAAGGAGAGTGAATGCCAAAGTAGAAAATTGTTCCATAGAAATAGGAAATCAACATATAAATTCAAATCTGAATATTTTACCCCTAGGTTCTTATGACTTATTACTTGGGATGGATTGGCTGGAGGGACATTGGTCCCTGGTAGACTATAAACATAAAACCATCAGTTACTTGGTTGATGATGGGACTCGACAAGATATACAAGGAATCAAGAAACCCCTTCAACTACGACCAAGTATTGCCTCCCATTTTGGGAAAATGCATTAGAAACGGGTGTCAGATTTATGTTATCCAAGTGGGATTTTACAATTCCAAGGAAAAAAACCCTGCTTTGGAAAACATAACTGTAATTTAGGAATTTACTGATGTATTTCCTGAAAGCATACCGAGATTACCCCCAAGGCGAGATATCTATTTCACGATAGAATTAATTTCGAGAGTAGCACCCGTGTCTTAGGCCCCTTATTGAATGAATGTACCCTAATTGACTGAATTAAAATTGCAGTTGCATGAGTTGTTGGATAAAGGGTACATTCATCCTAGTGTATCTCCCAAGGGAGCCCTGGTTCTCTTTGTCAAAAAGAAAGATGGTACTCTACGTATGTGCGTTGACTACAAGCAGCTTAACAAATTGACAATTAAAAATAAATACATGCTGCCTCAGATAGATGACCTTTTTGATCAAGTGAAGGGTGAAATAGTATTTTCCAAAATATATCTGAGATCCAGATACCATCAAATTCAGATAAAGGATGAATACATATACAGGACAGCCTTCCAAACTCGATACTAGCATCATGAGTTTGTGGTCTTACCTTTCAGATTAACCAATGCACCTCCAACTTTCATGAGTTTAATGCATGGCATATTTCATTTGTTTCTGGACAAATTTGTTCTGATTTTTATCAATGACATATTAATTTGTGATTGCAAACTTATGTGATCCATAATTATTCATAAAACTCTTCATGATGATGAACTACATTGGTTAGTTCGAAACGTGTCAACCCTTGTTATGATAATGTGATTTTCTGGAAGAGTTTTATAACATGTTAATTTATTCGAAAACTCTAGAAGAGCACAAATAACATTTACATATTGTGTTGAAAATACTACGAGATCACCAACTTTATTCCAAATTCAGTAAATGTGACTTCTATAAAGATCATATCCAATATCTAGGCCATGTGATTTCAACTAAGGGATATCGGTTGACCCGGAGAAAATAAAGACCATCATGGAATGGTCGGTACCTAAGAATATAGTGAACATACGTTCCTTCATGGGTTTAGCTGGATACTACCAATGTTTCATTGAAGGTTTTTCTCGAATCGCATATACTATCACCTCCTTACAACAGAAGGGATAAATTTTTAAATGGAAAAGTGACTGCCAAAACAGTTTTGAACGGTTAAAAAAATTATTAAATATTGCCCGTGTATTAAAAATAGCTTACCCAAATAAAGAAATTGAGATTTTCACGGATGCATGTCAAGAGGAAGTAGGAGCAGTACTTACCCAGGACGGAAAGGTTGCATATGAATCTAGGAAGCTGAAGGAGCATGAACAAAGGTACTCCACCTATGAATTAGAGTTAATTGATGTGGTTCATGCACTCAAGGTATGGAGACATTATCTAATAGGAAAAATATTTTTGTTGAAAATTGATCACAGTAGCTTAACTAGCTATTTCAAGCAATCTGATCTGAATGCTCGCCAAGTGAGGTGGAATGAATTTTTAAGTGAATTTGAATTTGAAATTCAACATGTAAAAGGTAAAGAGAATCAAGTTGATGATGTTTTAAGTAGATGGATACATTATATTTATGAACTCTACTATAACAGGGTGGAATTTAAGTTTCAGGAATAATTTAAAGAAGTAGTGCAAAAAGGTCCTAAATATATTTTTTTATGGCAAAAAGCGAACAACCATGGAAAAAAGTCAAAATATAAGGTAAATAGTGAACATTTATTGACTTTTCGAGAAAGATATATATTCCTAATCAAATGGCTTTCAGGCATCTGATATTAGATGAATATCATCGAATTTCTTATGTTTCCCACCCTGGTTATCAAAATATGTTGACAGCAATCAGAAAGGATTATTTTTGGCCTAGAATGCACAAATACATTGTTGAATACTTAACTAAATGTTTGGAATGTCAACAAGTTAAGGTTGAACATCAGCACCCTGCCAGTTTATTGCAATCTATACCTGTACCAGAGTGGAAATGGGAAGTCATTTCACTCTATTTTATTACGGGTCTACCTAGATCTAAGAGGCATAATGACTCAATAATGGTGGTGGTGGATAGACTCGGCAAAACAACTCACTTCATATCGGTTCAGTCTAACTACAAAATAGTACAAATTACTGATATTTTTATGAGGGAAATATTTAGACTACATGGTATTCCTAAAACAGTTATCTCATACTAGGATGTGAAGTTTACCTCAACATTCTGGAAGGCTTTCTTCACTGGTCTGGGCACACAAATTCAGCTCAGTACTGCCTATCATTTGCAAACGAATGGGAAGACTAAGCGTCTGAATCAAGTGTTAGAATATATGTTACGAATTTATGTTATGCAGCAACCCACGAAATGGGAAGACTACATGCATTTAGTGGAGTTTGCATACAATAACGGATACCAAGAGTCATTAAAGATGAGTCCCTTTGAGGCATCATATCGAAGGAAGTGCCCATAAATTGGAGTAGTCCTAAAACTAATTTAATGCTTGGACCCGAAATGTTGGAGTACATGGAACGTGAAGTGAAGAAAATCTGACAAAATTTAAAAGCTGCCCAGGATAGGCAGAAATTTTATGCTGATCGGAAAATAACCTATCAAGAGTTTGAGGTTGGAGATCACGTCTATATCAAAATTAAACCAAAGAAAGGCACCTTGAGGTGGACTAGCTGTGCAAAACTTTCTACTTGGTTTTGTGGACCGTTCCAAGTGTTGGAAAGGATAGGGTTGGTGGATTATCAACTGGCTTTACCCAATCACATAAGGGTGCACAATATGTTTAATGTATCTTTACTAAAGCGATATGTGCATGATCTCAAACATGTAATTCATTGGTGGAATGTTCAAGTAAATTGTAATTGTTAATGTGCTCTTTGAAAATGAGCTGTATGTGTAATTAATTGATTGAATATTGGTTGTTACAATTTGAACCAGACAACGAATTCCTGGTAGAGCCCCAGCGTATTCTCGAGCGGAGAGAAATAACCTTGTGGAGACGAGTAATCACCCATGTTAAAGTGCAGTGGAAGCACTTTAGCCCAGAAGAGGCTACCTAGGAAGATGAATATTTTATACAGGAAGCGTACCCAAAATTGTTTTACAATATGGAATAAAACATCGAGGACAGTGTTTTTCCTCAAGGGGGAAGATGTAACACCCCCGGATTTCAATTATTTTACTTTTAACTCTCGCAAGTTATATTTGGTCATTAAGAGAAAGACTAGTAAATATGTTAAGATCTTTAATTGAACTCGTGTTTATATTTCATAAATAAAATATTTATATTCAGACTTACTATAACTGATTGGTAAATAATTCCGAGATTCTAGAGCAGCTAGAAGGAGTTGTTAAAAATAAATAGTTACCTTCTCCTCTGCAGAAAATAAAAAATTTCAGTGAGGAGAAGGGGTTCTGTGAAAAAGGAAAAAGAGGGATAACAATGGAATGTTGCAGAAGAGAGTTGTCCGAAGCTAGCTTTTAACTAGTGAAACTTTGTGACCCAAGAGAAGTAAAGGTTGGTTAGGATTCTTGGGGCCTAGCTTCCAATTAAATCTGCTACCTTAAGCTCTGTTGAGGAGCATGGGGGGAGTTGAGGACGTTATTGCATTGCTCATGGTTGGGTGGCACAATCAATTTAATGAATTTGGAGATAAGTATCTAAATTTTGTGGTGAATTTGTGAATGGTTGAAATTGATGTATATTATTGTCTATGTATAATATCTTATGGAAAGTTTAGAGAATTAATTTTTTTCTGTTACAGTAGAATAAATGAATGGTGGTAATGAGTTTAATTCGAACATTAGTAAAATATTGTCACGATAGAATATATGTTGTTTATAGACAGATATGATTCTTTGTTATGATATTGTGTTATGAGTAGGGTACATTTCCCATAATATAACATCATGAATAGCGAGAAATAATTTCCTAATCTAATACTGGGTATTAGTGGGATATAAATTCCTGAATGTATCACTGTGAAAATGAATAAAAATCGAAATAAGTGTATTTCACATTATCTTGTTATATATAATCGACAGAGAACCTGGAAACCTTCGTAACGAACATATTACAGTTAGTCTAATGCTTAAAAGGACAAGAAGAGCAAAGGTTACTACATGCTGAAAGTATTCATATACGAATAAGTCGTGTATCAGAAGATGTGAAGGTAACCATGATAGACACTGAGGTTTACAACCTTAGACTCATGAGAACAGGACAGGGGTCATTTTTCCTCTAGCCTTCATGGTAAAGGTTTCATGTTCATTCTAATATGCCCGTGAGAGAGAGTATGGTAGTAGTAGTTTGTGCAACAAGTTACTAATACATAAAAATGAAGAATTAAAACATTTCATCCGGATTGGAACTCCATTGTATATATATATATATATATATATATATATATAAAAGCAGATAAATTGATAATAATTCTATCCCTAAAAACCCATAATTAGCAGTGCAGCATGGCACGAGAAAACAGAGTACATAATTCAAATGCTTATAAGCAGATAATTTGTTTATGTCTACCACGATAAATCCATAATTAACAATGCAGCATGGCACGAGAAACATACATATATATTGCAATGATAGTAGCGGAGAAAGAAAAACTAAGAAAGATGAACGAAAACTTAACCCTGAAACAATGTTGCTCAATAAAACTGCAATGGGCCATAATAGTTCCACACAGAGCGACATTGTCTAGTTTATGCAAATGTTTCTACCCTGGAGGAAAATGATCGGGTACTACATCCTTTTACACATTAACTCTCATAACTTAACTATTCCTTAAACATAAAACGAATGGCGTTGTTGTGTCCTCTAGGACATAGGTATTCTCTTAACAGAAGAAGGAAATAACACTTAATTTACAACTGTAAAAAAATTACACAAACATAAAACCCTCGAGAGGGGCAAGATCTTTATCAACAGTCAGTGAATGTAAAGGTTTGATATTTGTATACTGCTAATTAATGTAAATATTTGATATGACAGGGCTGGGTTATGAAACAATGTAACCACAAACATTTAATCTTATCCACTCGCGCATATTAGTAGATAGTGGACCAACAAATATTTGTGCAATTACTATGGTAAATTTTGTTGTCGTAGGTTACTTCATTTTAACTCTTTTTTTTTGTCATGGTAATTATGGTTGTATGGTAAGTTGCTAGATGTGACACCTATCCAGTGATTTCACTATATTATATTTATAAAAAAAAACAATATATTTAATAAATTATTATTAATATGATAAACTTAAAATAAAAATAAACTAATATAAATTAAATGGTAATAATTTTTTAAAATAATATTAACATCATGGCTAAAAATTGTTGGAATTTTAAGGATTTTCATATAGGTGATATTTTATCTTTAATAACATGTCTAAAAATCGTTATAATTTTAAGACCAATTTACCCCGAAAAAAAGGTGTTATTCCAGAATAACACTTTTCGTTTTCAAGGTGTTTTTTGCACACAAAAAAAATGGCTTTTACTTCCACTTTAAAAAATGTTGAAAATTTACCCCAAAAAAAAAAAATATATATATATATATATATATATATAAATAAAAAACTATTCCAGAGTAACACTTTTTGTTTTCGGGCTATTTTTTTAATGTATTTTTTAGGTTTTTTTTGTTAGAGTTTTTCGTTTTAAGGTAATAGTTCTTTTTTGATTGGTAACTTTGTTATGAGAGTTGTGTAATTTATTCAATTCTTAATAACCAAAAAAAAAATCAACATGACTCGTAAATAAAATATTTCAATATACATATTAAGTAAAATATAAAATATTTAGTACCATTATAGAGAGACATTTTAATGTGAACAATGTACCCATATTGAGTATATTAAAAAAAAATCGTATTATAATTAGGGAGGTGTGTAAGTTGATAGATGGTGTGTGTATATATAAAGCTTGGATTTATCAAGCATTGAGAGGGATCAAATATTTAGAGATGCAAACATTTTTTAAATTTTATACTTTAAAACATGTTTGCATATCGAAAAAATTAATCTTTTTAATACATGATAAATCCATAATTAAAAGATATTTATATCAATTATTTTTTAAACATAAAATATCATAATTTAAAATTATTTTGTACTTTAAAAAACAACTTATAATTAAAATGTTTTTTAATTTTTATTAAAAATCAATATTTAAAAATACTTATTAATTATAAGTTTATCAAAACTTATTGTGTCGAGAGGCACTCTACAGCCCAGTATAGAGTAGATGTGTTAGTGTAATGTAAGTATGTAAGCAATTCTAAATGTCGACTTAGTTTTAAAAATTAAAAAATTAAAATTTAAAAAAAAAAAAAAAATTGATGAGGGATGTGTGCAAACATTTAAATGTTGGTTCAATTAATACTAAAAGGTTAAAAAAATAAAAATAATAAAATTGATTTTGTTATTAACTTGTGAATATGATTTGTTACAATACCATGGGCCAATACCATGTCTTATCAATACTGCATGCCCAAAAACCATAACTTATTTCACAACCAAAATATTTTATAACAATATGACATGATTCTTAACTATAGATATTCACCCACACTTTAATGTGGATATTATTAACTTGTAAAAATTAGGCTTTGTTGCAATACCATGGGCCAATACCATATATTATCAATACCACTTGCACAAAAACATACTTATTTCACAATCAAAATATTTAAGCCGTAAGGCGTTCTTCTTTGAAAACAACTCCCCCAGCTACCACGGTGTACCTATCTGCACCATCGAATCTAACTAACTCTCTAACTTCTATGAATCTCTCTTCCCAACCTACACTCTCACTACATGATGATATGAGTAGCACGAACATTTAATGAATATGAATTCATATGTAATTAACCATGTAAGCAACCTTAGCCTTCCTCGGTACAATTTGTTACCAAGAACTTTGAGTCCAAGGAAGTGGAGATTGCAGGCCCAAGGAAATTTATGCTACGCCCATCTGAACATCGATTTCGTTAAGAATGTGGGTCTTAGACCATGCAAGCCACAGATGGAGCATAACAGATTAATGGTTGAATCTAAAGCGTACAAGGCCAGTAGATGAGATAACATTATACATCAATTGTTGAATCTGCAAGAAGAAGATGAAAGCGAATGTTCTATTCAAAGATTGAATATTTCCCTTTACTTTGCTACTTGATGGTCTCTCAATATGGTTTTCAATATCTATAACAAGAAAATCCTCACTATATTCCCATACCCATGGTTAACCTCCACCCTATCCCTGGATGTTGGTTCAGCCATGATGCTCGCTACTTGAGCAACCAGGGTGGCGGAAGTTCTGGAAACTGATCTCAGGTTCTAGAAGAATTTGATCCCTGTAAGCCCCTCAGCTCTCTCCTCATTAATTGGTTCAATTTTTAACATCTCTTGGTGCTAAATTTGTATTTATACTAACAAAACATATGTTTGGTACAAGCTGACATTGCACACAGCATAGGACATGTAGCAGTCATTGTGAGCATGTCTAAGGTTGATGTTTCCTTTACCCACATTATCAAAGAACACAGAACCAGTGTTTAGTATAGCCGTATCTCGGTGCCTCCTGGGACAACATTTCCAATACCTGCCTCTGGTACCCATCATAGGGAGTTGTGCTCTCGTTGCGGACGTCGAGCTCAATTTCATCCTCATAGGTAAGTTGTTAATTGGTTTTAGCTAAACTTACACCCAAAATCTTATTAATTCATAGTGTTTTGCTCTAACATGTATAATTATAGTTATGAGAAAAAAATTTGAGAAAAGAGGATTGATTAAAAATGTTTGCATAATTGCATTACAGGATTTATGGGTGCCATGATATCCAACCTAGAATTTGTATTCCGGAACATATTCTCCAAAAAAGGCATGCAGGGGAAGGTGAATTCGAAGTCAATGGGGGCAGGGTTGGAATTTGACGGGCATTTTGTAGTCAATTCCACCAACTCCGATCGAGGAGTTCAAATTTAGAAGTTGCAATTCTAGTACATATGTAGCTTGAGCAGTGATTCAGGTTCTTCAAACGGTATGACGTAAACTTTAAATCTACATTTCAATTGCAATGGTATGACATAAACTTTAAATCTACACTTCAATTGCATAGATGAATTTGTCTATAGCCTTTGTTTTACGGTCATATTGTCTTTATTTCAACAACGGTTATGGGTTATGTTGATTTGGTAATATTTGTTAGCATTAGTGTATGCTTTGTTGGATGAACAATAATGAGCAAATTCGTTGAAAATGTTCAGATTCTAATGCTAGGATCTCGTCGAGAAGTGATTCATACCAACATTCCCTGCCCCCTATTCTTCTATTGTAGAGTCAAAGGCCCCACCTAAAAATTAAAGAATACCTAAAGCTAAAGATGTGTGACTATGAATTTGAATGTTCTAATGCCATACTCAATTTACTAGAAAATTACCCAAAATAATATCCCTGGCTAAATTCCAATTCTAATAAGATTAGTTGATGCCCTAATCATGACTTTATGGTATGGAGGATATGGAGAATATGTTTTACAAGTCGTGACTTTTCACATGCATTAAATTATATATGGATGTTGCGATGATCTATGGGACGGTGCCGAGTTTATATAGTGATTTTGGCTAGTTTAAATTTTAACATATTTCCATTTGAATATGCTTTGAACTATGCCCATCAGTGGAAATCGAAATGGTAATACCCTCTTCCCAACTAGCAAACCAGCTCGGCGAGCATGAATAGGTAGACGCACCCCAACATCTCTATAAGGCTAAATCCTCCTTCATCTCTATTCATGTGGGAAGAATTTTTTCTTTGGGTGAGGCCCCAGTGATAAGGGTATGAGATTGTCTGAGTGCTCGCGAGGTCCTCAAACATCTTTCTTTCCATGTCTCATGAAGTTGCATGGCCTATTTCGTTTTAAGTTTTATTCTCTCTGGGAGTGTTTTATCATTTACAACGACATCATGTCTTTTTGTTATTATGAAACAAAATCAACGGGTCATTCTTATGATTTATTTCAAGTTTAAAATTATAACAAAGTTATCAACGTAGGCTGCATTGCATGGTATGGTATTTGTTATGAGCGACTTATGTATAATTTTGGTTTAAATTATAACCGGCATTTTTAATTTTTGACAATTAATTTAAATATTAATTTGATTATTGAGAAATTTTGATGAAAAATATATCTTTTAAAATAGAAAATATGTTATTCTTAGTAATTATAAACTAATAATAAGATTATGGATTTCATTTGTGTGTTATGGTAATTTACTTTTTTAGATGTGTGTCTGAAAAAAATTTAATCAAAATTTTATTGATGAAGGGTTAATGTATTATCAAAACATCACTCTTAATTGGCACAATTTTAAACATAACACTTTTTCACTGGTGGTATACTAATCTAAAACGTCAATAAAAAAATTGTTTGACGGATAAAAAGAAATCCAAATTCCAACCCTGAATGGGGGGAATGAACGATTATGCATGCCTCTCTATGCTCTCACTGGCTGTTTTAACACCCTTTGCGTTCTCCTGGAGGGTCCTAGGTCATGGGCCACTGATGGTACAATGCTTTGCACACCATTGGTCCTCAATTTGCATGGTAAACTCACTTCTATTCTTTGTGTTCTTTTTTTCTTTCTCTTTTTTGGGTTTATTTTGGCACAATATTTTGATAATTTTTCTAACCAACAATTAACTTGACTTACCAAGTGGATGGTTGCTCAAAGTGTGTTCTACACTCTATACATCCAAGTTTCATACATGTCCCTAACCAACAATTAACTTGACTTACCAAGTGGATGGTTGCTCAAAGTGTGTTCTACACTCTATACATCCAAGTTTCATACATGTCCCTAAACGAAATATTGCCATTAACATTTAGAATAGGCAACACAATGAAAAGGTTTATGTGATTGTTTCATCCATTATTATATTTCACACAGCAATCAACCCCATCAACGTTGTAGGAATTGTGGTCATTTTGGGGAAAGTATGATGTTTATATATATTATTTTTAATCATACTTTACATTTGTAAATAGTGAATGATGTAAATACATGGTAGATGTCATTTTGGGGAAAGTATGATATCTGTACATATTATTTTTAGTCATACTTTACATTTGTAAATAGTGAATGATGTAAATACATGGTAGGAAAATCAGATGAATCATGAGACCTATTAACTTTAAGTTTCATTTGCAGGAAAAATAATGAGGGAGTACATATAGAAAGACAATGTTCTCTTCAAAATGAGATGGAAGGACATCCAATTCCAATTCCCATTCCTTGTGAGGTCATTTCCAGGTTGGACTTGATTGTGTATTCATTTTCATGTTGGAGTTAATTGTGACCTTTCACATGTTACATGTGTCATTATCATAGATGTTCATTTTCACGTTGGACTTGATTCCCTGGTCTTTTACATGGTTGAGTTGATTGTGACCTTTCACGTGTTACATGTGTCATCATGTTCGAAATTCCCATTCACATTCATGTTGGAAGAGCCTTGAAATTTTTTTTATTAATTATAATATTGTTCTTTCTTTTTTTAATTAATTGTGATGTTTTCTGAGAAAATGATTTTTAGTATTGGTAATTTTTATTATGATTTTAATAATGTGTTTTGCCCACTTCGGTTTCATTAACAAATATTACAAGTTTTATCAATATACATAAAAAGTTAATAAAAAATAATAAATATTATTTTTATAATAAATATAATGTTTAAATTGTATTTTATTTATTTTTTTAAATGCAAATATTATTTGCATGATATCTTTATTTTCTAATTTATAAATTTATTATATAAAAATATATGTTTATAATAATAATAGATTGATTTAATTATAATTTTATCTAAATCGTATTAATTAATTTATTCAATAAAAGAATAAATTAAATAATTAATAATGGGGATTAAAATATGGTGCAATCTAACTTCTAGGTGAAATTGTATTTTTTCACATAATCCCTCCAAGCAAATTTGCAATTTTTTTATGTTTAAATTACATTTCGGAATGTACAAATGGATTCAACGTATATGGCATTCAAATTCTATAGATTAAATAACTTAAACTTGTGCTTTTGAAAATCTCTACTAGATTTTGGTTAGAATTAACTAAGAAAAATGTCGTGAAAAGGATCATTTCGTCTATTAAATATACTACACTCTAAAATAATAGAAAATATAAACTAATCACATAAAAATTATAAAAACATAACTATTAACCCTATTCATATATAATGTAAAAATAATATAAAATAAAATAGCTCAACTATAATTGGCATTTTATAAAAATATATAAGTTTAAGCAATTCCACACAAATTCTTAAAAAATGATGAAACAATATTATGTGGGATATTATCAATACATTTTTAAGAATTCCATGTTATTATTTTATAAGTTAGATGATGCACAATAGTGAATATTAATTAATCCGTCTATTAAATAGAATACACTCTAAAATAATAAAAAATATAGACTAATCACATAAAAATTATAAAAATATAACTAGTAACCCTATTCATATATAATGTAAAAATAATATCAAATAAAATAGCTCAACTATAATTAACATTTTATAAAAATGTATAATTTTAAGAAATTCCACACATATTCATAAAAAATGATGAAACGATATTGTGTGGGATATTATCAATACATTTTTAAGAATTATATGTTATTATTTATAAGATAGATGATGCACAATAGTGAATATTAATTAATATTTTATTAGTAATTATATTTTTAAATCCTTTGAAAAAAAAAAATGTACTATCATGAATATTGGATAAAGCCTAATTCCTTACCATTTACTTCTTAATAATTGATAGTCAAATTGAAATTATGGAATAGTAATAATAATAATAAAAGTTCATCATGGATATTCCTAATTTGTAAATAAGCTTTATTAGAATCCTATGTACCAATACCATGACTTATCAATATTACATGCCCAAAAAACCATAACTTATTTTGTACTCGAATATATATATTAAATTAAAAAAAAATAAAAATAAAAAATAAATAAATACATAACTATATTTGAGATAAATCTCAACTCTCTAGATTATTACTAGAATTATTCCATAGATATTTACGTTGATAAGGCATTCCTCTTTGAAAATAACTCCACCAACAGCTGGCACGGTGTACGTGTTTGCACCATGAGATCAAATGTTAGACAATTTAAATGTTTTAGGCCATTCATTTACAACCTCCTTCATTTAAGCTAATTGCTTAACTAACTCTCTAACCTATACGAATCTCTCTTCCAAACATACACTCTCACTACAGGATGATATGAGGAAACAGAAAGAATAAGCATTCATATCATCAACGTAGTTTCGATTCTCTGATTAGATCTAGTGTCCAAGAGTCTAAGAAATTGTTAGATCTAGCTCGCAGTTTTATGTTAGTTGCAGTGGTGTTTTAAGGTTTTTATGTGCACGACATAGTTTTAATACCATTTAGAATTCGATCTTGAGAAATATTCTGGTGTTTTGTTTGATAGAATACATTATTTTTCCTTTCACAAGAGTTTCCATTTGATAGCTGCTATTGTTTGCTTGGATGTCACCCTCATGGCCCCCATGAGCAAGAGCCTCTCTGCCCCTGAGAAGTTCGATTCTCTCGTCAAGCAGGTGGAGTTGAAACTTGAACCCTCCAATTCCAAGCATCGTGACATGTAGGTCACCCTAGATAACTTGAACGTCGTTGTTGGGTGTAATGCATGGAATTTCAAAGCTTTTTTTTTTTAGGGACGTGTTATGAGAAGAAAGCGATGCTCATCGACGCCCGCAAAGTTTTCCAAGATGTGTTGTAGGTAAACTCGTTGTCGCAGGAGGCCAAAGAGGGCATAGATCACGGGTCTTGATTAAGAGATCTAACAGCATCTGTGAGATCGTATGCCTGCATCCAAAAAGAGAATGACAGTTGTCTCCCAGTTGGGACAAACAAATATATTTTTGAAGATTGCAGAGGAAAACATTTGATGCCTATTTGTTGCAAAATTGACAACATTAGCAAATAGTTTATTAGTTGTAAACTTTGAGTCCCTCTAGCAAATGCCAGATACGAATTAAAATGGTGAACAAAATGTGTTGGGAATTATTGTACTCATTCTCTATTGTATTTATTTATGTATGAGATGCCTTGGATGAAGAATAACTTCATAAGAATAGTGGAGGGATTTTTGTTTTTAAAAGTAATTGGAAATGTCGCAGGGTATTGCTACTAGGAAAAAAAAAAAGAGAGATCGTGACCCATTTACATGACATTCCTTGAACATCCAATCTATCGTCATAAAAATAACTAACTCAAATATTTTTTCTCGTAAACATCACTTAACTCTAAGTGCACTGTTATCACCAAAATCGAACCCTGATAGGCTGCTCACCAAGTGGACTTTGAGTAACTATTTCAAACCAATATTTTGACTGAGGCTTAGCCTCCTCAGCCTGAGAGGGCTCTCTCAAGGATTAATGATATGGAATAATGATATAAATAGATGGCTAACTCTATGTGTCTTGGTTTTGTATGTTTACAGGTTGAAAAGATGGAGGCTTGCTACCATTGGGCTATGGAGTCAGTGACAAGGATAAAGATAACAACAGCTCTTCTTATAGAAACTGAGGCTTGTATATACTTCAATGAAAGAGTGACACATTCAGGAAAATCCCAATAACTTGAGGTTAAAAGGAAGTCAAAGCATATGATATATGAATTCTGAGTAATGATACATCAAGGTATTGAAAAGGAAAGTATTAAAAGAGATTCATCAAAGCTTAACACTTAAAGGAAGTCAAAGCATGAATAACCATGAATTCTGAGTAATAAGTGTTTAAACATTGAAGAAAACCTTTCAAATATAGGACTCAAAAACTCAATTCATCATAGTTCAATACTTAAAGGAAGTCAGAGCATGTTCCTCCATGAATTCTGAGTAATAAGCATTAAGACTATGGAAGTAAAACATATGAAAGATAAGAGATAAAACTCATTGAAGTCTACTAAGAATCTCATGTCCATAAAAGTTCAACTGCTTCTGTATATGTCAGTCCCTTCAAAGCATTTACAAAATTAGTCTTTTAATATCACATTTTCCAACCTGTAGGTTGAAACTAACATCAACATGTATACATTGGGCATTATGGAGTCATGGTAATCTTTAGCAAAATCAACACAGTCTCCCTAGCATGGAAGTCAAGGAATTTAGAGTTCAAGTTAATGGAATAAAACACGTAAGACAGTGAAACACACAGTCATCTCAATTATGAAGTAAGACAGAGCATCATTGATGAATTATGAGTATCATTATCAAACACCACTGCAATAGAAGAATTGAAAGGATGCCATCCAAACAATAACACACAGGAACTCCTCATGAATCTTGAGTTGTCTAAGAAGAAACTCTATATTAAGTTGTAAAATAGTGACACACAAAACATAGTCTTTTGCTAATGAAATTTCCAACCCTGAATACATCGAAGTACTCACTACTTATAGGCATCTTACCTTTACATCAAGTCTTCCAAGTGGCTAGACCATTAGACTTTATTACTGACAGCAAATCTAACCACTAACTAGATATTTAAAACTAGGACTGACACCTTTTCGAATCAAGAGTTAGAGTCCTAATATGACTCAAAAACCTAATTATTACATTTAAAGTAAAGTGATGTTTATCTTCCTCGGAAGGAATCATTTCTTTGAGTCATACTTGCCATCAACGAAACATTAGTATCCTGACTGCCTTCGTGAATTTACTCTACCTATTTTTAAGGAGATATCAGTTTGATAACCTGGCACATGTGGACTGGTGTCTTCAAACTAAACTCTTAATTGAATATCTTCACTTGGAAAATCATTTATCTGATACTCTTTGTCAATTCCCTGATACTCTTTGTCATTCTGATGGGGAACAGCTTTAAGTATTCATTACCTTTCTCCTTCTTCCCAACATTAACCATCAAAACTAACCTTGTTTTCAAAACTATGTTTTGAGCTACTTTCGTAGCTAGTTTAGTAGCACAAACAAAAAGGGTGACATGTGGTAATCCTATGCTATTCTTGACCATTGGAGAATGTTAAGTGATCAAAAAAAATTAAATAAAACCCTCAAAACTCTTCATCCTTATCATTTTGGGTACCTTAAAACCGAAAATAATTCTTCAGAAATTCCGCAGCAAAAATTGTGCTTCAAGCTTGGCACTCGTTGCGGAATTGCCTAATTGCCCACAAACTTCACATAATTTGGATTTTAGACCTAGAAAAGCTCCATTGTTGTGTGAGATGATAGTATGAAGCTTTATGAGGAAAATTTGGTTAAAAATACCTCTTACCCTCCTCAAGAAACAAATTTTTCACCTTCAAACATTTCATCAACCAATAAAAATGACTCTGTTTTTCCTGAAAACGAAGGCTGCACTCATGAGCTCCTATCTCTCGATCCCTGATAGATGTTACAAAAATGGAGGTTTTTGTAGATAAGAATGTTTGTAAGAAAAACCTCTCTCGGTTTCTTGAAAACCAGTTTTAGTTGTCCGAAATATGCATTATAAAATCATGAATAAAACAGTAAAAATTCAAAATTCTAAAAACAGGTCCCAAAGGAAACTTCGAATCTCCAAATTGGTAGCACTTGGGAGAAATTTGAAAGAGTTTTTTGTTCCTTGTTATGTGCTTAGAAAAAAATTCCTTCAGATTTTTGGAACTCATCTTCATTTTCCTAAAAACTCCTTTTGAGACCAACAGCTCAAACAGTGCAAGAAACACAAAAATCTCCTTGTAGCTCTTGGTAGAAATCCATGTAACCTATCTGGATGAAAGCTTGTGTGAATTTGAGGTCGTCCATAATCAATTAAAATTCCATAGGCTCCTATCCAAACACATAGCCTCCTTTTATGCTTTCCTCTTCATGAAAATTACCTTTTATAACCCAAATTGCCCTCTCAAAAATGTAACAGTTGTAAAAAATAATTTGGACAGCAAGTTGTTTGTCACAAAGCTAACTTTTCAAAGGTGACAACTAACTGATACATGCAAAGGTTAAAAATTAAATGACAGAGAGGAGCTTAGGTAACTTTTTTAAGGAATGAAATTCGAATGTGGAGAGAAAGGTGACAAAATGAGGGAGTGGCACTTTTAAATTATGACCTTACTTCTGACAGCATGACCTTGAGACTCTAAAAGTTTAACCATTCATCATCATGGAGAAAACCATTGTAGACTGACACAACTTTTGTAGGACATTTAGTTTGAAAAGTGTCAATTTTGCTAAGGAACTAGTAGGTGTTTCTGCAGCGAATTCTGTTAATTTTGTACTAAATTTGCTGCGGACTCAGATAAATCTTGACAGATGGCCAGATTTGAGATTTAATTTCAATTCAAGTTATCTACTCAAAACCTATTTCTTTGATGTGACTTGAGATCATCTCTATCAATCCTAAGACAAAACTTATAACCTATGTTCATCATAAAATTTATCATTTCATGATGTTGTGTAACTTAACTAACCTAAAGACCAACTTAACACATTTCAAGTAAAATTTTGAAAATTTTTGGGTGATAACAGTGGCTCCACTTGGGATAGTGTGCCCCTGTGGTACACTAAGAACCAGTAGCTCCAGTTCTGCTATCCATCCTTTATAATAAAACTCTAAAATTTTGCCAAGTCTGCTTCAAACTCTTATGGCCTTCACCTCGAGCTCAAGTTTGATGATCACTACCAGAAGAACCCAATATGTACCTACTGAAAATATGCTCAATCAAGTTTGAGCTTATTCACACACTCCTACCTACCCTATCAGCTGCAATCTCCATTTGTAACTCAAGGAACATAAAACTTCCAATGAAGCTAGTCATTGATCTGATCTGACACTTGAATCTCTTGACTGTGCTTGAACCAAAAATAAACATGATACTGAAATGACCGAGGCAACATGAGATGTAACTGATCTTCAAGATGAAAATATAACTGGAAATTTGAACAATAAATCTTTTCCATGTAGTCAATTATAGGGTCAAAAAAGACATGATTAGTTTGATGATTCTCATAACATTCTGGATGTTCGAATTGATCTTCAAAAACAGTGTATTCTTCCTCAATCTTAAAAGAGAAAGGAAGCAACACCCTCTCTTTTTGTTCTGTCATAGAAAGCTTTTGAAAAGGATGATCATGATCATGAAGACTATATGATTGAATTTGACCTTGTAAACCTTCAATGTCTTTCTCAATGTTCTTAGCAACTTCATCTAAAAATTTAATCTTATCTTCTGTCTTGCACTCAAATGATTTTAGGTAAGAAGACAAGAACAAAGAAAAATTTTCATCTAGTTCTTCATTAGTATGATCATCATTCCATTGTTTGAAACCTTGAATTGAAGGAGAGTTTTCCACCAACTCTGTTCTGTCTATCCAGTCCTCCAAAAACATAAGCCAAAAGTCTACAAATGAATTAATAGATCTGACAGGAAAAATTTCAATCCATTGTTTACATTTCCCTTGAAATGAGTCATAGAACAACATAATGCAAACATCTTCATGTTTTACTCTAAGAAGCTCGGTAAAATCACAGAAATCTGATATATGCTTCAAAGTCAAACTCAAATCTTCTTCATTGAATTTTGGACCATTCCTTAAAAAATATTTATCCTTGGGAAAGTGATTTGGGAAACCATGAATTCCTGAAAAAATTATACATGCATATCTTGAAACAAGAATGGCAGCATCTGAGTTCTTCATAAGTCCAGTGGAATCACCATGAATCTATGAATTTTGAATTCTTCAACAATGGAGTCGCTAAGATAGTTCTGCAGACTCGAACAGATTCTGAGCTCCTGCTACCTTCAAGAGTTCAGCTTCATAATTTTCGAGAGATGTATATCTTTGGACTCCCGACAGACACACCAAAATGTTATCACCAAAATCGAACCCTGATAGGCTGCTCATCAGGTGGACTTTGAGTAACTATTTCAAACCAATCTTTTGACTGAGGCTTAGCTTCCTCAGCCTGAGAGGGCCCTCTCAAGGATTAATGATATGGAATAATGATATAAATAGATGGCTAACTCTATGTGTCTTGGTTTTGTATGTTTACAGGTTGAAAAGAGGCTTGCCACCATTGGGCTATGGAGTCAGTGACAGGGATAAAGATAACAATAGCTCTTCTTATAGAAACTGAGGCTTGTATATACTTCAATGAAAGAGTGACACATTCAGGAAAATCCCAATAACTTGAGGTTCAAAGGA
Organism: Pinus albicaulis; assembly: GCA_034641835.2. Taxonomy (NCBI): domain Eukaryota; kingdom Viridiplantae; phylum Streptophyta; class Pinopsida; order Pinales; family Pinaceae; genus Pinus; species Pinus albicaulis. The sequence continues at coordinate 860,793,751 of CM076575.1, read as the reverse complement.
ATTCAGAGCATATGATATATGAATTCTGAGTAATGATACATCAAGGTATTGAAAAGGAAAGTATTAAAAGAGATTCATCAAAGCTTAACACTTAAAGGAAGTCAAAGCATGAATAACCATGAATTCTGAGTAATAAGCGTTTAAACATTGAAGAAAACCTTTCAAAGATAGGACTCAAAAAATCTATTCACCATAGTTCAATACTTAAAGGAATTCAAAGCATGTTCCTCCATGAATTCTGAGTAATAAGCATTAATACTATGGAAGTAAAACTTATGAAAGATAAGAGATAAAACTCATTGAAGTCTACTAAGAATCTCAAGTCCAGGATAGTTCAACTGCTTCTGTATATGTCAGTCCCTTCAAAGCATTTACAAAAGTAGTCCTTTCATATCACATTTTCCAACATGTAGGTTGAAACTAACATCAGCATGTATACATTGGGCATTATGGAGTCGTGGTAATCTTTAGCAAAATCAACACATTCTACCTAGCATGGAATTCAAGGCATTTAGAGTTCAAGTTAATGGAATAAAACATGTAAGACAGTGAAACACACAGTCAGCTCAATTATAAAGGAAGTCAGAGCATCATTGATGAATTCTGAGTATCATAATCAAACACCACTGCAATAGAAGAATTGAAAGGATGCCATCAAAACAATAATACATAGGAACTCCTCATGAATCTTGAGTTGTCTAAGAAGAAACTTTGTATTAAGTTGTAAAACAGTGACACACAAAACACAGTCTTTTGCTAATGAAATGTCCAACCCTGAATACATCGAAGTACTCACTACTTATAGGCATCTTTCCTTTTCATCAAGTCTGCCAAGTGGCTAGACCATTAAACTTTATTACTGACAGCAAATCTAACCACTAACTAGATATTTTAAAATAGTACTGACACCTTTTCGAATCAAGAGTTTGAGTCCTACTATGACTCAAAAGCCTAATTATTACATTTAAAGTAAAGTGATGTTTATATTCCTAGAAAGGAATCATTTCTTTGGGTCATACTTTCCATCAATAGAACATTAATATCCTGACTACCTTCGTGAATTTACTCTGCTTATTTTTAAGGAGATATATGTTTGATGACCTGGCACATGTGGACTGGTGTCTTCAAACTAAACTCTTAACTGAATATCTTCACTTGGAAAATCATTGATCTGATACTCTTTGTCAATTCCCTGATACACTTTGTCATTCTGATGGGGAACATCTTTAAGTATTCATTACCTTTCTCCTTCTTCCCAACATTAACCATCAAAACTAATCTTGTTCTCAAAACTCTGTTTTGAGCTACTTTCGTAGCTAGTTTAGTAGCACAAACAACAGGGGTGACATGTGGTAATCCTATGCTATTCTTGACCATTGGAGAATGTTAAGTGATCAAAAAAAATTAAATACAACCCTCAAAACTCTTCCTCCTTATCATTTTGGGTACCTTGAAACTGAAAAGAATTCTTCAGAAATTTCGCAGCAAAAATCGGGCTTCGAGCCTAGCACTCGCTGCGGAATTGCCTAATTGCCTACAAACTTCACATAATTTGGATTTTAGGCCTAGAAAAGCTCCATTGCTGTGTGAGATGATAGTATGAAGCTTGATAAGGAAAATTTGGTTAAAAATTTTTCTTACACTCCTCAAGAAACAAACTTTTCACCTTCAGCCATTTCATCAACCAATAAAAATGACTATGTTTTTCCTGAAAATGAAGGTTGCATTCATGAGCTCCTATCTCTTGATCCCTGGTAGCTATTACAAAAATGGAGGAGGTTTTTGTAGATAAGAATTTTTATAAGAAAAACCTCTCTCGGTTTCTTGAACACCAGCTTCAGTTGTCCGGAATCTACATTATAAAATCATGAATAAAACAGGAAAAGTTCATAATTCTGAAAATAGGTCCCAAAGGAAACTTCGAATCTCAAAATTGGTAGCACCTGGGAGAAATTTGAAAGAGGTTTTTTTTTCCTTGTTATGTGCTTAGAAAAAACCTCCTTCATATTTTTGAAACTCATCTTCATTTTCCTGAAAACTCTTTTTGAGACCAACAGCTCAAACAGTCCAAGAAACACAAAAATCTCCTTGTAGCTCTTGGTAGAAATCCATGTAACCTGTCTGGATGAAAGCTTGTGTGAAGCTGAGGTCGTCCATGATTAGTTAAAATCTACAGGCTCCTCATCCAAACACATAGTTTCCTTTTATGCTTTCTTCTCTTTCATGGAAATTACCTTTTATAACCCACCGCTCTCTTAAAAATGCTAAGAATGTGAAAATAACTGGATGTGCAAGCTGTCTGTCACAAAGCCAGTTTTCTAAAGGTGAAAAACTAACTGAATATGCAAAGGTTAAAAATTAAATGACAGAGAGGAGCTTAGGTAACTTAAGGGGAAGTTTAAGGAATGAAAGTCGAATGTGGAGAGAAAGGTGACTAAATGAGGGAGTGGCACTTTCAAATGATGACCTTACTTCTGACAGCATGACCTTGAGACTCTCAAAGTATAACCATTCATCATTATGGAGAAAACCGTTGTAGTCTGACACAACTTTCATAGCACATTTAGTTTGAAAAGTGACAATTTTTCTACGGAACTAGTAGGTGTTTTCGCAGCGAATTCTATTAATTTTGTTCTAGATTTGCTGCGAACTCAGATAAATCTTGACAGATGGCCAGATTTGCGATTTAAGTTCAATTCAAGGTATCTACTCAAAACCTATTTCTCTGATGTGACTTGAGATCATCTATATCAATCCTAAGACAAAACTTATAACCTATGTTCATCATAAAATGTATCATTTCATGATGTTGTGCAACTTAACTAACCTAAAGACCAACTTGACACATTTCAAGTAAAATTTTGAAAATTTTTGGGTGATAACATGCACAACCCAACTTTCCAAAACAGAGGCTTTTGAGAAAATAAAAATGTGGTGATTCCGTCTAGTCGAATATCTTCTTGCATATGGCTATATTTTATAAGTTTAATTTGATTGATGACTTTCCTCGAATTGAAGAATTCATTCAATTGGGGTTTCGTAATTGTCATTAAGTCTATTTGTAATCATGGCAAACCATTCAGCCTCTTTTCAGTTGATTAATGCATCGTTCAATCAAGATAACAAGTTAGTGCCACAATTGTATTCTTATTCTGTGAATAAATTCTTATGTACAATAATTGTGGTACAACTGCACTCTTATTCCGTGAATAAATTCTTATGTACAATAATTGTGGGTTGTTTTAAGAAATGAAAAATTTCTACATGTCAAAGATGTTTAGATGGATGGGAAATAAGTTTTAATACCAATATGAAAACAAGATGTTAATATTGTTACCCTGTAATGAATACATTGCTTATGGGAATGCATTGAGATGACTTGAATCATCAATATTTAAGCTCTACATTGAATTGAGTGAAATATTATTTGACTATTGTTGAATTTTTAACTTCCTCCAATCCGCCTTGTGTAGGAATTTTTGGGTGTTTTCAACCAAGTACTAGTGTAGTACAATGTTTTTAATTTCAGGTTTGCTCAGTCATTGCATTGACTTGCACAATGAAATTTAAGAAATACTCATAATGAAACAATCTACCTACCCTACCATGTGAATAAATGCTAAGGCGTTAAGACAAGGTTTAAATGGAAATACCGTATCAAGATTGTTTGATCCTAGCCTTCATGTTTTAGAAATTATTTCCAGCTTTCCTTGCCATACACAATTCAAATAACCCATTTCGTCTTGTCTATTCATCCCTTTGAACCAGGCAAGCTCTACCTTCACTCTATTGAAATTGAGATTGCCCTTGCAAAAGGAGACGAAGTGATCCAAAAGGGCCTCCATAGATAAAATATGATCCATCTTGCAAGTACTTTATTCAAACCCACCTCCTTATCGCACTTTTTCACCGTCCTCCTCTCAGAGTTCAAATCACTAACATTATCGTTAGGTCACATATGCGCTGCAGAATGAACGACAAGGTTGCTTTGTGGTTGTCTTCTCCCTTATGGTATTTAGGCATTACCACACCTAAATAAATCTGGTTACACAACTCAAGGGAAAACTTATAAGATATTAAAATAAATTAGGAAGTAGGAATTAGGAAAAGCACCAATTTCAGTGGAGGAAGCCTATTCATATGTAGATTCTCCTTGCCAACAATGCCCAACTCAGCCAATCCAAGGCTATAAATGGAAACAAGGTTAGCTATGATCTTCCTTTGGAAACCAACAACCAACGAAAATATGAAAAATGATAGGAAGACCCATCCATAAAAAGGAGAAAGTTCTCGAAAGAGTATAGCTTTAACAACTCATAAAGATTGTTTCTAAAAGGTAAGATATGCTTCCACAACTAAAGGAAAATTCTCGCCTCCACCTCAAAGTGATTACGGGACATGCAAATGCTAACAACGCTTGCGGGGGGAGGCAGGTTGATAGAGAAAAAAAATCTTACGAGAGAGAGATTCTACCTCTATCCTCCCTTTCCCTCCACTTCAAAATTTGTTTTCCTTTAAATTCAGGTTGTTGCTTGAGAAAAATGTACATACACTAGGAAGAATATTTGTAGAGAGACAAGAAGGATACATTATATTCCTTAAATGTTCACTGACATAGAAAAGTGTTGTATGCCTCCCTTCTTCCTCTCTCACCAACATTCCCTAAGAGGGATCAAAGGAAACAAAGAGTTAATTTTCCTTATGTTTAGAACATCGTGGGTTAAGATGGATCAGTGTTGGTTTTTTATTTTTTAAATATCTCTTATAATCTAAAGAAGTGTTTAAAAATAGAAGAACCAAAAGTGGAAGGGTATATATAATGAAGATAATATCTTCTTCCATAGAGCAACTAGAACATAAATGAAATCAAAGTATGGTGTGGGCTTAAAAGTCTTTGTTTATTTGATCAAAAAAGTGCTCTTATGCAAAATTTGATGGCATATCTCATCGCAGCATGAGGGACGTAAGTCAAACGATGAACTAAATTAATTCTCAAAAACATATTTACAATGGATCATCCCATGATAAAGAGGAAATCTTCAAGCAATTATAGATCCTTGAAAAGGAAGAATGGACAAGACATCAACAATCTTCAAATAAGGTGGTCGTCCAATGAATGTGTCCCTGATGAAGCTCTCAATACAAATTCTTCTGAAATTTCCAACAATTGGGAAAACCAAGAGTCCTAGAAGATATGTCTCATAGTCTCCAATCGACCACATATAGGGAAAAGGCCATCCGAAAAAACACTTTTGATCAAACATGCCTTGAATGGAATCCTTGGGTACATCACTAGCTAGGAAAAAACTTATTGTTTATAAGAAATATGGATGGACCAAAGACTACAAAGTCTTTGTACCCGTCTGTCCTCTATATAATTAAACATTCATCTCACATTCAGTACGAGCGATAAAAAATGATGATGGTGAAAGAGTGAGTAAAATATATGTGTGTCATATTTCTCAAGGGGGTGCTCAAAGCTCCCTCTCTAGTTCTTCCAAAATATACCTGGCATCCCTATATTTATCTTGAATAACTTGGCCTTCGGGATGATCTTTGTCAAATTCATAATTGACAAGGGATTTGAGGCCATCAAAACAAAATCCTAAGAAAAAATATAATATTCCCCTTAGGAGTGCAAAATGAAATCCCAAATTTCCTCTCAAAAGAAAAATATCATTACTACTCAATTTTCGAGCTTGAAAATGGGGTATATCAGCATCGCATTGACCTTTCCCCCTCCAACTCAATTTTCGAGCTTGGAAACGAGGTATATCGGCATCAAATTGACCCTGCACCCTCCAAATCCAGATGGGGTGACAAGTTAAGTTCCATCTTGCCTTGCTGCCCTGCCAAGACAAATGATCCAAATCATCCATGGCTTTCCAAGTTGCCCATATACTTTGGAAGATGAATGAGCTTGAAAATTTAAATGAGGCGTAGAAATAATATCACATGAGCCAAATGTCGTAGAAGAAGTATGTATAAATATCAATCAACCTAATTCCACTGTCATATTTAGGTTTGGTGCACACATCCTAGGGAGCCACAAGATGCTCCTCTCCCCACTATACTTCGATCACAGCCATAAGTATGATTGAAGAATTTTCTCCAAGTGTTGAAATTGAATTTTTCTACAAGACCAACAAGAGACATAATAGACATGTCATGCTATTACACATAGGTTATTGCTCCATGTGGTATGCATTCACCTTGATTCAAGCCTGTTACACTTGAATTGTATTGGATTTTAAAATATCTAATCCACAAGGCACAACCCCATAAGGAGCTACTATGGAAATCACCATTGTCACTTAAGAAACATATCTTCATTGACCAACTTTCCTATGGCTCAGTTACCTAATTTATGCTTATGATTTTATTTTTAAACTGAAAAGCTTTCTTTTAAAAATTCTATGATATTGTAATAATAAGTGTTATAATCATAATTATATAAATAATCTAAGTAGGTTATAAAAGTGATTCATCATTTAAGTACATCACAAGGAGAATCATTACATCATAATTGATCATAATTGTATTTATTTTTTTAACTAGATTTTTTTATTTGAGGAGGAGAGCTGAGAGAATGGCTTCTAGGGTTCGTGTTCCAAGCTCCCCTGCCGTCGTCGTCACGAAAACACAATCCAAACTTACAACTCATGGCGGTAAGAGGCCTGTCAAGCATGCTCTCCCATGTGCACACCTTCAGGGATGCTGCTATGTCGAAATCACTGGAAACAAGGATCATGGGCATTGTTGTCGTGCCAGGCCAAAACTTCGCTCTCCTCCTCTGGCCGCAAACAGAATCGATGGCTTCCAAAAAATACAAGACAGACACGCCCCTGCAGACAGATACGTGAAAAAACCTCGGTCTGATGCGTCAAGGGAGGCATGCTCCACATACGTTGAAGCAAATAAGGCTGCGATTACTAAATACATGCAGATCTTTGGTAGCCCAGCAATTGATGTGTGTAGCCCTTCTGCTGCGTATATCCCTCACAAAACCCTCGGACAAATCTTGACTTGGTGGCATGCACCCTCAGGAAAATAAAATAGTGATCCCAATCCAGGCATGGCTTGCGCATGTGGCTGCACAGCTCAACCCTCGGTTGTCGTCAAACTTGAGCTTTTGCTCCAGAGCGTACCCCAGGGTCCAGGGGCCAAGACTTTTCTCACACCTTCCAGATTCAAATTTCCATTCTCTGTGGTAAAACCTTTCTCTGCTGGGTTCGATATACATATATGGTGCAAAGCCTTGTGCAAGACCTCGAACATAAGTTGGCAATCCCTTCTGCCCTACAGAGATTTCTGTACAGGGGTAAGCAGCTCCAAAACTCTCTTCCTCTCTATTTTTACAACATAGAGAAAAATGCTTCTCTGGTTTTAATCCTTCGTCTACGCGGAGGGGCTTCCGGGAAGCCATCCTCTTCACAAGCATTCTCTTACAAGGATGCAGTCCATGCTTAGCAACCCAAGAAAGCTGCCAAGACCCCTAAGACTCCAAAGCCATTCTTACTGGATAAAACGGAGGGCATTCTAGCTATTTAAATCTCCCATCCATCACTTGATGACCAGACTCAACTAATGGCAGAAAAGGCCATCATTTTCTGCTTCTACGGATTATGGCCTCTCTTCGTAGACCTCTATCAATGGATCCACTCTAGTTGAACCAATAACAGCAGGGTCTTCTTTTTCTCAAAGGATTTTTTCATAGTTCTATTCACATTCATCGAGGATTATCAAAAATTCTTAACAAAGGGACCATGGTTTTGGGGAAAAGCAGGTCTATTCCTCACACCATGGTTCCCAGAATTTGATCCCTCCACGATCGTCATTACCAAGCTCCCTAACTTATCTACTCATCTTTGGCACTTCTCAATCTTTCAAGGAATCGGAAACACCCTCGAACGCTTCCTGGCAATGGACACCTCCAGAGGGGAAGCAAGCATATATACCTTCGGTAGAATCTGTGCTGAAATAGACATCAGCAAAGGCCTACCTAGTCAAATCATTCTCAAAGTGGGAGACTTCCATTGGACTCAGACCCTGGATTATGAGAACACAGCTTTCTGATGTCGTCACTGTCATCAAACGGGGCACCTTCAAAACTTTTTCCCCTCCTTTGCCCAAAAGGAGAAGATCAACTAGAAATCAAAATCCAAAAGTTGGAAACCATGTGTACTGCCACACATGGATGACAGTGACTCCTTCAGCTCGAATGAGGAAGATATCGAAGCAGATGAGGAAGAGGAAAATCATGAGATGTCCATGACCTTGACAAACCCTGGTGAGCCCAACAGTCCTACAAATGCTCAGAAGCAGTCTCATGAAACCTCCTCCTCAGACTCAGATAAGGAGTCATCTCTTTCAATGACCAACAATCTCCAAGTGGTTCTAGCACATCCGCCCTAGGATGGCTGGGGAAGAGTGTCAAAAAAAAAGGGAAAGAAATGTCGTACTGAGGACTCCACCCATTTTGGGTAGACTCCTGTTTGTGTCTTTTAGCTCCCATGTTCATCTTCTGGGCTCTTTTTGCTTCTCTCTTGGCTAATCATGGGACCGAGGTTGAGTGTTCCTCATTTAGGGTTACCCAGATCTCTAGCCTCACTTGTTTGTAATCTCTATGTACCAAACACTTTTATAATAGAATTAGTCTAATTTACCAAAAAAAAATGTATTTATTTTTAATGTAACTCTTAATTAAGGAGACGAGTAGCTCAATTTTTTTGGGTAAATTTAATGAATTTTATTATATTAAGCTTATTGAATTTGATTATGAATCTTTTAAATGTTGCCAAGAAACTTTATTACATTTGAATGTTTCTAATTGGATATAGATAACGATTGAATCATAGTGAAATTTGCTACCTCAATTAATCCATAGACATGTGAGTGGAAGGAAATACTTGCCTTTATTTCGCTTAAACCAATTCCATAACAATTTCCAAATGTAGTTGACAAATTCATTGTTTTGGTTATAGATGATTTTTGGAAGATCGAATCCTGATAATGATTTTTGGTTAATAATGATTTTTGGGTTGTTGATATCATCAATTGAAAGGACTTTAGTATCCTACTCTAGGCTCATTGTCCTCTCTACAATTCAAATACCAAATGTGTTGATCTTCATTATTCAAATTTACCATACTTGTGGTAGAGTATGGTAATTTGAGATTTTCAACATCCTTGAGTTCAAAAGATTCATATTTTGGCTTCAACTTGATCTTCTATTCATTTATCCAAAAGAATTTGATGCAGGTCACTATGATCCAGTCCACCTACTGATAAAAAATAAAATGATACAGATGTTTGATATAGTTTGAATTGGGGGAACATTGTAAATGGATTTAAATGAAACCCAGGAGAGTTATATAAGTTGCAAGAAATATTGAATCCCAAATAAAGTTGGCATATACAAACAGGGTGTCGATAAATTCCAACCAATAAAGCAGGCTAATACTTCAAGCATAAGTGTTTCCAGTGCAAATACATATGTTTGTATAACCAAAAGACCAAATCAAAGTCTTCTAGTTAATAATTGCTAAGGATAGAGATATTTTTTATCTCTACAGTGCATTATTTGGCAACTACACTAAATAACCAAAAGGAGAGAACTTGATACTAAGGATACTCTTGTCATGTCAATGATTCAATTCCTGAGACCCCCCTTTTAACTAAGATCCAAATTTCCACTGAGACCCTTTCGCAAAATTTGGTGACAATTTCACTGTCATCATCGAAGAGTAACAATTTAATGCTACTATTTCCTACACTACTGCCTTATGGTGTTTCCTTTGCAACATCTGGTGCAATTTCTATTTTATAACAATACGAAAATATTCTTAACTGTGGATATTCATTCTCACTTTACCATGGATAGCATTAACTTGTAAATAGGCTTTGTTAAAATACCATGGGCCATTACCATGGCTTATCAATACCACGTGTCTAAAATACATAACTTATTTCACAATCAAAATATTTCATAATAATATGACAAGATTCTTAATCATGGAAATTCACCCCCAATTTTCCATTGATATTATGAACTTGTGAATAGGATTTATTACAATAACATGGGCTAATACCATAAATTATCAATATCACATGCTAAAAAATCATAACTTATTTCACAATCAAAATATTTTATAACAATATGACAAGATTCTGAACCATGGATATTCATCCCCACTTTTACATTGATATTATGAACTTGTGAATAGGCTTTGTTACAATAGCATGGGCTAATACCATGGCTTATCAATACCACATACCAAAAAAGCATAACTTATTTCACAATCAAAATATTTTATAACAATATGACAAGATTCTTAACCATAGATATTCACCCCCCACTTTACCATGGATATGTATTAGCTTGTAAATAGGCTTTGTTACAATACCATGGCTTATCAATACCAAATTCCTAAAAACCATAACTTATTTCACAATAAAAATATTTTATTTTAACTTCATTTTATAACATATTTTAATTGAAGCGAAAAGAAAAAAAATTATAATTAGTTTTGAGATATATCTAAACCCTCTATCCTTGCAATTATTATACATATTCCCATAGAAATTAAATTAAGGTTTTAATAAAATTAATTATGAGAATACTTTTATATTTAAAGATGTGAAATTTATATAATACAAATAGTATTAGTAAGAACCAACATAGGTCCATCTTAACTAAGGATCCAAGTGATGACAACAAGCAAAGTGAAGGGAAGAGAGGGGGAGAGAGGGAGGGAGATAGTGACAAAGTTGGAGGGCGGAGAGAGAAAGAGAGAAAGAGGGAGAGAGAGTGATGGGGGGGAGAGAGAAGAACAAATACATAGAGAGATTGAGGTGGAGAGAGAGAATGAGTGACAAGCGAGAGATGGAGAGAGGAGACGAGGTTGGAGGGGAGAGCTCAAAAGAAAAGAACAAATAAATAGAGAGAAGGAGGTGGAGAGAGAGACAAGGGAGAGATGGAGAGAGACACTGAGGGAGAGAGGAGAGAAGGTAAGAGAGAGGGAGGTGGGAGATAAATGGAGAGATAGGACTCAAGAGAGAGAAGAAGATAGATATGGAGTTGGATGGGGAGAGACAAAGAAGGAAGAAGAATGGTAAAGAGAGAGAGAGGGAATGATAAGGGGGTGATGGAGAGAGAGTTAAGAAAATAGGAGAGTGGGAGGGAATAGAGAGAGAGATAAAGTGAGGGAGAGAGAAGAGTGGGAGGGAAGAGAGAGAGAGGGAGAGAAGGGGAAGTCAGAGAAGAAGGGGAAGAGAAAGAGGGAGAGAGGAAAAGGGAGGGAGAGAGAGATTGATATATATGGAGAGAGAGTGTGTATGTTTGTGGGGTGAGATAGAGGGAATAAGAAAGAGACACATAGATACAAATATAGATATTATATAGTATTATATAACCAACCTAAATCCATCTTAACCCAAATCTATCAAGTGTCGAGAGGGATCAAATATCTCGAGGTGCAAACTTTTCCCCAATTTTTGCATTCAAAAAAGAGGTTTGCACCTTAAGAGATTAGATCCCTCTCGGCACTTGATAGATCCAGGTTAAGATGGATCTAGGCTGGTATCTTATTTCAACTACATAACTAACCTAAAACTTATACTTAATCCAAATATATAATCTATAATTTACATATAATGTCAACAAAATTTAACAAAAGTGAATAAAAAATGAAAATATCTCGAATAACTTTAAATTTAGATAGAAAACAATAACATAATCCATATATGATAGCAAACCTAGCAAACCACTATTTCGAGTGTCATAAAATAAAAACAATAAAAATATAATAAATTCTATGAACAACTAATATTTCGATTCTTCATTGATCTCTCTATTAAGATTCTTTTGCAAATACAATCTTAATTTGTTAATCAATAATTAAATGCTATAAGAGACTTGCAATTTTTAATTGATGTATTTCTTTTTACGCAAAACAAAAAAACATAATCAAACTTTTTAATTGATCCATCGTTCTAAGAGAAAAAAGAACTAAACAAATTATCTTACTTCTTTTTGGAATTAACAAAACATTCAAGATAAGTAAGTCATAAAAATTATTTTCATAAGTGATGTATGGAACTTTAGTCTCATACTCCATGGGCCTACTATTTTGTTGAGACAAATATTATTGGATCTGTGTAAATATGAAATTTAACAAAGGGTTTTGCGTGAAGTCAAATTTGTATTTAAGGATTTAAAGGTTAAGTTTAGTACTTGTGCTTTTTCATGTAAAATTTGCTGGGAAACAAAACACATTATCACTTATAGGTTAAAAATGTATAGAAAATGGGATGATGTATCAGCTAACATATAATCAATAAAGAATCCCTAACCAAAATAATGTAATGAGTTTAGTCATCTTTCAAGAAGGTACCAACGTTGTGGGAGATTGTATTAACCTATCACACTGCCTAAATTTCTAACTACCCTCCTAAGAAAATAAAATAGAATAAGTTGGCTAGAAAAAAGAGACTACCATGAAAATACTGAAGAAAAACGCATCGAGAGAGAAAAATTATATACAATGACCACGCTTTACCAGACCATACCATACAATGAAAGAGGGGAGTTATATGCACCAACCACACTTTACCAAGACCATACTTTACAATGAAGTGAAGTCAGGTCTTCAAAATAAACCTCAACGAAAGATGCCCTATACAATTAAAAACCGACATAAGTATTACCTCTATATCCAAATGGGTTCCCAATTTACTTTTAGAAACTATGACATACAATGTACAATAATTCCTTGAAAATTACCCAACCTTGGTAGCAGCGAAAGGTTTCTTCATATTAATTATTCAAAAATATTTGTGTAATCTCTACCATTGAGATAAAAGTCATGGTTTTGACTCAATAGAATTTCACTATTTCAATTATGATATATTACATACACAAATAAATACTCGTTTCATTGCTCAATAAAATATGTATTAAAAAATAAAATTCAACTCAGATAATAACTTACATATAAATAGAAATTATATAATTAATTAATTAACATTATAGGTAAAAAAAATTGAAATTAAATCAAAGAATACACCTAAACATAAAATATAGATGTACACTTATGATCCAAGAGGATCTTACTTCAATACAGATCGACAATGAGGTCCAATCAGCGCCAGTTTATCCGATGTCAAGTTCGTCTTCAGTTTGTCCTCCAGTATTCCACATGAGAGTTACTTCGTCAATTTGATTTCATGGTGGCATGGTGATGTCATGGTGTGTGTGTGGTATTTGTAATGGTGTCATGCACTAATCCTATTCCTATGGTCTAATCCCTATGGTGGGAGAACATAATTAGCACATGTATGAGATGGTGGTGGAAATGTAAAGGCTAAGACCTAAACTATGGTGAAACTCCTTACAAATGTAAATCCTAAGCCTAAAATATATGGTGAAGAACCTAAGTCTAATGTCCCAGACCTAAGTATTAACACCTAAAGACCTAGCATAATCAACATGGTGTTAAAACTTTGCATGTATTAAGACCTATGGTGTCAAACCTATTTCAAAGGGTTTGGACCTTTACATTAAAAACTATGTAATAAACTCAAATTGTAGTACATATCAACACAGTTAACTGCTGGAGCCATAAGACCACGACGGAACCGCATTACATGTGAACGTGGCAGCAAAACTGTCAGCGCAACCGCAAGTCGTTGAAGTTAACCGTGGAGCTTAACCGTAGCTGTTGACCGCAACCGTCGAGGATCATAGCTAGCATGTGAGTAGAAGGCCGAAGCCATCGGGATCAGGTCATCATGAGGTGTCAACATGTGGTTAGATGGCGTTGGTCACATATCATTGTCTCAACCTCCGCACGGTTAAAGATGACCGTCAACAACTAATTATAATATAACGTTTGTTTTGGGGTTTATTTGTTAAATGCGCAGGTTGTCAAAGTTATCCACCTTACATCTAATGCACTAGGTGTACACATGTAATAAGACCGAGACCTTTATTCTCATCTAAACCACTTAATTTCTCAACCATATGCCTAATTTGGATTCCAGAAGTTTGAGACCAGAGCCTATTTAAACTTGGCATTTCTCCATGATGAAGGATAGTGTGAATTTGTATTCAGTTTTTGAGAGACATAAGCAATTTTATTTTCAGCATTGCTTGGTCGTCCGGAGGCAGAATGGGGAACCGAGATAGGGGTTGGAAAGCTAGGAGAGAGATATTTATGTTTTCAGTGTTCATAAGTGCCTGCAAGCACGATCAATCTGGTGTTTTTTTTGTGTAAAGACCTCCTCAGATTAATCCTAATAAAGTGGACGCCCATATTGAAAGTGGATCCGGAGACGTAGTCCACCAGGGACAAACTCCGTAATCAATGTTTGTTGTCTATGATCTTTTTTATTTTCTGAAATTTCATTCTTACTATGTTGTTGGTTTAGGTCATAAATGCTTTAAATTTCCTTCAGTATTCTGCATTAATCAATTTAGTTAACAATCAATTCACTAATGGAAATTAATCAATCCTACTTCAGCACTTAATTTCGATCACATTCAGATCATGTATTTTGGTATCAGAGAAAGTTGTACTTTGTAGTATTTTTTCCAGTGAATGTTAACTAGGTCAGGATTGCAACGTGGAGAAGGAATGCTTGAGGAGTTCAATCCAAAAATTGGAAAGTGAAAATTCTCTCATCAATTAACCATGGGAGGAATCGATGCAGGTGAAACTCCTGAAGTGAAGTTCATGGGCGAAGAACAAATTTAGCAAATGTTCTTGAACATGCAGCGGATGTTAGGAGAACTCTATGAATATAACAAGGTGAGAGATGCAGCTTCTTCTTCGAAGGCGGCGAAGAAGGAGAAGGGGAAAGGAGAAGTTGATAAACCTTCTTCTCCTCCATCATCTTCTTCTTCTTCTTCTTCTTCTTCTTCTTCTTCTTCTTCTAGTTCAGATTCTGAAACAGAAAATAAACCTCAGAAATCTCTTTTGAAACTTGATGTAAAATTTGAACTACCTATTTATGACGGTGAAATGAACCTAGAGAAACTAGATGACTGGATTAAGCAGTTAGAAGTATATTGTAGGATTCAGAACATTTGTGACGAAAGAAAAAAAAAATCCAGTTAGCTACTATTAGAATGAGGGCAACTACTTTAATCTGGTGGGAGAGTAGAACACAAATAGATTTAAATCGTAAAGGTAAAGTCATCTCCTCATGATCTAAGTTTTTAAAATCTATAAGGAAATAATTCTATCCATTGGGATACATGCAGCAAGCTATTATTGATTGGCAGCATTTGTAGCAAGGTAAGGGACAGAATGTTCAGGAGTTCAAGAAGAAAGAGTTGGCACTTGGTATTCCTTTGGATACACATGAAACTTTATTAAAGTACATTGGCATTTTACATTCATATTTGCAGCATACGTTATTGAATCCTAATGAATTTGATGAAGTGTGTGTTCAAGCCATACATATCGAATCATGTGACAGGCCATTCAAGCTTTCATTGAAGGCATCCAAACAGTTGGAAATAAAGGATTCCAAAGATAGCAAGGGCAAGAGTAGTTCAAAGGGAAAGAAGACAATGACAGCTCAGAAGGAAGGTGAAATACCTACCTGTACTCATTGCCAGAGGATTGGACATGATGAAGCCAGATGCTGGAAACTTCACCTGGAACTCAAACCGAAGAAGTTCCAGAAGAAGAAATCTGAAAAGAAGGCTAATACAGCAATCCAAAAATACTTGGGTCCTCATTCAGGTGATGAAGGGAAAATAACCGCAATGGTTTTGACGGGTAAAAATTATGATGCTAGTTCAAGTTCAAGTTCAAGTACTTCTACTTCTTCTTCAAACATTAATCATCTGGATTAGGATAAAAGAGTTGAACTATTTCATATAAGGATAACTTCTAAGCACACGAAAATAGATACATTTTTTGACAGTGGGTCACATTCAAATTTAATATCTAAATCATTAGTTAAGAAATTGGGTTTGGAGACACAGAATCATCCAAGACCATACCCATTAGGTTGGCTAAAGGGAAAGACTCAGATTAATGTCACAAAGCAGTGTCGTTTAAAATTTTCCATCACAGCTAATTACATTGATGAAGTGGATTTAGAAGTGATACCATTATACATATGTGGAGTCATGCTAGGGAATCCTTGTCTCTATGATCGTGATGCAGTGTTTCATAGGAAAGAGCATAAATATCATCTTAATAAAGATGGGATTGAATACATCGTTCGGGCACATAAAATCAAAACTCACTTGGATTTAGTTAATGCTAATCAGATGAAGCGACTAATAAGCTCAAGTAAAAGATATGTACTCATGGTTGTAAAAGAACAACGTAAGGACCTTCATGATTCTTTTTCAGGTTGTGAATCTTAGTTTAAAGATAGATTGGTTAAAGTGGTAGATTCATTTCAAAGTCTATTTAAAGAACCAAAACATCTTCCTCCTAAACAGGGAATACAACATGAGATACAGTTGATGTCTGATGCCCCTCTTCCTAATGTCAGAATGTATCGCATTTCAGTAAAATAGAGAAAGAAGAAATAAAGAAACAATTCCAAGATCTGGTTGAAAAAAAAATTCATTCGGCCCAGTTCATCTCCATGTGGTACACCCATAATTTTAGTTCCTAAGAAAGACGTGACATGAAGAATGTGTGTCGACTTTAAGGCCTTAAATAAAATCACAATCAAGAACAGGTATCCTCTTTCCAGGATAGATGATTTACTTGATCAGTTAAAAAATGTTGTCTATTTCACTAAGTTGGATTTGCGTAGTGGATATCATTCAAAACTAGGCAAGGACTATTTGAGTGGTTATTAATGCCTTTTGGTTTGTGTAATGCACCAACAAGTTTCATGCGTGTTATGAATGATATATTCTGTCTATACATTGATAATTTTGCCATAATCTACTTAGATGATATCCTGATTTTCAGTTCCAGTATGGAAGAGCATGTTAGGCATGTTAAACAGGTCTTTGAAGTATTGAAGAGAGAAAAAATGTACCTTAAGCTGTCAAAATGTGAATTTGAGAAAACTTCATTGGTTTATCTTGGTTACATAGTTGGAGATGGTCATTTGAAGATAGATCCAACTAAGATAGATGTGATTGTTAAGTGGCCAAGACCACAGAATGTAACTGAAGTTAGGAGTTTTCTAGGTGCAGTTCAATATTGGAGAAAGTTCATTTCTCAGTTTTCTTTAATTGCATCACCTTTACATGCTTTAATAGTTCTAAAGTTTCCTTTCAGTGGGTAGGGAAACAACAAAAAGCTTTTGATTCACTTAAGCATAAAATTGTCACAACACCAATCTTGCTTTATCTGATCTTCAACAGCCATTCGAAATTGAAACAGATGCAAGTGGTTATGCAATGGGTGCAGTCTTACTTCAAAATGGGAAACCAAATTGTTTTCATTATGAAACTTTTTCTAAGGCACTAATAAATTATCCAACATATGATAAATAATTGTTTGCTTTGGTTGAAAGTGTAAAGAAATGGAAACACTACTTAATGGGTAGGGAAACCATGATTCACATTGATCATCAGCCACTTCAATACCTTCAGTCACAGATTAAGTTGCAACAATATTGCCACTACAGATGGATGGGATTCCTTCATAAATTTCACTTAGTAATTAAGTACAAGAAAGGTGTAACAAATAAAGTAGTAGATATTTTTTCTAGACCATATTTGAATGCTTCAGTAGTACTACAGAATAGTTCTTTGAAACTTGAAATTTATGTAGAATAGTATAGTATTGATGATGATTTAAAATATATTTATGAATCACTAAAGCAAGGTGCTCAGGTGGAAAAATTCAATTTTCATGTTCATGACAGGCTGTTATATCATCTGGGTAAGTTGTGCATACCACAAACAAAAAGGGCGCATGTTATTCGGGAAGTTCATTCTTCTCGAATTTTAGGACATTTTGGCATAAGCAAGAATATGGCACAAATTCAAAGGTATTGTTACTGGCCTCACATGTATGAAACAGTTGTTAAGTACATAAAAGGATGTGTAATGTGTTCGATAAGCAAGCCAAGCAATCAAAATATCGGTTTGTACATGCCACTTCCAGTTCCTTTGCGACCGTGGGACAACATTTCCATGGAATTTTTCAGAGGACTTCATATGTCCAAGAGAGGACATGATTACATGTATGTTTTGGTTGATCGATTCAGCAAGATGTGCATTCTTGTTCCATTCAAAAAGTAAGTGACTGCAGAACAAATGGCATAGATGTTATTTCAACGGGTATGGGTTCATTTTGGGTTACCTACTTCCATTATTTGTGACCAAGATACTCGCTTTGTAGGATAATTTTGGTCCACTTTGTGGGGACTCATGGAAACAAAGCTGAAGAAGAGCACAACTTTTCATCCACAAACCGACAGACAAACAGAAGTGGTGAACAGGACAGTGATACATACTCTCTGAGGTTATTGCAATAAACATCCTAAGTTGTGGGATGAATCTTTACCTTATGTGCAACATGATTACAATCAAGCCTTACATTCTTCGACTAATCGATCGCCATTTGAAACATGTTTTGGGTATCTACCTAAGTCACTGATGGACTTCATTTTTGGTGAAGAAGATAAAGTTAATGGACTCAACAATTCAAACAAAGCAGTTAAGTTCATTCAATGGATACAGCAGATATATGAAGCAATGCAGGATCAGTTAGAGAAGAGTCAGGCCAAGTACAAACTGCGTCATGATAAGCATCGAGTGGACCATCATTTTCAGGTCGGTGATCAGGTAAGTTTGTATATCATTAAAGACATGTTGAAAGGTGAAGGTAAGAAACTGAAACCCATCATGTATGGTCCTTTCAAGATTGTGGAAAATATTGGCAATAATGATTTCCAATTAGATTTATCACCTTACATGCGCATTTATTCAGTTGTGAATGTAGAAAATCTAAAATTGTATGAACATCTGATTCGAGGAAGATACACATATTCCTATTGTTGATGATTTAGCACCTGAGTATATGAATGAGTTGCAGGAAGATCTCATCTTGGACATGAAGGTTCGAACTTCAAGGCGAGGAGATGTTGAATATCTTCGAGTAGGACTCAAGGGCATGAATCTAAGTAAGGCGAGGTGGATATAGATCGGAAAATTGAGGGAGTTGTACCCTCACCTAATGTCTACTTAAATCAAACTTTTTTGGTCTAAAAACTTTTAAGTGGAGAGGATTGATCCGGGAGGATATTGCTTCAATACAGATTGACAGTGAGGTCCAGTCAGCTCTAGTTTGTCTGATGTCCTGTTCTTCTTCATTTCATCCTCCAGTGTTCCAGATGAGAGTTACTTCATCAATTTGATTTCATGGTGGCATGGTGATTTCATGGTGTGTGTGTGGTATTTGTAATGGTGTCATGCGCTAATCCTAGTCCTATGGTCAAATCCCTATGGTGGGAAAACATAATTAGCACATGTATGAGATGGAGGTGGAAATGTAAAGGCTAAGACCTAAACTTTGGTGAAACTCCTTACAAATGTAAATCCTAAGCCTAAAAAATATGGTGAAGAACCTAAGTCTAAAGTCCTAGACCTAAGTATTAACACCTAAAGACCTACCGCACTCAACATGGTGTTAAAAATTTTCATGTATTAAGACCTATGGTGTAGAAATTTGAATAACTGATATATTATTCACCCGAGATTATCCTGATCACACACTATTTTAGCTTCATGCATAATACATAACCTCTTCTACTATTAATCATTAATTGCGGAAATATAAACAATCGCATGCGCACATCAAAACCATAAACAATCAGACATATAAAAACAGTATTTATGGGAAAGCTTAAAGTTGAAAACCCCCAACTATCTATATATTATAATGATAGAGATCATGTAACAATCATTGTACAAACTCCTCACAAGCTCTCAGTACAATCTCCAATTGTTACACACTACACAAGCTCAGATCTAACAAAACACATGCTCCAATCTGCTCCACCTGTTAACCTGCCTCTACTGCACAATCCAAGATGAATAATGGCCCAATCTGAGTTCAAATCCACCTGGTGTGTACTGCGCAATCCTCATTGGCATCTCCATCAATGTGTGGTGCAAACTCATGCACCAGTATGGTCACAACTGATAGTCACACTTGCTCTTTCACCTACCTCTTGGTCTCCATGGCTTGTCCATGCCTTTGATTAAGCGATGTATTCTTTAGTTGATTTATGAGTTAATAATTAGTGAATTAATTAATAATTAATTCACACCACTCTCACTAGTGTATCATTCGGTTAGACTAGATACAACTAGCTCAACTATGTTTCGTAAAGTTAAGCGGAATACAACTCCACTAACTTCCTCAATCAACTCCACCAAACTCTATCACATGAGTTCTAACCCAAGTCTCCATGCAATAGCTCCACTTCGACCCTCCAAGAATAGCGCAATTCCTTACGCTGATTCCATGTGCCACATACGTATAACTTAAGTGCTCCAAGAGAATAAGATAATGTTTATAGTCCAAATATTGTTAAGAGCTAATAATATTCGACATATCTATTTTTAGACTGGCAATCTAAAAATAGATTCCGCCCAGTATGTCTAAAAATAGAAGTCCATCTATTTTTTCCGACTTGACCAACCATCCACAAATAGCATCCTGCAACTCATAGAACATGATCCATATGTCTAAAAGTAGACATACTCTAAAAATAGACTTTGCGCCAAAAATAGCCTGCGGGCCCACTTAGTGAAGGCAACTTCTTTCCACTAAGCTCATCATCTTGTTGCAATCTCAACACTCCCTCTCAACAAGATATGGATTATCTGCAACCCCTATCCTGCCTCTGTGGTATTCGAATTTTCTCCTGGTGAGCGCCTTCGTCAAGATATCAGCATCCTGATCCTTCGTAGGAATGTATGAAAGTAACATGACCTTTCGCTGCACACAATCTCTGATATGATGATACCGGATGTCAATGTGTTTAGATCTATCATGAAATACTGGATTAACCGAGAGTTTGATGCAACTCTGATTATCACAATAAATCACAGTAGGATCCAAGTGTGAACCGAACAACTCGACCAAGATCTTCCTCATCCATATAGCCTCACATGCAGCCAAACTCGTTGCCATATACTCGGCCTCTGCTGAACTGAGTGCCACGGATCTCTGCTTCCTACTGTACCAAGAAACTGTTGTCGACCCAATACTGAAAATCCCTCCAGATGTGCTCTTTCTGTCCATTGGGCTCCCTGCCCAATCTGCATCTATGAAGCCACATAGCTTCACCTCATTCGATTGTCTGTACCACAATCCATATCCCGATGTGCCTCTGAGATATCTCAATACATGCTTCCCTGCCTTCCAAAAGAGCTTGGTAGGCTTAACCATAGCTTGTGAAAGCTGGTTAACTGCATAGCATATATCAGGTCGTGTATTGACCAGATACATAAGCGACCCCACCAACTGTCGATAAACAGTGGCATCCACTACCTCCGCCGAAGTAGCATCCTCCTTCCTCCAACCACCAGGAAGAGGAGTATCAACAGGCTTGCAGCCATGCATGTTGAACTTCTCCAGTATCTCCCGGGCATACTTACCCTGAGAAACAAACAGTCCACCACTGCGCTGCCAAATTTCCAATCCCGAGAAATAATGAAGGAGGCCCAAGTCCTTCATCTCAAACTCCTTTGCAAGATCAGCCTTGCATGAGTGTATCAACAGTTCATCACCTGTCAAAATCAAATCATCTACATAAAGTACAATGATCAATAACTTACCCTCCACCACAATCTGGTATAGGTTAGGATCCGCCTCACTCTTGGAGAATCCAAGTCCGGTGAAATAACTGTCTATCCGTGTGTACCAAGCACGAGGTGCTTGTCTCAACCCATACAGCGCTCTCTTGAGCCTACACACATGTGACACGCTGTTGAAGATCTCAAAACCTTCGGGTTGCTCTATGTACACCTCCTCCTCAATCACCCCGTTGAGGAATGCAGTCTTCACATCCATCTGATGAATGTGCCACCCCATCTGCGCTGAGAGAGCAAGAATCATCTGTATGGAAGAATACCTTGCGACGGTGCAAGTCTCCTCATAATCGATCCTCTATATCTGTGATCCTCGGGCAACAAATCTTGAATTCTAGCCTCCACACTCCCGTCAGCCGCCTGCTTCACCTTGTAGATCCATCGCGAACCTACAACTGATTTCCCAACCGGTCTTGGGACAATCTCCCATGCACTGTTCCTGATGATCGAATCATATTCTTCGATCATGGCATCAACCCATGCGGGTTCCTCCACAGCTTCCTCAAAATAGGATGGCTCCGTCACAACACATTGACTCACAAGAGCCATGTATCCAGTGTACCGATCCGGTGACTGTCTCTGTCTGCGCTGTGCCGTAGGTGGTCCTACAGCCTTCTTTGCATCTTGAGCCAGTTGCTCAGCCTCTGTAATGCGCTTGCGCCCTCTGATGGTTGGCAATGCATGAGTGGTCAATTCTATATGAAGGCCCTCATCCTCCTGTGCCTGATCCACATCCTGAGGCTCATCCTTAGGAACTAATAGCTCCTCATCTGCATGCAAGTGTGGCTCCCTCTCAAGCGAACACTTCATGGCTTTCTCCTAATGAAATTTGATATCCCGTCGCACAACAGTCTTCTGACTCTCTAGAAAATACACATGATAGTTGTGGGGTGTATCAGTGTACCCAAAAAATATCCCAACCTTTGCGGTCGGCTCCAAATTCTTCCTGGCATCCTTTCTCACATGAATGTAAACAGGTGAACCAAAAATCCTCAAATGGGAAATATCAGGCCTCTTACCAGAAAACGCCTCCTCGGGTGTACTCATGCCAAGTATCCTGTGAGGACAACGGTTCTGCACATATACTGCAGTATTGCATGCCTCAGCCCACAAGTGTATGGGTAGGCCCTGATCATGCAACATCACCCATGCAGCACCCACGATCGTTCTGTTCTTCCGCTCAGCAACCTCGTTCTGCTGTGGGTTATGAGGTGCTATGAGCTCTCTTCGAATTCCTTCTGTGCTGCAAAAGTCCTTGAATTCGCCAGAGATGAATTCACCACCATTGTCGCTCCTAAGAGCCTTCACCTGCTTCCCCAATTCTTTCTCAACTAGTGCCTCGAACTCACAGAACTTTGAGTATGTCTCGCTCTTCTTCTGCATGAAGAAGATCCAACACTTCCGAGAAAAATCATCAACAAAGATCACATAGTACCTGTGCTTTGCTGTCGAAGCTACTGAGAAAGGTCCACACACGTTTGCGTGAATTCTCTCAAGGATCTTTGTGGCGCGACTATCCTTCTCGTGAAAGGTGGCTTTCACAAATTTTCCCAAGGTACATCCCTTGCACTGATCTGACTGCGCAAGAGTACCCTTAGGAAGCCCAGTAGAAATCTGTTGAAGTATCTTCAAAGCTCCATGGTGAAGGTGGCCCAATCTCCGGTGCCACAACTCGCCATCATCCCGGTTCACCACTCCTTACGCAACACTGTACATTGCTCGAGTCTCACCGGTTGCCCGCTTCTTTGCACGGAAAGCCTTTCCCTCGCTAAAGACAACATCATATCCCTTGTCTTCTAACATTGCCACGGAGATTAAGATTCTTCTTCAATCTGGAACATGCATCACTTCCTTCAATATGAAGGGTTTACCAGACTCCCTCTCAAAGGAAATGGTACCGATACCGGTCGCACTATATCTACCATCATCGCCCATCTCAATGTGCACTCCAAGATCTTTCTCATCCAGATCGGTAAACAAATCTCGATCTCCTGTCATGTGAAAAGACGCACCACTGTCAAGAAACCACACTGATCTCGTCATACTTGAGACCAAGCATGCGATCAGTGAAAAATCCAGCTCAAACTGCGAGGCTAAGGCCTCTCCAGCTGCAGATCCAGCAGCCTGCTTGTTTTTCTTCTTCTGCAGACAATTTGTGGATTAATGCTGGTGACAATGCAAGCACTTCACCTTGGACATGTCCTGCTTCTTGCCTTTCGCACCGGAATGAGAAGCTTTCTTGCTCTTCCCCTTCTTTTCTTTGGCAGCCAAAGCGCAATTCTCTTCATCATAGTCCTTTGATGAAGATCCGTCCCTAGTACTTCGCCTTATCTCCTCTTGCATAAGATCCGACCAAAGTCACTCCCATCCTGGCAATTTCTCTCGACCATTGACAGAGTCCTGATAGGAATGCCAACTCTTCGAAAGCCCAAGGAGAGCCAAGCTCACCAAGTCCTCATCATCAACAGTCACCCCCACACTTCCCAGCTCATCCTTGCATTGGGTGAACTTCGTGAGGTACTTGGGCATACTGTCGCCTTTCTCCATCTTTATGTTTCTGAGTTTATCCTTGAGTGCCAACTTCCTCTGGTCGCTCTTGCTTTGGAATAAATCTGTCAAGGCTTTCCACGTCAAGAATGGAGAAGCCTTACCATGAATGCTGGACATTATGTGATCCTTCACGCCCTCCAACAGAATCCTTCGACACTTTGTTGTCTTCTTTTGCCATGCGTCAAGTACGGCAGCATCAGTAGAAGTAGGCTTTGGGACTTCAGCATCTATGAACTCCTTCAACCCATTGTCATCTAGCACCGCCTCCATCCTGTCCTTCCATGCAATATAATTCGAGCTTCCCTCAAGGGCATACTCCAATCGCAATCCGTTGAAAGACATCTCAACTTCGACACCAAGAAAACACTGCTGCAAATTCGAATTCCACCAGCACAAAATCAACCGCTTCAATGTCTTGCAATTGCTCCAATGATCAATATTCGCTCTGATACCATGTAGAAATTTGAATAACTGATATATTATTCACCCGATATTATCCTCATCACACACTATTTGAGCTTCATGCATAATACATAACCTCTTCTACTATTGATCATTAATTGCGGAAATATAAACAATCGCATGCGCACATTAAAACCATAAACAATCACACATATAAACACAGTATTTATGGGAAATATTAAAGCTGAAAACCCCCAACTATCTGTATATTATAATGATAGATATCATGTAACAATCATTGTACAAACTCCTCACAAGCTCTCAGTACAATCTCCAATTGTTACACACTACACAAGCTCAGATCTAACAAAACACATGCTCCAATCTGCTCCACCTGCTAGCCTGCCTCTACTGTGCAATCCAAGATGAATAATGGCCTAATCTAAGTTCGAATCCACCTGGTGTGTACTGCGCAATCCTCATCGGCATCTCCATCAATGTGTGGTGCAAACTCATGCACCAGTATAGTCACAACTGATAGTCACACTACTCTTTCACCTACCTCTTCACTAGTCTCCACTGAAACTGTCCATGCACTGAAGTTAACTGATGTATTCTTTAGTTTATTTATGAGTTAATAATTAGTGAATTAACCACTCTCACTAGTGTATCATTCAGTTAGACTAGATACAACTAGCTCAACTATGTTTAACTGAGTTAAACTGAATACAACTCCACTAACTTCCTCAATCAACTCCACCAAACTCTGTCACATGAGTTCTAACTGAAGTCTCCATGCAATAGCTCCACTTGACCCTCAGGAATAGTGTAATTCCTTCTGTCAGCTCCTGTGCCACATCTGTGCACTTAACTGAAGTGCTCCAAGAGAATAAGATAATGTTTATAGTCCAAATATTATTAAGAGCTAATAATATTCGACATATCTATTTTTAGACTGGCAATCTAAAAATAGATTCCGCCCAGTATGTCTAAAAATAGAAGTCCATCTATTTTTTCCGACTTGACCAACCATCCACAAATAGCATCCTGCAACTCATAGAACATGATCCATATGTCTAAAAATATACATAGTCTAAAAATAGACTTTGCGCCAAAAATATCCTGCGGGCCCACTTAATGAAGGCGACTTCTTTCCACTAATCTCATCATCTTGTTGCAATCTCAACATATGGTGTCAAACCTATTTCAAAGGGTTCATACCTTTACATTAAAAACTATGTAATAAACCCAAATACGTATCAACACAGTTAACCACCGAAGCCATAAGACCATGTCGTAACCACAGTACATGTGAACATGGCAGCAAAACTGTTAACGCTATTGCAAGCAGTCAGAGTTAACAGCGGAGCTTAACCGTAGCTGCTGACCACAACTGTTGGGGATCACAGTTGGCATGTGAGCAGAAGGCCGAAGCCGCCGGGATCAGGTCATCAGGTGTCAACATGTGGTTAGATGGCGCTGGCCACATATCGTTGTCTCAACCTCCGCGCGATTAAAGCTGACCGTCAATGGCTAATTATAATATAAGGTATGTTTTGGGTTTATTTGTTAAATACGCAAGTTGTCAAAGTTATCCACCTTGCACCTAATGAACTAGGTGTACACATGTAATAAGACCGATACCTTTATTCTTATCTAAACCACTTAATTTCTCAACCATATGCCTAATTTGGCTTCCAGAATTTCGAGACTAGAGCATATCTAAACTTGGCATTTCTTCATGATGAAGGACAGTGTGAATTTGTATTCAGTTTCTGAGATACATAGGCAATTTTGTTTTCAACATTTCTTGGTCGTCCGGAGGCGAAATCGAGAATCGAGAAAGGCATTCAAAAGCTAGGAGAGAAAGATGTTTTCATTGACCAGAAGTGCTTGTGAGCATGATCAGTCTCATTTTTTTGTTGTGTAAAGACCTCCTCAGATTAATCTTAATAAAGCAAACACCCATATTGAAAGCGGACTTGGAGACGTAGTCCACCAGGGACGAACTCCGTAATCAATGTTTGCTGACTCTGATCTTTTTTATTTGCTGAAATTTCATTCTTATTATGTTGTTGGTTTAAGTCATAAATGCTTTATATTTCCTTCAGTCTTCCACATTAAGCAATTCAGTTAACAATCAATTCACTGATTTCAATTAATCAATTCTACTTCAACACTTAATTTCAATCACATTTAGATCAACCTACATACTATAGGTTTAATATTTTCATCATTACACACCCATACACTATATATCTAACATTTTCATTGTTACTCCATAAATTATGTATGGGAAAATTTAAGATTAAGTTTAAATTATTGATTCTCTCATATATAATTGTGTTTTTATTTAGTTATTCTAAATAATGATAATAATAGAGGTATGATTGTGATTATGGACGAAAAAAAGGTTATGGTAATCAAATTTCATAAAATTATTTATAATGCTTTCATATATATATATATATATATATATATATATATATATATATATATATATATATATATATATATATATATATTATATATATATATATATATATAATTTGGAGGACATGTTTTTATATAAATATTTTGGAATTGATATTCATCATAAGCTCGATTAGAACTATAATGTTGAAAATTGGGATTATCGACGGAAAAAAGGGCATGGTAATCAAATTTCATAAAATTATTTATGATACTTTTATATATGGAAATAATAATTTGGAGGATGTGTTTTTATATAAATAGTTTGGAATTGATATTCATCATAAGCTTGATTGGAACTGTAATGTTGAAAAAAAAGATAAATAGAGGGTGGAAAGCTTATTATGGACTTGAAAGCAAACGTAATAAGCAAAGCTTTGGTTGTGAGATAAGAAAAAACTCATATTTGTTACTCATGTCATTCTTATTGTCCTATATAGATGTGAATATTGGGGATCCAATATCTCTAGAGAATCTTGGAGAAAGATAGAGCAAATCCAAAAGAATTTTATAACTTATAATCTTGATATTAATAGCAATACACTTTATCCTAACCTCCTCATAAAAGTGAGCCTCTCCCCCATTGAGTGCACGACCATGGTTAGGTACTTAATGTACAAGAATAAGATAAACAACATAGATGACAAGAGGCTCCTCAAAATTTCTTCCAATTACAGACATAACCTCAAGTGGCTAAAGTGAGGATGGCATCAAGAAATTATTACTAAATCATTGGGGTATATAAGAAGATATCATCTTACAAAATATCGATAACTTTAAAGATATTGCTTTCTTTTAGACTTTTGTGATCCATACTGATTTTGATAATGTCTTTCGGATTAATCACATCATGAGTTGACCAACAACTTATGATGTGATTAATCAGAAATACATTATAAAAAATAAAAATACTATTAAATCTAAATTTAAAGAGAAATTGAAGTGCAATAAAAGAGTTAGAAAATAAATGGAAGTTAGGATACTACAAGGTGGTGGTCAGCCTTAATTTAGAAGATTGTTTCTTACTAGTACAAAAACGATAATGAACATTGGTAAAATATGAACCAACTCCCTCAAGCTACATAACAAAATTGGGCATTGGAAAATTTCAAAAACACCATGGGATGAAAAAATTTATCATATTTGTGACACTAAGAGGATTAAATATCAAAGGCACTTTATCTTAGAGTGTTATGCATACACCAAAACTAGAACTCAATTTCAAAATATTTGTTACAATAATAATCTTCCAGCTTCCTAAGTGATCAAAATTATGGTAATCTTGGAATGCTTCTCTTTTCGAGTATAGAATTAAATTTTAAACGAATCTCACTAATCTTTCACTTTTTTAAAGAAATCATAAATCAATTATGGTTTTAATATATATTAATCATCATTATTATTTCTCACACACACTTTTCATAATTACATCGAAGGTGCTTTCTTTGCAGGCTTCAGGTGAGCAGACACTATTCACCCCAACCAATCCTGGAACTGCATTTTTGTCGTCCTCCCCCCAAATAAAAAGTTGACAAGTAGCATTGTAGATGACGTCATGGAATTCATTGAGAAGTGCATTGTCATTTCTTCATCGTGGAAACATTTTGTTTGCACCATTTATTTGTCGTGGAAGAATTTCACCTATGCCATTTTTTCGTCTTTGCTTTGAGTTCTCTAAGAAGTTGCAACAGAGAAAAATACCAATTACCAATCCATTTTTGGAAATGAGATCTTTGGAAGGAAGAACTTGATAAACAACTAACCAGGCAAAAAACTTCGAGCATATAGCTTAGTCAGAGTGACCAAACACTCTGCACGGGTTGATATCTACGATTGAATGTTCCCTTATGACAAGTTAGGTACCATAGGATTTCCTCAAACTTTGACAATAATCTTTCCAACTTTTGGTAACCTAGAACCAAAGGCATGTCGTTCACATTTGATTGACCTAAATGTTACAATTTTTGTCAACCACCACTAACTACTTTTGATGGGTTGCACCTTAAGTTGTTATTCATACAAACATCATTTTATATTCTAAATTTAATAGTTGTAGATATCAAAGAGATACAAATACACATGACATAAAAAAAATTCATCAACAGTATTTTCGGTGCTCATGTATTGTCATTGATAGGAACCCACGACCATCTCTACTTTATGAATTATTTATTCTCAAAACCATGAATTCTAATTTTTAAAATGTATTATGTAACAACTCTTTCAACGGGTCACAACTTTGGTCATTAATGGTACTTTAATAGTTAGGTTTATAGGAGACCTTTAATTTGTAGAGATCAAAGAGAGTAGTCATTGATTTGTTACATACAAAAATATGGTAAACAGCATTTTCATCGCTCATTGATTGATGTCGATAGGAGCCCATGGCCTTCTTCTACTTAAAGGATTATTTATTCCAAAAAACATAAATTTCAATTTTGGAAATGTTAAAAGACTAGCAATGATGTTTCCAATCACCTTGAGAGATTGAGACAAAAAAATTTCATTGACTCTTTGAATATTCACTGATAGGGAGGGAATCCAATGTGCAGAGATCGAAGGGAGTAGTCATTGATTTGTTACATACAAAAATATGGTAAACAACATTTTCACCGCTCATTGATTGATTTCGATAGGAGCCCATGACCCTCTTCTACTTAAAGGATTATTTATTCCAAAAAACATAAATTTCAATTTTGCAAATTTTAAAAGACTAGCAAAGATGTTTCCAATCACCTTGAGATATTGAGACAAAAAGCTTTCATTGACTCTTTGAATATTCACTAATAAGGAGGGAATCCAATGTGCAGAGATCTAAGAGAGTATTCATTGATTTTCACCGCTCATTGATTGATGTCAATAGGAGCCCAAGACCCTCTTCTACTTAAGGGATTATTTATTCCAAAAAACATAAATTTCAATTTTGGAAATGTTAAATTTGAATATTCACTAATAAGGAGGGAATCCAATGTGCAGAGATCTAAGAGAGTATTCATTGATTTGTTACATACAAAAATATGGTAAATAGCATTTTCACCGCTCATTGATTGATGTCAATAGGAGCCCAAGACCCTCTTCTACTTAAAGGATTATTTTTTCCAAAAAAACATAAATTTCAATTTTAGAAATGTTAAAAGACTAGCAATGATGTTTCCAATCACCTTGAGAGATTGAGACAAAAATATTTCATCGACTCTTTGAATATTCAATGGTAAGGAGGGAATCCAATGTGCACAACCCACCAACCATGTAGAAACATCTCCTGATGTTAAGGCTTTATCATTACATGAAATATAGACTAGCTTGGTTAGAAATATCACTTCTAGGGGGAGTT
Organism: Pinus albicaulis; assembly: GCA_034641835.2. Classification (NCBI taxonomy): domain Eukaryota; kingdom Viridiplantae; phylum Streptophyta; class Pinopsida; order Pinales; family Pinaceae; genus Pinus; species Pinus albicaulis. The sequence continues at coordinate 860,763,176 of CM076575.1, read as the reverse complement.
TCACAAGAAGGAAACACGGTTACCATATGAGTGAGATTCAAATGGCATGACAATATTGAATAGTTGTTCAAAACAAAAAGGTTAGCGTGCTTATGAATAATGATATTGCAACATCATGTATATAGTAGAGGAAGATAAGTTGAAACATGAGTTGGGAGGATGGGATCCAATGTATAATTGGGTCTTCATTTATTCTCCTCTATCCTCCCCGACTTCGCCTAAATTTAGATGAAGGAGACCACCTTAAAAATGAAGAGAAATATTATGTATAATCTAATAGTTGTCAGACATGCATTGTTTGCAACTTGACTTGGTGACATTCGGCGTTCACTTTTAGATTGCAGAAACTTAGCGACCTGCAGACAGGTTGCAGCCACCCACGCATCCTCCATCTCAAAAAATCTTGTGATTCTGTATACAGGTGCCATAAGCAAAAGATATTTAAGGCTATTCATGGTAAATTATACGTAAATTCCCCAATAGTACAATTTTGTAAGACTAAGATAGTTAAAGGTGTTCTACCTAATATTTTGAATAGTTTTAAACTGTGAAACTGATGGTTTATTCACTCATAAATTTTTTATTTTTTACTTTGGAAATATACTTACTAACTGGATATGGAGTGGCAAACCAATCCTTATCGTGTGTGCTTACTTCCAAAGTTTATTGTTATTTTTCGAAAAGATTTCCTTCACGAATCAAATGTTGTTGCTTTTCCAATTAATTACCAGGAATGAAACAATTATTGTTATTTTATGAAAAATTCTCCTTTACGAATCTTTTCAATTTAAAGTAAATCCAATTTAACAAGAATTAAACATTTGACTAATATTATTTGTTCTTATGCTAGAGTGACCTATGTAACTTTAGAATTTCCCTTAAACATTTAATTGAAAGTTTGCATCAAATTTGAAACAAAATATTTTAGAATTGAAAATATATTTGTTCATAATAGCCAAGAAAAAGACATTTATATATTACAACAACCTTACTTGTATTTGTTTGGAAGAGGGCTAATAGAAGAAGGAGAATGAGAATGTTGACATGACATATTTGGAGGATGAGGGTTGTGTCACTATCAGCGAGTAGCAACGCTCACAACAATTGAAACCTCCCTGAAATTTGTATATAATGACATATTTACGAGGTATTATAAATGAATTTGTATGTGTAGGGTGGTTTGTCAACTGTCCTTTTTTTAATGAATAATAAATAATGTGTTTCATTGTTTTAAAGGAGCCGAGAAATAGGAATGTCTAAGTCACCATTACAAACTTATAATATAGTTTAGTTGGTTTGGTTTTTTTTTTTTTTCTTCAAACAAGATCGGTTGTTGAGTGCTGAGAGATATCTGCTTGGGGCTATTTTATGTGATGTGCTGCTAGTTTTCCATTTTTCTTTCTTTTTTTTGAGCTGGAGACGGTTACATTGGAAGTGTACTATTTGACAAACTGGAATAATAAAAAAACACATTTGACTTTAATAATAAACTATGTTTACTGCCGTAATTTAGAGCTAGATCCATGGGTGACTAGAGCTTTGGAGTGTGCTCTATTCACCAGAGGATCGATATGTATCTTTCTGTTATTGCTGCTTCATGAAGTGTCTGCTCCCTCTGCCATTGAATAAACCCACTGATGGGTTAATCTGCCTGTTGTTCTCTTTGAGATTGAGACAATCTTCTTGCTGACTGTGGATTTATGTTTATGGAGGTTGAACTGGGCTGCCAGCGATGAGGGATGCTTCCAGTTCACAAAGGAGATAAGCATAGAGGCCTGGAATCGAAATAACTAGAGATTGGGGAGAAAAGCAAGGCTTAAAGCAGGGAAGAAATGAACTAGAGGGATAAGGGAGACACTGTGTGCATGGAAAGGCCAGCAAAAGCGTAGGAAAATTCGTGGAGAGATAAGGAAAAACGCAAAGAGAAAAGCATATTTCTCTTGCCTTAACAAAATCGAAAGGGAAAGATGAAGTGTTTGATGATCAATTTGAATTTTATTGATGCGCAAATGGGAAGAAGGGTGTTGTGGGTTCACGTGAAGCTGGATTCCTCTAGATTTTGGAGTACTATTATCATAGATTTTCATAATATGGCAGAGATTTGGCATAATTCCAATTTTGACATTTTGCTTGGTTGTTGATTCAAGAGAGATCTTGGAATCATGAGATTTCTGAATTGAAATGATTTGTTTGTTGCCCATCATGGATGAGGGAGGGTAAATCAAGGGATAGCTATTTGTGCAGTAATTTCACCAACTTGTGCTTATTCAGCGTTTTGGTGGACTCCTTTGTTTGCTTACTCATCTGCCAGCTTCTTGTTTTTCCTCAGAATATGAAAATATTCAATTTTGCCAATCTGTCTTGAAATTTTTTGTGCTCTGTTCAAAATTTGATTTAATCCTGCATTTTTTGGGAGAGAGTTATGTGTCATTGCCTTAATGATGATAGTTGAGTCCCCAAAGACGATGGCTTCTTTTATTTTTTTTCTTTCAGAATTTTGAGGCCTAGCAAAAGCTCATATGCCTCTGCTTTGTTCTTCGTCATCTGGCCTAGACCCCAGTTATAAGGTATCTGCATGGATTGATGTTGTAGAAGTATTATTCCTCCTGTTGTTGCTTTGCCTGGGTTCTTTTTTGATACTCCGTCAAAGAAGAGACAGGCTTTGTTTAGAGTGTTTACCCAGTTTTGGAAGTCTTCTTCAATTTTCCTGATTTTCCAATTTTGATGCCTCCTTGTGTTTTTTATTTGGGGGATCTGTTTGATCTTTCTTGCAGCAAAACTAATCCAACTCCTTTCTTCTTCTTGGAGTTGGGTCAGATTGATTCCTTTGACCCCTTTTGTTGTGAGGAATTCCACCATCAGTCCCAATGCTTTTGTTGTGATTTTGCTTACAGTTGGGGTTTTATCTTTGAAGATTACTACATTTCTTGCTAGCCATAATTGCCAGCAGAGGAATGAGGGTAGGTTGTTCCATAGTCTTTGCATTATTTGTTTATTTTTGAAGGAGTGTGGATAACTGCTCTTCCACCTGCTAATGAAATGGTTTTTAGGGAGGTTGTAATTTATATTTGTTGCTATGGGTATCACCATTGCCTCCCAACATTTTCTTGTGAAGGAGCATTCCATAAATAAATTTTGGATTGTTTCTTCCTCCTTTCTACATAGTGGACATTAAGACGGGCCATTTATTCCTATTTGCTTTAAATTCTCTGTAGTTAGAGATTTGTTGTGTAATAGTTTACATACAAAGAATTTTATTTTGGGAAGGGATTCTGCCTTCCATACTAATCTCTAGTACTGCTAATCTTGTTGGTTTTGACTCTCATGAAGTTTTTGGTACCCTGTTCTGACAGTATACTCTCCTCCTATTGGCTCTTATATGTAGGCATCCTTCTTGTTTTTGTCTATCGGTGCTGCTCCTGCTAAGAGAGTTATCAATTGGTTCCATCGGCCTATGAGGTCTTGCGGTAGATTGGGTTTGGCCCATTGCTTCCTGTCTCCGTCCATTTCCCAGATGGAAATGTCATTCAACTTGTGAAGACCTTCCCTTGTCATCCATTCTTTTAGTTCTTTTATGCTTGGGTTATTTCCCAAAGGTGGATGTCCCATTATGTTGTCTTCATAGATGTTTGTTTGTTCCCCATTTCTTGGCCTCATTGTGATATGTTCTTTGATAAGCTGAGTTGCATTGGTGATTGCTTTCCATATCTGGGTGCATGATCTTGTTGGAGGGTTATTTTCGAGAATCGAGGTTCTTGGTCCATTGAGATATTTAGCTTCAAGGGCAGCTTTCCACCATGACTTTTCCCCGGTTAGGAAGCTCCAAGTTATTTTACTCCCCAGTGTTGTGTTCATTAGTCCTGGGAGTTTTATGGAGAGACCCCCTTGATTGTATAAGGTTGTTACCTGCTTCTAGTTTATCAGACTGAATTTATTTCTATTCCTTTTCCCTCCCTACTAGAGAAAGCTTCTGATTATAGTTCTATTTGTTTATGGATGCTTGCGAGAGCTGAGATAAGTGAAAATTGGTATAAAAACAGAGCTTCCAATATGGACTTTATGAGTGTAATTCTACCTGCTTGGTTGAGCCAAAGCATTCCCCATGCCTTGATTTTCCCTTTCATTTTTTCAGCAAATTTACTCCATATTTCATTCTTCATATTTTTCTTGCTTATTGGCAGCCCCAGATATTGAAAGTAGTCCCAACTATTTTGGAATGGAATATCCATAATTTGTGACATTTTCCAACTGTATAAACAGCTTTTATCATTGTTGATCATGCCTCAAGAGAACTCCATGAAGTTTTCCAAGATGGCTTTGAATATTCTTGCCACTATACAGGAGGCTCCACCCAAGAGAAGGGTGTCGTCAGCAAACAAAGAATGATTTATTCTTTTGGTTCCTCTGCTTATAGAGAGGCCAGTTAAGGTGGATTTTCTTCTGCAATGTTCCAAATTTCTGCTTAGAGAGTCTGTCATTATGGTATAGAGGAACGGTGACAGGGGGCATACATGTCTTAGTCCTCTTGAGCTTTGAAAGAAATTGCACGGCCTGCCAGTGATGAGGGGAGCTATCCAAGGGCCCACTGTGCAGGCTTGTATTAATTCCACAAATTCAGCTGAGAAACCAAAGGCTTTTAAAACATCTGCCAGATAGGAGAGGTTTACTCTATTAAAGGCATTTTCCATGTCCTTTTTTAGTACGAAGCCTTTTTCATTATTGGTGAGGCTAGTGTGAATGTTTTCTTGAAATAAGATGATATTGTCCATAATCTGCCTATTGGGAACAAAACCTCCTTGGTTTTCAGTGATTAGGAAGGGAAAGAGGGTTTCAACCTACCAGCTATGATCTTGGAGATAATTTTGTAAGAATTGTTGCAAAGGGATATGGGCCTGAAGCGGTTGAGAGTGGATGGTCGGGGATCTTTTGGGATTAATTCCAAAAAGGTTGAGTTGGTGTACCCTCCAATATTTCTTTTTCTCATTACATATCTTATCATTTTCAGTAGATCCTTTTTTATGATATTCCAAAAGGTTCTGTAGAAAGGTATGGGAAAACCATCCAGTCCCGGGGCCTTGTCTAGTTGTAAGGCCCAGATAGCTTTCTGTACTTCTTCTTCCGTTACTTCCTTTGTGAGAGAGATATTGTTGTTGTTGTCAATAATTCTAGGGATGTGTCTCAGGAACTCTTCAGGGTTTGCCTGGCTATCTGGTGCTGTGAGGAGATTTTTGTATTGTTTGAAGGCCTCATTTTTTATTTCTTCTTGTCCTTTTTAGCTCTTGTCCCTCTCTTCCTGTTATTTTTTCAATATTGTTCTTTATAATTCTAGTTTTTGCTTAATTGTGGAAAAAAAAGGTGTTCTTATCTCCAGCCTGCATCCATATCTGTCTAGATTTGAGCCTCCAGGTTTCTTCTTCTTGTCTGTTGTTTCTGTATATTTTCCATTGTACTTATTTTTCTCGTGCTTGCTTCTCTATGGTGTTGTCACTGCTTTCCAGTTCCTCTTGAATTTGCTTTAGCTCCTTTTTTAGATCCTCTTTCTCTTTGTGAGGTTCTTTGTATCTATTTTTTGCCCAATCTTTCAGGCTTGTTTTTGTTGCTTTCATTTTTGTTTCCCATATGTAAGTGGGAGATCCACTGACGTTTTTTCCCCATACTTTTTCCACTTCTTTATATGCTTCTTCATTAGTGCCCCAAAGCTGGTTATATCTAAAAGGCAATGGTCCATAATTTTCAGCGATACCCAGCTCCAATAGTACTGGTTTATGGTTAGATGCTACTAAGGGGATAATTCTAGAGGCCGCTCTTCTATAGTTGACTATCATCTTATCTCAAATGAGAATCCGATCTAACCTTTCCTCGATGTTTACCTTGCCTATTATTTTATTGTCCCAGGTGTATTTCCCATTATTTGAAGGGATATCAAGAAGGTTTCTTTGTTCCATTATCTCTTCTAGAGTTTCTCTTCTTAGATCCAGCAGGTAGTTCCCTCCTCTTTTTTCTTCAGCTTTGAGAATTAGATTTAGGTATCCCCCAACAATAAGGTTACCTTCATGGTCATCCCCAATGCTTTCTTTTAAGGTTTGCCAGCAAATTTCCTTATCCTTATAATGATTGGGGGAATATATGTTGTAAATCTTAGCTTTCTCGCCAGTTTCAACATTCTCCAGATTAGTGTTTGTCCAGTGTTATTTTTTTGTGTGTTGGTACAGTTTCCATTTCCCTTTCTTCCATATAGTGCTTATCCCTCCTGAAGCTCCACTAGCAGATATTGCTTGTCCTTCATAAATTCTAGATTTTTCTATTATTGTGTCAATTTCTTGACTGCTTAGCTTTGTCTCTTTAATTAAGAGGATGTCAGGTTTTTCACTTTTCATCAGGTCTTTTAAAAATTTTATTTTGGAGTGGTGACCCAACCCTCTGCAATTCCAAGAGACAACTATCATTATTTACTATTGTGGGCAGTTGTAGGACCTTTCCCTTTGTTTGCTTGATGTACTTTTTCTTTATTCTTTGATCCTTTTTCTAGAAAGTTCTCCAGCCCCTATTGTGTTCCCAATGAAATATCTTTGGCTGCTTCTTCATCCCTTATTTCTTTGTTTGATCTCCTTCCTACTTTCTTTGTGTTCTCGGTATTTTTAGGGTTTTCTTTGGTTTGGTTTCTTGTTAGGGTTCGATCCAGGTTTTGAGGGATGGGTTTGTCCGTCTGAAGAGGGGAGCTTGGGGGGTGGGGATGGGGGATGAGAGGAGAAAGGGTTTGGGGTAGGAAGTGGTGAGCGGTTCTAAAGGAATGATGGAAGATGAGAGGATGTCAAAAGGGTTTGTCCCAAAAAGGGAGGTTGTTTGAGAAAGGGGAGGAGATCCCAGTGGTGGTGGAGGATGAGGGCCTAAAACAAGTTTTGAAATTGTCTTCTTCTTTTTTACTTGTTCCCATTTTGGATCTGAGGTTTCTTCTATGTTTTTTTCAGGTTTTTCTCTTTTACTACATCCATTGTCGAAATGACCGTATTCATGACATACCTTACATTTGAAGGGGATTTTCTCGTAGTCCGGCTATTGAATGTGGATCCAGTTATCCACCTTGATCTTGACAGCTTCTGGGAGGCCCTTTCCTAGATCCACCTCAACACAGATTCTTGTGCATGCCTACATGTTGTCTTTGGGTTCACTTCTGTCAATGTATTTTCCCACTCTGTTTCCTATTGCCCAAACCGAATCATCGCTGCAATAGTGGAGAGGGAGATGTGGCAGTCTGACCCACACTGGTACAGCGTTGGGTACATCTAGTTCTAGATCAAAGTCCGGAGTCCATCAGTTAAGATACAAGCCCCTTGTGTCCATAAAGTAAGGCTTGCTTCAGAATATGAGATCTCGGTCATTTTTTGTCTCGAAATGGAATGTGTAGTATCCCCTGCCACAAAAGCGTATGGTGATTTTTCCTTATGTAAACTTGTTCCAATTCCTCTCCACCCATTTCTGCACTGTTTTGGGTGAAGGCCACAATCCTTTGAATCAGCCCACTAGTCCTTTTTCCGCAAGAGAGATCGCGGTTTTCCTTGGCACAGATGGAGGTAGAGATATTTATGGTATGGATTCCAGTTTTTTTACAAATTTTGTAGTTGTTGGTCTGGTTCGTTGGGGCCCCATAGATCTTATTAAAGAGGTGAATACCACTGATTCTTCATCCAGCTGATTACTGTTTGAGTTTGCAGCTATTGCAGATGGTGAAGGCGGCCCCGGATCCGGCTCTGGGGTAGCCATGCGGGCTATGGATCGTGAAACAGCGCTGCTGGGCATAGCGCAGAGCCAAAAATTTCCCTTAAATATATAACCTCTTACACAAACCTATAATATAGTTATTAACAACTAATTTCAAGATATTCAAATCTATTGCACAATTGTTTTCACATATTATAATAGAATCACAATTCACTCCTTGTGTTTTGGGGTTGCATGATCTTTGATGACTTTCCCAATTTGTTATTGACACAATCCTCTTATTAGTCCCTGCCTTTAGCACCTTTAGTAGGACTATAGTGATCGATAGATCATTAACTCCCAATTAATTGATGCGCTGACTAATATTTTTTTTTTTTCATTTTTTCACCATTTAACCAAACTTTTATATGACAATTCTCATTCATCGAAATTTTAACGAATGTTTTGGAATGAACCTCTTATTGCAGGCTTGCTTATCTCAATATAGGAAGTTTGGACAACTTATATTTTATCCAAAGTTTTAACCAGTGCCCTTTTTAACATATCCAAAGTTTGTTACGTATTTTGGTGTATAACAAAGTTTTGTATTATATTTTTTCTTTGCCTATTTTGTTGTATCCAAAGTTCGTATTATATTTTCGTTGCTCCTGCTACTACCATTTGTATCCAAAGTTCCAAAGTTTGTATTATATTTTAATTTCTCTGCATGTTGCTGCTATTATCATTTTCTCGAATGCCACCTGCTGCCAAAAATGTTTTCTTGCTCCCACAAACATTTTCTTGGATGCCACCTCTTCTTGTTACCTTGCCTTCTATCACAACTCTTTGGTGCCACATGCTCGTGTTGATTTCTATGATAAGTTGTTGCCTATCAGTTATAGACATATCTGAATTGGTAACTTGCAGTCAGTTTTATTCCCTTCGAGCTGCGAAAGCCAAGAGCCAAGCCGACATATTCGAATTGGTAACTTGCCATCAGTGATATTCCCTTCAGAGCCGCGAAAGCCAAGAGCCAAGCCGACCTAGATACATAGCTTCTAGCAGCATTTTATGTGGGATGAGAGAGCCAAGCTGACCTAAATGCATAAGTTCTGACAGCATTTTATATGGGCTTAGTGCAATTTTTTCTCAGCAAGGCAACATTCTCATTATATTTGATGGACGGTAAGACCAAAACCTTAGTTGATTTGTTTATTGACCATCTGTATAGTTGTAGATTTAAAGGGTCCTAGAACTATTGACTGATGCCCAACTTTCTAGCTGTTTAATTTCCTTCTTTAAACTGACGAATTTCCTTCTTTAAAGCCCTATTTCCAACCCTATTCACAACCATTTGCAAACAGACTGAGATATAACCCCTCTACCTCCTTTCTTTTTATCTAGATCTGACAGCAAGCCAATTACTCATTGATTTAGCTTTTTTTATATTCCTATCTGCCACATATTATTATTTCACTAAATTACTTTGTTTCCTTTCATAAAGAGATCAATCAAACTGCAATCAAATTGTTAGTGCAACAATAACCTGGGAAAATTGTATCCCTCCTTAATACTACAGCATGAAAATGATTTGATCTCCTTAATGGTAGAATCTAAAATCTACAATACTAAAAGTTTAAAATCAAACCACAATCAAATTGTTAGCGCAAAAATAAGCTGGGAAAACCGTATCCCTCCTTCATACTACAGCACGAGAAAATGATTTGATCTCCTTAGAATCTAAAATCTAGAATACTAACAATCTAAAATCTGGAATATTAACAATCTAAAATCTAGAATACTAACCGCAGCTCCCCCACAATATACAGAAGCTTAAATTTTGTCACATCAATGGCGGCATAAAAACCAGAAACTAGATTATAGCTACCTAGAGCCTAGTCATTGATGTCAATCGTTCCTTCGCATCTGCAGCACCACTTGTTGCATTGGAAAAATCGCAACATTTTCGTTCCCTAACTGAAATATTTCATTTGGTCCCAGTGCCAACAATATTTGATTGGATTCCTTGTTTCACCCTGTAAATAGTTAATAATTGATTGGTACTTTTACAGCACACAACAATTCAATATACAAATTTTATAAGGAATAATTTGGATTTCAAATACTTGAACTTAGAAACTAAATATAGTCATCATGTAAGGAAAATTGGTGTGGTTGGTAGGGTTGTACAGTGTATTAGACTGTTAAAAATAGATAGTCTATAATATTCTTTTAATTTCCAGAAAAGACAAAGCTCCCAGAGAAAAATTAGATACTTACTTTTGGACCATTTTAACTACTTCTCGAGGCCTCCTCAGGAAAAAGAAGAAATCAGTTGCCCAGCCTGATACTATGGATTAAGGCTTTGTTGTTGAAAATTTTGGAGCTGAGGGTGCGAAGGGAGACATTTTCTTCAAATAAAATTAGATAATGCAACCATTTCAGTGTCATTATTTCTCTCTGCGTCTTGGTATTTTCTGTGTGTTATGTTTCATGATTTGGTAGATTGGAACAATGGAAACATGCACATAGACATGTGGGCATGGAGAAAAAATTAAGAAAACATGGCGTGAAAACACAGTCGTGGAGAGAGTGGATGCATGCAAGCCCCACTTGGCAGTTGTTTTATATTTTATTTCATTTAAATTTATTTATTATTTATTATATTTATTTATTTTAATTTTATATATATATATATAATTTACCTATATTAAAAAGAATTGAACACCATAACTTTACTCTAGCATGCAGGTCATGACCGTTGTTGTTATTATTTTGATCAAGTTGGAGATACAGACAACCTTATTACCGTGGTGAGCCTGATCCTTATGCTTATGATTTTGATGTGGAATATACGCTCTGATTCAATTGAAGCAACCTTTACCAAGTGCACTATTGGAGTAAATCCTAGATAAAAACTGATATGTAGAAGGCAAACATGTTTCAGGCAGAGTTAAAACATACTCTAACACAGACTATTTTTAGCACTATCTCACTTTTGGAAACACTGTTATAATATCACAAAAGTATCTGTGTGGCGGTTATTTTTGTTTTCGTTGATTGGAAATTAATGATTATAATTATGTCGTGTCAGGCACACTAGAACAGAGTAGATACTAAATAGTCCGAAAAACAAGTAGCATTCCTGGCAACCCAATCTCTTAGCAATTAGTATTGTTTACTGAAAATTATGCCATTTCATGTTGGAAAGCTTTGCAAAGTGTACCAGGTTGCCACCTTTCAGTTCCCCAAGCACTTCCGTTTTTTCTACAAATTATTCCTTTTCAGGTTAGATACCTTTACAAATTGTTCTGGGTTGTTACCTTCCAATTTCCTGACCATTCACACTATGTTTTGTAGGTTATATAATTTATTCCACATTGACACCTTTGAAAATTATCTTGGATTGTCGCCTTCCAGTTTCCCAAAATTCTCGCTTTCTTCAAAATATTTCAAGATAATTTTCAAAAAACTCATTCACTAAAATATTTCAAAAAACTCATTCACTAAAATATCCAAACTCCTCTTTTATCTTTGATGTTCTCTTGCCATTTTCAATCCATAGACTTGACAATGTCAACAGAGGAATCTGAGAATTCTCAACACAACTTCTTCAGTTCTGCCAGGGTGCGACAACCTGAATTTGAGCAAAAATGTATGTAATGCCTCCGATGAAGATTCCTCAAATTTTGACCATAGTATAGGCATAAGAAAAATGGGAACCCAACCAACTGATAAATCAAGGTTTGAAGTGTTGACAATTGTTTCTCCGGGTGAAAAGAATATCGAGCTATGTTCTATTTTTCCTTTATCAAGTTCGGAACTTGGAATTTTTCATTTTCTTTATCTATTTTTTTCCCTCCAAGAATACCCAAAGTAGTCAACTGTGTGATTCCACCTTAAGTAGTCATTGAATAGAAATAGTGCAAATAAAGCACTATAATTGCATATAAGTTTTAAGTTTTTAGAAAATTGTTGTGTTTTCAAACTTATAATCAGTCATAATTGAGTAGATGTTTTTGAAAAATGGCAGTGTTTTCAAACTCATAACCAGTCTTAACTATAAATATTTCACACCCAGCAGGGACTCCTGCTAGCTGCAGTTCTTGTTTAATTTTCCCAATTTGTTATCGACACAATTCTCTTCTTTTGACTCATTATTTTGTGGGTTTTGATATGATAATTTAGCTTTTGTGGGTTTTGATATAATGATTTATCAGAGCAGAACAGATGATCTGCTATGTCAAAAGGCTTTCAATGTGTTGAACATATATTCCACATTCAAACAATACACTCTTGAGAAGATTGAATGAGGGTTTTTTTGAAACGGTAACTTGCTAAAATTTTGTAGTTAATTATATTCATTATCATTATCAAACACAATGATTTCCTCATAAATTAAGCATTTATTTTAATTTTATAATTTTAGGATTCCTCACAATTAGCATCACATTTCCTATTAAGAATGCCCATTTAGGCTTTTCTTCACTAAGATAAATTGTATACACATCACCTAACCTTCTATGGTCCTTTGGTTATTTACTTGCATAGTATTCCATCTTTCATCTTACTCCGGGCATAACCAAATGCTGCAACGACACACACATTTCCATCAGCAAGCAACTAACCATTGAACTAGAAGGTTGCTCTTTGTAATAGAGTTTTCTAAAAAAAAATACAAAAAATCTATAACAAATATTTATTCTATTCGAAATAAGAGTTTTAATATTTAGTGATTTAGTTTTCCAAGATGACCTTCCCAAACTTTATATTCCTTTGGTATACCTTTGCACCTTTAAGAGCAATTGCTAGTAATATATATGATTCTTGTATCGAGTGGTAAGTACGGATGAAATCATTTTTTATTTAAAAAAAAATAAAATAAAAAGTAATCTATGTAATTGAGATTATTATGAACAATGACATTGACATATATTAATCCTTCGAAATTGAAGAGTCAATGATGCTAAGAGATTCAATGACAATTCTTTAAATTTTAAATTGACTAGATCTTTTTAAATTGAATATGTTATGTTTTACACTATAATTATTTTTAGATTACTAAGGAAAAATATGTTTTGATTCAAGGGCTAGTAATATAAATGTAGGGAGAGTCTTTCACCTACTCCATAGTGCATGAATGGGAGACCAAATAAGTAACTTGGTAAATGTACCACTTTGAATCAACGTACATTTTTTAATCTAAATACGTTTTATTACTCCTTATGCATGTGCAAAGGATTAAGAATAATATGGCGATTGAGTTGGGAAATCAGTATGGGTTCTTTGGTTCCTCTTGTTTTCTAGTTCCTTTCTGTTTCTATTTCATTTTAGAATTGGTTTTGATATGTTTTAGCCATAGAGGGGCATCTTCCTTGATCGAGTGCTTATGCATTTCTATGTATCTCATTTGTGCCCTAGTGTTGTCTCAGTTTTGTTCTAGTTTGACTTTAGTTTTTTTTTTTTTTAGTTAAGAGAAGGATGTGCATTTTCATTGTGGTAAAAGGAATTGCATCCCTTATAAATGGGGAGAATTCATGAAAGTTTTCCATCAATGTATGAAGGATATTAGAAATACTTAATGTGGAATTTTTAATGCAAAGATCAAAGGTAAGTGATGATAGTAGGTAAATATTGATTAAATAACTCTACAAAATAATGTAGTAAGATATAATTATGATATTGGTATAGTCAAACATGTAGTAGAATTGATATATTGGCAAAAAAAATTGGACGCATTTATGGGCATTCAATGCAGTAAAAAGGTGAAGATCTGATATAAATAGATTTGATAAAGCAACTCATGAAACGTGTCATGACACATCTTGGCATTCTAGATTGTGTGGTGAATCCTCCTTCTCATGCATCCATTGCAATAGGATCCTCCTAGACTGCTAGGGACCCTCTACCTCTCACCATGTTGGAACTTAAACAAGGTAATGTCTTTTAAGCTATTAATAACAAGGAGTAGAACTACAAGGCCCTCAAACAAACTGTTGCAAAAACACATTGAATATGATGTTGAACAATGGACAAGCATCTAGTATTTCCTTTATATATATATATATATATATATATATATATATATATATATATATATATATATATATATATATATAATTTTTTGAATACTATATTTTCTCCAATAATCTATAAAGGAATATATCTATTAAAATAAAATACAACTTTTTTGCAAAAACACATTGAATATGATGTTGAACAATGGACAAGCATCTAGTATATATATATATATATAATTTTTTGAATACTATATTTTCTCCAATAATCTATAAAGGAATATATCTATTAAAATACAATACAACTTTGACACATGTTCCTCAATACTGTGGATAATCCGGAAAGCATCTTGAAAAATGATCACCACAGAAGTTTAAAAGCCACAACTTTTTTAAATGATTAGTTGTGTTAAATGGAACTTGGATCAATTTTGCATTTTAAATTTATAAATTTTGCTTAATATCTATATCTTATATTTGTGTCAAGAGACACATTCTATAGCCTAGTATGAGGGCAATGTGTGATTTCGTTTGTGCTCAATCTAGAGTTGAAACGTGTCCTTCTAAAATTAAAAAGAAATAAATATTTAGAGATAATAATAATAATAAAACAACAACCACATAAAACAAAACATTTAGACTATAATGTATATATTTACATAATAATATAAACAATATACATTAATAATTTATAATAATAATAATAATAATAAAACGAATATACATTAAAATTGTTCAAATTTATAAAGAATGTGATAACCCTCATCATATAATATTTAATTCAACATATTTTTTTATAGAAACAATTATATATTGCATTAAAATATTATACCTTGTACATCTTGAATCAAAATTTCTTCTGCTAATATCCAAAAACTCCAAGGATATTCTACAAACAACTATTCTAAACTTTTTTCTTCATACAACCTCTTAAAAACACCCAAAAGCACTATATATTTGCATAACATGACAAAAACAACTAAAATATAACTATACCACTACATTAGGAATTTGGCTTCTGTGATCCATAAAATGTGTGTAAAATATTTTCAGTGAAAATCACATAAAAGAAATTTGTGTCGACGCGTTTCGAACCAGCCAGTGTGGTTCATCATCAGGACAAGATGATAAATCTGATCAGGAAACCAGTTTAAGTAGAATAGGACTGCTCCAACTAGCCGTTGGAAAAATGGCTAGTTTGACTAGAATAGGAAAATTATTATTATTATTATTATTATTATTTATTTATTTATTTATTTATTTTAAATTTGATTACGTTTTTATTATAAATTCTATATAAATATAAATAAAATATAAAATCTCCCGGATGCGGGTGTACGTGAAGGTATATAATTTGATGACAGGGGGGCGGGTGGGCACGTGGTCTACCACCACCGCCATCCCTCTACGCTCCGAGCTCCAGTTAATTACGCTACACTTCAAAGTAAATGCTGCATTAATGCAGTCCTCTCTGCCTTGTTATCACGATATCTCCATTGCAATGGCGCCCATTCCTCCGCTCATGTGCGTCACTCCGTTGAGTTCTTGCTGCTCTCAGGCAGATGTTGCACCTTGTATGCGCACCAGTACCGGGAAAAGGTGTAGTTTGAGTTGTTGCCTGGAGCTCTCGACAGGTAATCACGTTTCTTCTGGTCAGTATTGCAATTTCAGTTGCTCTTCCGTTGATTATAGGCCGTCTCTGCGCTCGTTCTCCATTCCGAACTTGTTTTTTCGCCCTGTCCTCCCTGCCAATCCCATTATGCCTTGATTGAGACCAAGAATGACCTGCAGGCGTGGCTCTTCTCGTGGGCAAGGCATTAGGCCGCCTACATTCCCCTCTTCTGCCTCTTCGTCGGACTCCTCTGACTCCGGTTCTGGTC
Organism: Pinus albicaulis; assembly: GCA_034641835.2. Lineage (NCBI taxonomy): Eukaryota > Viridiplantae > Streptophyta > Pinopsida > Pinales > Pinaceae > Pinus > Pinus albicaulis. The sequence continues at coordinate 860,747,581 of CM076575.1, read as the reverse complement.
GAGTCGCTACCCCTAGCAGTAGCCGTGGACGTGGTCGTGGCAGAAGTCCATCCTCCTCTACTGCGCGTGTTCGCCTCTCCTCTAATGTGCATTTTCACTCCGCCCGTTTCAATTACCCCTGTTCCATCAACCACCAAGACTTCATCGCCTCTGTGTCCATTAGACTCCGCACCAACCCGACTGCTCAGGCACAGCTCTCAGCTCCCTCTAGAATTGCTCTGGATCATGAGGACGGAATTCTGTTTTGCCCCCCAGGGGTTAGTCTGCAGGGTGATCAGGGCGCCACGGTCTCGCAGCACGAGCTTCTGCACGCTAGGCCCAGCGCTCCTTCTGGCAGCGACTTCTCAGGCAAAGCTCCTCCGCCTCCTGAAGATGATGATTTCAACCCGTATGCCTGTCCTGTGGTGGAAGAAGCGCCCTCGCCCACCAATGATGCTTAATGGTTTTAGCTCGTCAGTTTTGGATTACAGGTACTCAGAAGGTGTTCATTCTCCTTCTTTTACCCAGTTTTTGCAGGAACTATGTTGTATTTCTCCTTCGCTGCATTGATGGATTTTCAAATACTGCTATCCATAACAATAGGCTCAGGTCAGTGCTTCAGCGCTTCAAAAAGAATGCTTGTAATTTTTGCTATGGCAATTGTGTGTTTCGGTCTTACATGTCGTGGAGAGTCCTATACTCCAGAAATCTTTTTGCTTTCCAGCTTCAGCTGTTCAGACAGGAGGACAAGGTCCTGGTCATCAAGGTTTTCTCTTATAGTAAACAGCTGTTGTATTTTCATGTTAATGATCAGCAATGTAATGTAAGAATGCCTCGTCACAGGGCTAGCTATTCTGAGGCCTCTGCCTCCTTGTAATCTTTTTGTACTAATATAGAAGTAGACAGATTCAGAAAAAAAAAAAATAATAATAATAATAATAATAAAAATAAATTAAAATAAATTAAAAATAAATAAAAAAATAAATAAAAAATAAATAAAAAATAAAATAAAATAAAAAAAAAATATATATATATATATATATATATATATATATATATATATATATATATATAATCAAATCAAATGAATCAAATATAAAATCAAATCAAATAAATAAATAAGTTGCAAAATGTGCGAAAATTGTGAATCATTTCACGCCAATTTATATTGACGCGAAATGTGTTTTAGTAGGGGGCTCCGCAAAACTCTCCGGCCGACGGAGAGTTATACAATAGTTCGGCCGAACTATTAAGACGTTAGATTTAACGGGTCTTAAGCGGAAAACATAGTTCGGCCAAACTTTACTAAAAGTTCAGTCGAACTAGCGCGTCATCAATTACGCAAAAACTAGGCTCTGAATACGGTTCTGCAACTTTGGATTGATTAAACTCCATGAAAGGTTGTTAATTAACTGTCGGAACCAAGACAAGCATTTTCAGAATTGAATCTACTTTCAGGAAATATAACTTTTATGGAATTTCATAAACGTTTAATAATTTTAATTATTTTTCTAATAAAATGGGTGCAAACAATTTCTGAGGGTCATTGTGATTCAGTGAAATCAAAATTGTGTATCTCCCAAAATACATTGTAAAAAAAATTGAAAAAATTATGGGGCATTACATTGGTCCGTCGTCTCTAATGGGTAGCTTTTAGATTTTTAGTTTATAAGTTATATGTTAAGAAATTTCTTGTGACGCGAAACATATCCAAAATACGCAGTTTTTCGTATTGGACCAGTTCAAAAAATTCTAGTAATTATGATATGCATCCATTGGCTTTGTAAATATGACGAAAACAAATTAGACTCTGTCTAGATTGTTGTAACACATTTTGTTTTTTCAAAAACACAAATTTTCAATGAATACAACATTACGTCATAACATGACTTCTTATGAATCATTTGATTGTTAAGAAACACACACTCAAAGAAATGCTAAGTTGACATATCAAATCTGCATAAAAAAATTTCAAAAAATAAGTAATAGAAAGCTAACAAAATTTCTCACAACTTTTATTTTTATCGCAAAATGAAATTCTACACAGAAAATTGTTATAGTTTGCAGAAAGTTGAAGAACCGAAAAAAATGAATTTTTTTTCTCAAAAAAGGGCAAAAAGTGTAACCCAGCTTCACATTTTCACCCAAGTAATAATAATAATAATAATAATAGTACTAATTAATCAAATAATTTAATATTACTAAAGAGGTAAGATTTAAAAAAAAAAAAAATTAAAAATAATAAAATAATAAAAATTAAAAATTAAAAATAAATAAATAATACTGATAAAAATAAAAATAAAATATAATAAATAAATAAATTTAAAAAATAAATAAATAAATATAAATATAAATATAAATAAAAATATAATAATTTAAAAATATAAATAAATAAATAAATTTTATATATATATATATATATATATATATATATATATATATATATATATATATATATATATATATATATATATATATATAAAATAAAATGAAAACAAAACAAAAATACTAAACAAAACCAAATTAGAAAAATAAAAGGAGCACATCTGGATAGAGGAATCAAGATCGACTAAGAGTGAAGAGCAGGAATCTAGCATCTGCTAACATTCCACCCATCATCCCTATTAAGGTTAACCGGCCTCTTTTCTATTTCCAAGGCTTCCCTTAACTTTCGGTGGTGGAAGTGGTCAATAGTTGCAATAACCTTAGTATCTTCAATACAAATATGGTGATTTTTTTTTCAGCATGCTCTGCCAAGGCAGAGGACCGAGATCTACCATGTCTAAGGTCATCGACATGTTCATGAATTATTTGGTTAATAGATCGACCAGTTTCACCAATGTAAGGGGTCCCACAGGAACATGGAATCAAATAAACACCCTTACCATCCATCGGGCAAATCGGGTCTTTAACCGATCTAAGAGAACCACGGATAGTGCGGAGAGGCTTGAAAGTTGAAGAGACAATGTGTTTCTTCAATATCATTGCGATTTTATCAGTAGTACCTTGGATAAAAGGAAGGTGAACTCCAGATAACCAATCGCAAGGATCTTTCTTAACCTTAGGACCTTTCTCACCTTTTTGAAAAGCTCTAAGACACTGAGCCCTGCTATAACCGTTCTTACAAAAGACATTAAGGAGATGCGATTTTTCACCTTCAAAGTGGTTCACATCTGAGATTCTAAAGGCTCTGGTTGCTAGGGTACTGAGAACCCCAAGCTTATGAGCCAGGAAACGATGAGAACTAGCATGTAAATACTATTTAGTATGGGTCTTCTTTCTAAAAACTTGATGAGAGAAGGAACCATCATCATTTCTCGAAAGAAGGACATCCAGAAAGGGTAGGCTACCATCAACTTCGAATTCCATGGTAAACTTAATGAAGTCAAATTGATCATTAAGATGCTGGAAGAAAAGGTCTAATTTCTCTTTACCATGGGGCCACAATACACAGGTGTCATCAACAAACCTTTTCCAAAGCTTCGGTTGAAAAAGGGAAGAGGAAAGGGCCTTCGACTCAAAGTGTTCCATGAAAATATTAGCAACAACAGGGGAAAGGGGGAAACCCATGGCCACACCAAAGGTCTGTTCAAAGAATACACCCTCGAAACTAAAGAAGGTCGAGGTAAGACAAATCTCTACAAGATGAGTAGTATCAGGATCCATGATACGAGAGATGACATCAATGGCTTCCTTAATGGGAATGCAAGTATATAATGATACAACATCAAAACTCACAAACCTATCATCTGGATCCAACTTAATGTCTTTCAATTCATTAATGAAGTAGGAAGAATCTTTAACAAAGGAGTCGGTGCAACCCACAAGGGGCTTCAACTTACTAGCTAAAAATTTAGCGAGCAGATAAGTCGGACCACCTATGGTGTTGACAATGGGGCGAAGGGGAACACCTTCCTTATGAATCTTAGGGAGACCATAAATCCTCGGGGTAAGGGGATTACTTTCAATAAGCTTTTTACTCCCCATAACAGGATTGACTTGAATTCCGTTTTCTTTTGGCTCAAGCTGAGAAGGAGGAGAGGTCAGGCTAATGACAATCCTTATGCCAATTTCTTCATGCAGCATTGAGTTCCCATATCACTCCGGCAAGGTATCCTTGAATGTGCCATTACGAGCCTTGTCAGCATTGACTTCCATTTTCAAGGTCAAATTATCCACGCTAAAGCTCAACATTTCAATCACAAGTTGCAGTTTGTCCATCTTGACTTCTAGTTTTCCCATTTTCTAATTTAAAAGCTCAAAATGAGCCCGTGACTTAGACAAAATTATATGTGCATGCTTTGAAATCAAAGATAGGAGGAATTCCATAACACTTACCACTTGCACTAAGAAAATGTTGATATCTTCCTCTCCTGCACTGGAAAATTGCTCCATGAAATTAATCCCACTTTAAACTTGCAGTCTGTCTTGGCAAATTATGGATCTAACCATAAACTTTGTGATATCAGAGTCACTCCATTGCACTATATAAATTGTCAAGCCAATTCTCCTTGATTTGAGACCTTTGACTCTGTCATGAATGCCGCATTGAATTGCTAGCACTAATTGGTCAAGAAAAATTGAAACCATTATGTAAATGTTGTTGTCTGGAGCAAAATCCTTTAAGGGCAAGGATCTCACACATGTATTATGCTTCTTGAATGGAGGAATGAAGGATTCACACATTCTAATTGATTTATTAAGCACTAAATATCTTCTTCACCTTTCCTCTGTCCGACGATGCATGACAAATACCACCCAAGTGGCCACGCAGACTCATCCTCCATGTAAAGGAACAACTGCCACAATGTAGAGGGAGTTATATCGATTAATATGATTTCAAACTAATCCCTCTCAGGGAGAAATGATGAGACCCATCGCATTATCCAAAAATTAAATCCAATAAATATCTGAAGCAATATGGTTCTTATAATATTCCTCATGGAATTTCTTTCTTAATCACATCCCCTTCATCAACCTTTAAAACAACTTATTCTAAGAAAACTCCTTGATTGGCTAGAGAATCAGCCACCGTGTTGAGGTTTCTCTTAACATGGAAGAGTTCAATCAAGTCAAATTTATCCAATAGAAGTTTGATTCAATGCAAAATATGAGCTAGGGTTTGCTCAATATTCCCTTTTACTTTACTCTCCTGCTGAATAACAATCATTGAGTCACCAAAATCCATCAAGTGATGAATTTCCTTAGAGAGAGCCAAATCCAAACCTTGTCACAAAGCTAAATATTCGACCTGATTATTTGAAGAAACCCCTAACCCAAAACAAATTGAATCTCCCTTTCTTCGTCGAGGCGAAAGATAACCCCTGCCACCCCTCCCCGAATATTTAATTCAATATTTACAAAATATTCAATTTCAACTAAATAAATATGTTCAATCATCCCTTGAAACTATTTCTTTTATTTGTAGAGGAAGGAAAATATTTACATGAAATGCTCTAATATCTAGTTTGTTTGTTTATAGAATTCTCTTTTCACACTTAAATTATTGATTTAAACATCAAATTATAATTTCACAGTTGGTGAAAAAAGATTATTTTGTCTATATATTAAATTTTGATTATTGAATTATTCAATATTTCAAAAAGTTTATATCTCTAAAAATTTGATCTCTGTGAATACATAATAAATTCAAAATTTTATATATAGAGTAAACATGTACTTTTCTAATTTGAGAATGTATCTTTTTTATTTTCCACCTACTTTAATTTATTTGATTAATATTTGATTAAGAAATTGCTTGGAGAGAGTATATTTAAATTATTTTAAACTTGCATCGAGTCGCGATTATAATAAACACATACATCAATCAAGCACATTAGGCTGATAAAGCAATCGCGTCATTGTATTTTTATAAAACTAATATCACAACCTCCACTTTACATACTTACTAGCCTTTACCTAATTCCTAAAATAATATCAGAACTTCCACTTTACGTACCTGCCTATACCTAGTTCCTAAAATTTATAGTTTATTTCACATTCACCTCTCTGTCTAGTTTTATTAATTATACATCAAAGTTCCTCGTAACATCACAAAAATATTCATCATAACAACATCATCATACAATTATAAAAAAATTAATGAAGATTAATTTTGATTATTCTAGTGTCGCTTAGTGTACCTTAATTTAAAAATAGCTAAACTAGTACTCGCTCATTTATTAAAATGAGCCGATGGAATATCGAAGGCGTGTCATCCTTCGTCCCGAGCGATTGGACAGCAGCACGGACAAGAAGGAGCTGACGCGCGGGAAGGAGCTGAGAACAGCGGGGTGGGAGCAACTGCCAAGTGTCAAATTTTGAGAGGGTAGAAAGGCGATAGGTGGAGCACATGGATTGGCTGGGATGAACAGTTTTTCCCAGTCAATCTTATAAAAAGAACACCTTCGATGTAATTAAAATATAAAATAATAAAATAAAATAAAATTAATTTTTAAAATATTATAATTAGATTAATTTAAATTGTAATTAAATATATTATTAAATTTTGTAAATTAACATTATTTGTATTGCAACATAGAAATAATTATTAATAATTTATATTGGGCTTTTTTTATAGTTTATGAATATAGTTTTATGTAAATTTTATTATTAGATTTATATATTAAGGTCTTATCATAAATTTTTATTATACATTGGTTTGTGAATATGGGAAATTTTATATTTATTCTTATTACAAATATCTTATTATTTTGAAAATAATTAATTCATTAATAATGTAATATTTACTATATGTAATTAAATTTGGACAGAAACTTTATATATATATATATATATATATATATATATATATATATATAT